>CM060442.1:177551640-178151640 GCA_030545235.1 Helianthus tuberosus
GGGTCGGATGGGGTGGTTGTGGTGGTGGTGGTGGTGGGTCGGCTATGTTGGTGGCGGTGGTGGTGGTGGGTCGGCTATATTGGTGGCAGTGGTGGTGGTGTGTCGGCTGTGGTGGTGTGTCGGCTGTGGTGGTGGGTCGGCTGTGGTGGTGGGTCGGTTGTGGTGGTGGTGTGTCGGCTGTGGTGGTGGTGGTGGGTCGGCTGTGGTGGTGGTGGTGGTGGGTCGGCTATGGTGAAGGTGGTGGTGGGCCGGCTGGGGTGGTTGTGGTGGTGGGCCGGTTGGGGTGGTTGTGGTGGTGGTGGGTCGGTTTGGGTGGTTGTGGTGGTGGTGGTGGGTCGGCTATGGTGGTGGTGGTGGGTCGGATGGGGTGGTTGTGGTGGTGGTGGTGGGTCGGCTATGGTGGTGGTGGTGGGCCGGCTATGGTGGTGGTGGTGGGCCGTCTGTGGTGGTGGTGGGTCGGCTAGGGTGTTGGTGGTGGGTCGGCTATGTTGGTGGCCGTGGTGGTGGTGTGTCAGCTGTGGTGGTGGTGGTGGGTCGGCTGTGGTGGTGGTGGTGGTGATGGTGGTGGGTCGGCTGTGGTGGTGGTGGTGGGTCGGCTGGGGTGGTTGTGGTGGTGGTGGTGGGTCGGTTGTGGTGGTGGTGGTGGGTCAGATGGGGTTGTTTTGGTGGTGGTGGTGGGTCAGCTGGGGTGGTGGTGGATCGGCTATGATGGTGGTGGTGGTGGGTCGGCTATGGTGGTGGAGGTGGTGGTGGGTCGGTTGTGGTGATGGTGGTGGGTCGGATGCGTTGGTTGTGTTGGTGGTGGTGGGTCGGCTATGGTGGTGGTGGTGGGCCGTCTGGGGTGGTTGTGGTGGTGGTGGGTCGGCTAGGGTGGTGGTGGTGGGTCGGCTATGTTGGTGGAAGTGGTGGTGATGGTATGTCGGATGTGGTGGTGGTGGTGGGTCAGTTGTGGTGGTGGTGTGTCGGCTGTGGTGGTGGTGGTGGTGATGGTGGTGGGTCGGCTGTGGTGGTGTTTTGTTTTTTTTATAATATATTTTCGAATGCCGAGTCTAATGCTAAATTGTATTTTTTATTAACAGGATATCGAAAGTCGGTGTTTTGACGGTGGTGGTAGCGTAATAGTTATGGAGAAACTACGTTCGTATTTCAGATTCATGAACTAGAACGCCGATCTACGTTCGTATTTGACAATTAAAGAAATAATAATAATTCATAAATAAAAAACTTTGTTATGATATATATACAATTCGTTTTATAAAAAAATTGACATTTAATAATACTTATAAAAAATTGGCATTTTATAATATACACAATTTATTTCATAAAAATATGAAGTTTTTAATAATAATACTTAATAAAAAAGCATATGCACATTTTTTTTATTAAAAATATACACAATTCATTTCATAAAAATATGAAGTTTTTATAATACTAACACAATTTTTTTATAACAACATTTTATAAAAAAAAATTAATTTTCTTAATATTTCACAACTTAGACTAGAAGGAGTGGGGGCCGGCTGAGGCCCGGCAAGGACCTGCGCCGGTCCCCCACACCGCCCCCCTCCATCCCACCCTTCCTCAGCAGCAACTCCTCGCCGATCTCGACGGGCCTATCTCCACACACACCAACCTATACATACATGCATATATATATATTTAGCCCCATCCTCCACCCCCCTAGGTCCATCCCCTCTAAGCCACTCCTACGTGGCGATTACTTGGCGGCCCATCCTTGGAGGACTTGCCTCCTCCATACCTTGTCTTACCCATAAAAATACTCAATCAAAATAAAGTTCCACACACTCCAATCATTGGTAATCATTGGCTGACACCCAATGATTGGCATTAATTAGATGGCACGGGGGTGTGTAAATACTTTTCAATCGTATTGGGCAATGAGGGGCGTATGGGTGGGGCCAGTTTCAGGCGTATTGGGCAATGAGGGTCATTTAGGGTTAGGAGGGTGTGTAGATACTTTTGGGGGGAAGGGGGGGGGGGGGGGGTGGATACCTCCACCGTAATGTAATTACATATTTAATCCGAGAAAGAAAAGAATTAGACTTTACTATTATGTCATTTCTATTATTTTTTGAATTTTAAGAACAAAAAAGAACGACCTGTCTATATTGGTTTTCAATGTTCTCAAAATCCCATTGGTTATTTTAGAATCCCTATACTATATACATATATGTTCCATCAATAAAAGATTAAAAAGTTTGTTCATGAAGGACGTGACGCTTGATGAACTCACACTAGCATCATTTTGTTGGTCAGTTCTGTTTAGACATAATGGAAAATATGAAAACATACCTTTGATTGCATCAGACAGGGCCAGCAGAGAATCCAGATGGAGTCGCAGCAATAAGGTTTGACATGGTTGTCAGCTTGATCTGGTTCCTCCTTAGGGTGCTAACTGATGATGGTGGCTAAGAAACCGAATAGGGGATTCGGTTATGGGAGAAGAGGTCGATGATGTTATGCTAATAGGGTGTGTCTAATTGTGTAACTGAGTAACCCTTTAACCTCTACATAAGTCCCCTTATATAAGCACCCAGGAGGAAACCTAATTAGTTAATAAGGGTAATATGGTCCATCAACAATTACCAACTAATTATTAATAGGTTGTTATATATTTTGATCCATATAATGTAAATGATTATAATGGCTACTAGATTAAATATTAAATCATAATATATTTAATCTTACATTCTCCCACTTAGCCGAGTAATCATTTACTATGAGTATTAGATAAGCCTGATCAGGAGTTAACACTCATTTTAGCCTTAAACAAGTACTATAGCAGAGAAATACAGCCGTTGAATCATTATGCGACTCAGGACCCCCATTAATCATACTATAGCCTTAATTTAAAACCTAATCGTTATGATCAAAATACGTATAAGCCCTTTGTTTGATTTGTAACTATATTTGTCTATATGCCATTATGCTAGCTTGACATATTCTTAGAGACATACAAAATCAAACTGATGAGGAAAATTAACTAATACTTAGTCATTCATAGTACGATATGCAATTGCGCACGACCATTAATTAATACCCGTCTATGAGCTCTCTTAATAAGACTTATGGGTAATAGCCCTTCAGTTATAGGATCCTTAAGCATATCATGAATGTATTCGATACAAAACTTAGTTTCCTCAATTCGTTCATAAACGAATAATTAATTGCGTATCGAAATTTAATGCAGCACCTCTTGAACTGTTACTGTTCAAGGAGTTATGGTAGCTGACTTTATCACACTAAGTCTTCAAAACATTAATTATATGGAGTTAATCAACTTATGAGTCCACTGATAAATTTCCAACAACATTTAGTGACTATATTATGTCGTTATAACTTAGGTTGTTATTATCAGTTTATTATGACTCCTCCATGAGATAAGTTTTGTCTGCTGACATAAAGATATACCCGACATTACATTGTCATTTTTGAATATTACAAAGTTAAAGTAATAAACCGGTTTTAATTCTCACTTCTTCTTCAAATTATAGCTTCTCGTTTCTTTTAAAGATACTGTAATACTCCATTAGATGCTTCACATTAATCTAGACATATCTAGTGTGTTGCAATGTGAGTAATATCTAAACGAGTATAGACTTGAACTTACATAAGGCTTCTAATTAATGAAGCGTAAATAAATAATCTCATTTATCCTATTATCCTCTAAAGGAAGAGCAATATTGTTTGTTACATACGTAAGGACCCATTTAATGTTAAACTTATGGAATATAACTAATGTCCCACTGGGTCTATCTCGGTATGTTATGATATCTATCACGTAAGAGATATCTCTGAGATATATTATATCAAAGTTTGTGTTAAACAATGCTTTGACTTATGTAACATATACTTGTCAAAAGAAAATCATCTATATAGACAATTTTATTTTAGTTGCTCCCACTCATTTTGAGGTAGGTACATTAATCCACTTGATTCTTGATGAAAATAATTACGTTAGCTTTTCATCACATTATGATGTTTGCATTAACCCATACATGGATTTTATTGACTTATAAACAAACTGTTCTTTAACCATAAGTTTAGAACTTTCAGGTTGTCTTATGAACATGTAAATATGCTAGTCATTTGTTAAGAAAAATTGTTTAATGTTCATCTAATGTAGCTTTAAACTATTATAAGCTACTAGAACAGTGATGATCCTCAAAGAAATCTTCTGTAAGATAGGTAAGAAAGACTCTTTGATAATTCATCTCTTTCTGAGTGTAACCTTTGTCAATCAATCAAGCTTCTTCGTGTCTTAACGCTTATATTAGGATTTGGTTTGGTTATGAACACTCTTAGGTAATTCAATCAAATCCCAAACTTTATAAGAACACATAAAATCAGTTTTACTAGAAAACAGTTTTATTCCATTTAGAAGATTTAAGATTGATTGACGCTAATGGCTTAATTATGAGAGATAGGATCAGTAAACTTTTCCAAAATCCATTTCAACTTCAATTAGGGAGGTTATGTAATCATCAAAGTTAGTAGGCTTTTAAACCTAGATGACCTCCTGAGTTGATTATTGGGTTTATTAGATGTTTCAGTTTTATGGATTAGCTCTTGGTTAGGTTGCTATCATTTTAAGGATTCTAAGTTTGTAAGAGTTGGTGCAGTATGGTGTACAAGAGGTGTAATCGGAGTTAAATTTGGAGTGAAATTTAATGACACTCTTCCCCCCGCCTTTTGTATTCCTTGCAAGTCATGATAAGGACTTTGACTGCTCCCACTGACCTTAGAAAATTTTAAGAACTCAGCATGCTTAAGGTCAATATTTAACGACTAACAAATTCTAATAGAGAAACAAGTTAATAACGTCAGTCGTTGTAGTTTCTCTTGTTGAGGATTAGTGTGCCCACAATTAGGCAACAATGAAACTTTTGTAAGAGTAGCATTAGATTTAAGGAGATAAGTTTTGATAGAACAATGTCGAAATGGAGCAGTGTCTTGTACAAGAGGTGTAAATTTAGGTAATGTAAAATTTTCACTCCCCCACATCTTGCAACTATTGCAAGTTATTATTAAGACACTTAATGCTCCCACTGATCTTTAATATCTCTAGAATGCTACAAGAGAAGTTTCAATGAGCTACGTGACGTGGGAACCTATCACATATACGTTAGACTTTATTTGATTTCTTTAATGTCCAGATATCATAAGAAACTTTAGGGACATATTTAATAGAAATCTTATTAAGTACATACATGAATAGATTTCTTCTAAGAACGTGGGCCATATGCGACAAAATTTAGATACAAGTTGATAGTCTTTTAAATGATAAATGAATTATGTCTGAATATTCCATTTGGAATAAGTTCCACGAATGTCAATGAATGACTTATGATGGACCCATACTTATTCCTTAAGCCAAATCATATTTAGGGCTGTAACGTCATGATTTAAAATCACTTAGAATGAGATTGGATAAAAAATCATCCTCATTGACCATGCCATGATTTCTCATGAATTTCAGTTATAATGGATGAAATTTATAAGTCTCATTTTCCTTTTGTCAAATTCTCATTTGCATGATGACAAAAGTTGTGAAAATGTAAGGTATCATCTAGTTCCATCTTAGTAATGTTTCAATCCAGATATTTAGAACAAATAAGATGAGAGTTTAAGGTAAGTGTGACTTTATGTTGACTATGCAAACCTAAAAACCTTCATAACATTGCTTAATTATGATACTATATTCTGATTAATTTTCAGAATATGTAAGGTATCGAAAAGCTTTGTTAAAAGACTGCTTATTATGGTTCTTATAGCCTTAACATTTAATTTTGTCACTAACTCTCATGTTAGTTATTTGTCGAGTTCTGGTAAGGAAACGTATGGAACTAGAATCAACTAATCATGTGTTAATTGGAATATTAAAATTATCAGACTTAAATATCATTAGTAAGTGACTACCTAATTAACTTATCCAACTGTTCTTTGGAACAATGGATAGTCTCGTTGCTTATGCCCAGTCTAATGACATAATTATGCAGTGAGATTTTCCCTTGAAGAACCTTAGAGTTGGGATTAGCACTTGTAATTTGTCTATGGACCTTAGAATAATCCTCTTTTAAACTATTAGTGGTTGTAAGGTGAATAACATCTTATTTTCCAGTTTCAAACATTTATTTCTTTGTACATATGTTGCTTATCAACACACTCATTATACTTTGGTACTTTTGAGTGTTATAGTTGATTTATAATGCATCAAATTGTACAAATGAAAATCTTAGTATGTAATGTACTGGAAAAATGTACTTATTTTCACGCGTAAGCCCTTAACTTTATGGGTCATGGTATTGTACATTATTATGTATTCACATATACCACTTAGCTTTATAATTTATAATTTAAATGAAGGCATGCATCTTAGGAGTTCTTGTGATTAAACCACACATAATAGATTAGTCTTAGGAAAGACTTAATCTGGAATAACCTTTTAGTGACAACACTTATGTTAGAGAGTTCTTGATTATCATAAGAGACATCATGTTCGATTTATCCTAATCATCATGCTCTACTTTTCTTCTGTAGTGCTTTATCAGAAGAGAGCAATATGATTATCGTATCTTAAGAGATAATCAAGGATTTCATTTAAGAGCTAATCTTATAGAAACTTTAAATAAAGCAAAACATTTTAGGTTTTAAAAAAATTAGAGTGGATGAGATATAGATTTATAGAAGAAAATTATAGTGAGTAAAAGTTATGGGTACTAAGAATAAGGCAGACGAAATGATCATAAAAATTAATTAAGGATCATTAATATAAGGATCATTATGTGAAGAGGTTGTGATATGTCTATTACTAACATCAAAATAATAGACTATTTAAAGTTCTACTTAAACGAAGACAAATCAGCTTTGGCCAGAAGTGTAATCATTTAAGCATGTGTGCAAAGTGGTTGTAACAAATCAGCTTTGGCCAGAAATTGAGACAATCACTTTAGTTATGCACTCGTTAAGTATGCCATCTATGAAGGAATTAAATCAGCTTTGGCCAGATATTAAGACATTCATGTTTATGATGCACACTTAACATAGCTTTCGTAATACTTGAACGATAAGTAGATGTATCAAGTCAGCTTTGGCCAGAAATGACACATCAAAAGCTCATTCAAGTTAAGCTATTTTGGTTTTGTAAAACATTATTTGATCCTTATTAATTAACTAAAAATTTACAAAAACCAGTTATTTAAAAGCACAACCTTGTTGTCTCGAGTTATGACCTTATGGTCTCGAGTCGAGACCTTTGTCTCGAGTCGAGACCTTTGTCTCGAGTTATGATCTTATGGTCTCGAGTCGAGACCTTTGTCTCGAGTTATGATCTTATGAGCCCTTATGATTTCGAGTCGAGACCTTTGTCTCGAGTCGAGATCTGTTGGTCTCGAGTTGTGAAGGTTTAAGGACCTGATGATTTCGAGTCGAGACCTTATGGTCTCGAGTCGTGACTGATGGTCTCGAGTCGTAATCTGATGGTCTCGAGCCCACTGTTGATAGCTGTTTATTGTGATAACATAACTGAAAATTCGAAATCTAAGGGATTATGAGATATGATTTCCTATTCTAATGCTGATCTGATTTTGTCAAATATCTCGAAAAATTATAATCTGTTTATCTAATAACAGTTTTCGAAAATCTTTAGAGGACAAAATCAGATCAAAATTAGGAAAACACTTAATAATCCGAATCATATTCCAAAACAAAATAGAATTTTCGAATTTTCCTAAGAACATGATGAACCCTAAAACATAAAAACATGATTCTGGAACCCGAAACCTGAATTTTAAGGCTTCTAAAACAGATTTCGGACATAAAATTAACCTATTCGATTTCGAGTCACATTATTAACCAATTCAGTTTATCGAAAGAGTGTTTTCGGTGACATTCAAAGAACTCGAAACCTACTGTTATGGTTTATTAAGTTTTCAAACTCCGTTTTCCAGATTTATATCCCAGAATAATGGATAAAAAAACAGAACTGATTAATCAACATATGCTCTGATACCACATGTTGGTCAGTTCTGTTTAGACATAATGGAAAACATGAAAACATACCTTTGATTGCATCAGACAGGGCCAGCAGAGAATCCAGATGGAGTCGCAGCAATAAGGTTTGACATGGTTGTCAGCTTGATCTGGTTCCTCCTTAGGGTGCTAACTGATGATGGTGGCTAAGAAACCGAATAGGGGATTCGGTTATGGGAGAAGAGGTCGATGATGTTATGCTAATAGGGTGTGTCTAATTGTGTAACTGAGTAACCCTTTAACCTCTACATAAGTCCCCTTATATAAGCACCAAGGAGGAAACCTAATTAGTTAATAAGGGTAATATGGTCCATCAACAATTACCAACTAATTATTAATAGGTTGTTATATATTTTGATCCATATAATGTAAATGATTATAATGGCTACTAGATTAAATATTAAATCATAATATATTTAATCTTACACATTTCTCTTCCGCTGATGGGGAAAACGTAAATGCTCTGTGTAAAGCTACTGGGTTTAAAAGTACAACATTAATAGGAATAGTTGCAAAAAGCCACTTTGGTTCTCCAACAAGAACAAGAGTGAGTGCATTCGTAGAGCAACATTAGAGCTCAATATATGAATTATTAGTTCTCAAGTAATTGATGTTTTTAATGCCAACAATGAATAACTAATAAATAACATCGTCCTTCAAGTTTAATGATGTGGTTTCATAAGAAGATCAAAGTAAACCACATAATTCAATGATGTTTATCTTAGAGCTGAACAAAGTGAAAATAACTAGGAAGGATGAAAGCTACTATTCATTCAAAGGAGGTATTTTTTTTTATTCTGATATACACCAAATAAAGGATGAAAACCATATGTAAAAAAATCAGTCTTTAGCAGCATTCAAGCCCTATACGTTAAAGACTCTAAACACTTATATTCTAGCATGAAAGAATAAATGAAGGCCCATATTTTGATCTTGAACAACAATGATTTCTTGTAATAAATGATATAGTGAGTGTCGAATTCAAACTATAATACCAACCAAGCAATGTAATGAACAAGAACACAATGATATAGTCAATAAACTTCCTTGTATGGATTTTGGCACACTCAAAACTCCCAAAACCCTTCTCAAAACCCTACTTTCTAAAAGACAACTGCTATATATATATATACTACTCAACAACATTTCAAGCGACAACCAATTTGTCACTTGGATTATCCAAACAACAACCAGTGTCGTCTGGTTGAAGCCAGGTGACAACCAATGTCACTTGGATAATCTAAACAACAACCAATGTTGTTTAGATGAAGGCTTGCTTGAATCAGATTATCCAAGTCAAACAACAGGAGGATGTCGTTTGACTTTGGCCCACATTCACAAAAATCAAACAAAACAAAACTTAACTTGTTTAAACAAAGACCAAAAGCTATACATCAAAACTAATCACCGGCTATAGACAAAAAGTGCATTAACAATAATATAGACATAATGCATACAGTTAAGGGGAACTACAAGTGGAGGGGGAAAATTACAAGACCATATAAAAATAATCAGATGATTGTACAAGAGTAAGTTAGACAGTCATCAAAATATATGAAATTAGACTTCATGTTAACAGAGAAGATCATTCAAGCATTCAGAAAACATAATATATTAAGATATTATTTTAAAGTTAACTCCTTATTTCTAAGTATAATGCATTTTTGGTATTTTTAGCATCAAATACGGGGAAATTGTTTGTAAAAATTCTATATATTTGCTATCGATAAATGTAATAGTTACACAGAAATAATCCCGTCACCACATGGCCTATTTAATAACTTCTATAGCCAGTCTAGAAGCTAAAAGCGAAGCAACCTTTGAGCTATCCTAGAACCTTTGTAAATGTCCTACAAGCGTATGCCAGACAAGACAATTGGAACTCCTTTGATTCAAGATCGTTGCAGAGAACCAAAACTTCACCATGTTAGCGGGACATTTTGAAAATCACATAATACTAATCAAAGGCTTGCGTTCATGAGTAAATAAATATCTCATGAACACATTAATAATATCTCAACTATTGGTGACATTCAAGTCGAACAATTGGTCTGGATAGAATGTAAATGGAAAAGTCACATGACACTTAGATGGGAACGTAAACCAATGCACCTTAATAACTAATCACATTTGATATATTGCAAGGAAATCTGTATATATACATAATTCACCTGGTGGATTAAGTGTGTATCTTGTGAAGCTTTCACAAAAAAAGAGTAACCTCAAGTTTCACCCTTGGATTGCTCAGGGGTGATATTCAAGATCTAAGATTCTCTCTTAGATCACCCTTTCTTCATATTTATTTGATTCCCTCAAACAAAGGTTCATTCTTGCTTTTGTAAATTTATACATATATAGAATTACATTAAAGAAAAGGCACTTTCGTAATCTCTATTTTATCATTTAGTTGTTTATGTATTCCAAGAATGTGTTCATCTCTCAAACATGATCAACCAGGGGACCAACATCACCTAATACAATACACATACCCATAAATTTATTACATAAATGACAAACCTTATCGATATTATACCCATCCCGAATGTTATGTTTTAGGTATTTGCTGCGTGTTCAGGCTTTTTTCACCCCTATTTTTTATCAATAGAACTTTAATAATAAATAGAGTAAATTACAAGTTTTGTCCTTTATGTTTGTACCAAATTGCAGGCGGTGTCCTTTACCTTTAAAATTGACGGGTTTTGTCCTTAACGTTTCAAAATCATGTACGTTATGTCCTTTAGGCTAAACCCAGTTAGATTTTTTGGTTAAGTATGGTCATGTGCAAGGCACATGAGGACATTTTTATCATTACACAATTTCAGGGGCTATTTTGTAAAAAAAAAATTATTTAAGGACTATTTTATACCAAACTTAAAAATAAAAAAATATACAGTATTAAACTCTCTCTCTAACTCACCATCATCAATCACCCCTAATTTGACTCTTCTCATCAACTCTTTTGCATCTTCCACCCACTGCTACTAGTCTACCACCAACTCACCATCATCACCACCACAATAATAAGATACTTCAACATCTGCAACCATTGTTAAATCATATAAACCACCATAACCACCGGCTCCGGCCGCCACCGTCACTCTTTTCAAGCCCTCCGATCAAAACGCACACCCTAAAATAACAACCACCACACCACTCTCTTCGAAGCTTAAATCAGGTCGCCGGAACCCTATCCGCCGTTGCTGGAGTTCATAGTTAGGGTTTCCTCATCCAACGTCTTCGTCATCTTCACTACTGGTCGTCCATTTCCATCTTTAAACCACAAGGCCGTCACCATTTTTGCCTGAGACCCGTCCATCTACCATCGCCACCGGTTACCCTAAACCATTACCATTATCAGACTCAAAGCACTCGTCGGAGAGGGTTATTGCTATCGTTTCCGCCGCCGTGAGCCCACCAGAAACAACCACCCGGTTCCCTATCTTTTCCTCTACAGTGTGTGTATGGTCATATGGATGTAAATGAATGGTGTTGGTTTGGTCAAAGGTGGGGATGGTGTTGGGGGTTTAAAGACAGAGGTGGTGTGCGGTGGTAAAAGTCTGTTTCAGGTTGTGTGTGGTAGGTGGCGACAGATTGTGGTGGTTGTTGTGGGATATGCAGAGAATTAGAGAGAGAAATAAGATTGAGTGCCTATACTTTCTTTCCATGGGGAGAAGTGATGAGAGAGAGGAGAGAGAGAGAGGAGAGAGAGAGAGAAGAGAGAGTGTGAGGGGGAGAGTTTAGTTTTTATATTTTTAGTGTTTTACAAATAGTCACTGAATAATAATTCATTGCAAAATATCCCTGAAAGATAAAATGATAAAGATGCCCTCATGTGCAAGTCACATGACCATACTTAACTAAAAAATCTAACTGAGTTTGGGCTAAAGGACATAACGTGAAGAATTTTGAAACATTAAGGACAAAACTCGTCAAATTTAAAGGTAAAGAACACTGCCTGCAATTTGTTACAAACATAAAGGACAAAACTTGTAATTTACATCTATATTTTTCTATAAACATTAACTAAATGGATCAACTAGTAGTTGACGCCTCGTTTCATTGGCTACAAATTGCACGTCACGAGGACACCATAAGTATGCACAATTACACCCACTCAGACTTCTCAGCAAATGAAAATGTGACATGTGTCCTCAAGTGGGCACAAATGAGCAGGTAACATCTCGTTGTTTAGAATATAAATAGACGTTATGATGTTAAAAATATATTCCAGAAAAAGGGTTAGGTCTAACTATGTATATAAAAAGGTGTTAAATGAAGCAAATGTTCGTTAAAAGCCAAGGGACCAAAATCATCAAAAGTGTAAAGATAAATAACATGGATCAGACTACCGATTGTAAGATTAAATATATTCTTATGTTATATTTAATCTAGTAGCCATTATAATCATTTACATTATATAGATCAAAATATATAACAACCTACTAAATAATTAGTTGGTAATTGTTGATGGGCCTTATTACCCTTATTAACTAATTAGGGTTTCCTCTTGGGTGCATATATAAGGAGACTTATGTAGAGGTTCTAAGGTTAGCCACATAACCTAATTACTCTCATAACATCAATCGACCTCCTCTCCTCAACCGAACACCCTTTATCGGTTTTTCATCATCACCATCATTAGATTGCACCCTAAGGAGGAACCAGATCAAGCTGATAATCATGTCAAACACTGTTGCTGGGTCTCCATCTGGATTCTCTGCTGGCCTGTTCTGATGCAATCAAAGGTATGTTTTCATGTTTTCCATTATATCTAAACATAACTGATCAACATGTGGTATCAGAGCATATGTTGATTAATCAGTTCTGTTTTCGTACCCATTAATTATGGGATTGAAATCATGAAAACAGAAGTTTTGAATAACTTCATAATCATAACCGCCTGTTTCGAGTCATGACCCGAAATCATTGTTTTCGGAAAAGAATGTTAAATCAATGACACGAAATCATAATAGCTAAAATCAACAAATCCGAAATCTGTTTTAGAAACCTTAATTTTCAGGTTTCGGGTTCCAGAATTATTATTTTATTTTTAGGGTTCATCATGTGTTCTTAGGAAAATTCGAAATTCCTTTATGTTTTGGAATATGATTTGGATTATTGAGTGTTTTTCCATGTTTTGATCTGTTTTAACTATTAAATTTTTTTCGAAAAACTGTTATTAGATCAACAGATAAAATTTTTGAAATATTTGATGAAATTAGATCATCACTAAAACAGGAAACCATATCTCAAAATCCCTAAGAATTCGAATTTTCAGTTATGCTTTTACATTAACAGCTGTTAACAGGAGTTTCGAGATCACTTTTAACGACCCGAGACCAAGATCTCGACTCGAGACCACAAGGTCTCGACTTGAAATCATAAGGGTTCTCAAATCTTTATAACTCGAGACAACGGTTTCGACTCGAGACAACGGCTTCTACTCGAGACCATAAGATTTCGACTCGAGACCACTGAGGTTTCGAGTAAGGGTTTTAAATCTTCACAACTCGAGACCATGGTTGTGACTCGAGACCTCATTATGGAGTCGAGATCTCATAAAATTCAGTACTCGAGACCATGGTTCCGAGTCGAGACCACAAGATGAGTCGAGACTTGACTCGAGATCTCACAAAAGACCTTATAACTGAGTCGAGATCTCATAACTGAGTCGAGATCTCACTCGAGACCTAAGACTAACTCGAAATCTCAACCTCATTACTTTATTAGGCTGTTTAATGTGAACTATTAAATAATTGGTTTTGTAAATACTTAGTTAACTAATCAGATCCAGATAATGTTTTACAAAACTAAAATAGCTTAACTTGAATGAGCTTCTGATGTCTCACTTCTGGCCAAAGCTGATTTGATGCATCTATTTATTGTTCAAGTATTACGAAAGCTATGTTGAGTATGCATTACAAATGTGAATGTCTTAATTTCTAGCCAAAGCTGATTTAATTCATTCATGTCTAGCATACTTAACAAGTGCATAACTAAAGTGATTGTCTCATTTCTGGCCAAAGCTGATTTGTCACGATTACTTTGCACACATGCTTAAATGATTACACTTCTGGCCAAAGCTGATTTTGCCTTCGTTTAAGTAGAACTTTAACTAAGTCTATTATTTTGATGTTAGTAATAGACATATCACAACCTCTTCACATAATGATCCTTCATTAAACTTATGATCATTTTTTGTCTGCCTTAATTTTTAAGTACCCATAACTTTACTCACTATAATTTTCTTCTATAAATCTATATCTCATCCACTTTAATTCCTAAACCTAAAATGTTTTGCTTTATTTAAAGTTTCTATAAGATTAGCTATTAAATTAAATCCTTGATTATCTCTTAAGACACGATAATCCTATTGCTCTCTTCTGATAAAGGTAATACAGAAAAAAGTAGAGCATGATGAATAGGACAAATCGAACATGATGTCTCTTATGATAATCAAGAACTCTCTAACATAAATGCTATTACTAAAGTTATTCCAGATTAATTCTTTCCTAAGACTAATCTATTATCTATGGAATAATTACAAGAATTCCTAAGATGCATGCCTTCATTTAAAATTCTAAACAATAAGGTGAAGTGGTATATGTGAATACATCATAATGTTCAGTACCATGACCCATGAAATTAAGAGCTTACACATGGAAATAAGCACATTTTCCAGTACATAACATACTAAGATTTTCACTTGTACAATTTTATGCCTTATAAATCAACTATGACACTCAAAATTACCAAAGTAAAATGAGTGTTTTGATAAGCAACATATGTACAAAGAAATAAATGTTTGTAACTGGAAAATAAGATGTTATTCACCTTACAACCACTGAAACCTTAAAATAGGGTTGTTCTAAGGTCCATAGTCAAAATACAAGTAAAAAATTCCAACTTTAAGGTTCTTCAAGGGAGAATCTCACTGCATAATTATGCCATTAGACTAGGCATAAGCAACGAGACTATCCATTATTCAAAAGAACAGTTGGATAAATTAATTAGGTAATCACTTACTAACGATATTTAAGTCTGCTAATTTTAATATTCCAATTACCTCATGACTAGTTGACTCTAGTTCCATACGTTTCCTTACCAGAACTCGACAAATAACTAACATGAGAGTTAGTGACAAAATTAAAAGTTAAGGCTATAAGAACCATAATAAGCAGTCTTCTAACAACGGTTTTCGATACCTTATATATATATTCTGAAGATTACTCAGAATATAGTATCATAATTAAGCAATGTTATGAAGGTTGTAAGGTTTGCATAGTCAACATAAAGTCACACTTACCTTAAACTATCATTTTATTTGTTCTAAATATCTGGATAGAAACATTACTAAGATGAAACTAGATGATACCTTACATTTTCACAACTTTTGTTATCATGCAAATGAGAATTTGACAAAAGGAAAATGAGACCTATAAATTTCATCCATTACAACCGAAATTCATGAGAAATCATGACATCGTTAATGAGGATGATTATTCAACTAATCACATTCTAAGTGATTTTAAATCATGACGTTAAATCCCTAAAATATGACTTGGCTTAAGGAATAAGTATGGGTCCATCATAAGTCATTCATTGAAATTCGTGGAACTTTTTCCAAATGGAATATTCAGACATAATTCATTTATCATTTAAAGACTATCAACTTGTATCTAAATTTTGTCGCATATGGCCCTTAGTCTTAGAAGAAATCTATTCATATATATATATGCTTAATAAGATTTCTATTAGATATGTCCCTGAGTATTCTTATGACATCTGGACACTAAAGAAATCAAATAAAGTCTAACGTATATGTTATAGGTTCACACATCACGTAGCTCATTGAAACTTCTCTTGTAGCATTCTAGAGATATTAAAGATCAGTGGGAGCATTAAGTGTCTTAATAATTACTTGCAATAGTTGCAAGAGGTGGGGGAGTGAAATTTATTTTACATTACCTAAATTTACACCTCTTGTACAAGACACCGCTCCATCTTGACACTTTTCTATCATAACTTGTCTCCTTAAAATCTAATGCTACACTTACAAAAATTTCATTGTTGCTTAATTGTGGGCGCACTTAGATTTCTTACCTAAACTAACATAATCCTCAACAAGAGAAACTACAACGACTAACGTCATTAATTTGTGTTTCTCTATTGGAGTTTGTTGGTCGTTACATATTGACCCTAAGCATGCTGAGTTCTTAAAGAGTTCTAAGGTCAGTGGGAGCAGTCAAAGTCCTTATCATGACTTGTAAGAAATACAAGAGGCGGGGGGAAGAGTGTCATTAATTTTCACTCTGAATTTAACTCCGATTACACCTCTTGTATACCATACTGCACCAACTCTTACAAATTTAGAATCCTGAAAATGATAGCAACCTAACCAAGAGCTAATCCATAAAACTGAAACTTCAAACAAACCCAATAATTAACTCAGGAGGTCATCTAGGTTTAAAAACCAACTAACTTTGATGATTACATAACCTCCCTAACTGAAGTTGAAATGGATTTTGGAAAAGTTTACTGGTCCTATCTCTTCAAATTAAGCCATTAGCGTCAATCAATCCTCTGAATGGAATAAAACTGTTTTTCTAGTAAAACTGATTTTATGTGTTCGTATAACGTTTAGGATTTGACTTAATTACCTAAGAGTGTTCATAACTAAACCAAATCCTGATATAAGCGTTAAGACACGAAGAAGCATGATTGATTGTCAAAGGTTATACTCAGGGAGAGATAAATTATCAAAGATTTCTTTGAGGATCATCACTGTTCTAGTAGCTTATAATAGTTTAAAGCTACATTAGATGAACATTAAAAACAATTTTCCCTAACAATTGGCTGACACATTTACATGTTCATAAAACAATCTGAAAGTTCCAAACTGAAGGTTAAAGAACATTTTGTATATAAGTCAATAAAATCCATGTATGGGTTAATGCAAACATCATAATGTGATGAAATCTTAACGTAATTATTTTCATCAACAATCAAGTGGATTAATGTACCTACCTCAAAATGAGTGGGAGCAACTAAATTAAACTTATCTATATAGATGAAATTCTTTTGACATGTATATGTTACATAAGTCAAAGCATTGTTAACACAAACTTTGATATAATAGATCTCAGTGATATCTCTTACATGATAGATATCATAACATACTGAGATAGATCCAATGGGACATTAGTTCCAGTCCATAAGTTTAACATTAAATGGGTCCTTACATATGTAACAAACAATACTGCTCTCCTTTAGAGGATAACAGGATAAATGAGATTATTTCCTTACGCTTCATTAATTGAAAGCCTTATGTAAATTCAAGTCTATACTCGTTTAGATATTACTCACATTGCAACACACTAGATATGTCTAGATTACTGTGAAGCATCCAATGGAGTATTACAATATCTTTAAAAGAAACGAGAGGCTACAATTTAAAGAAGAAGTGGGAATTAAAACCGGTTTATTACTCTAACTTTGTAATATTCAAAGATGACAAAATGTAATTTCGGGTATATCTTTATGTCAGCAGACAAAACCTATTTCATGGAGGAGTCATAATAAACTGATAACAACAACCTAAGTTATAACGACATAATATAGTCACTAAATGTTGTTGGAAATTTATCAGTGGACTCATAAGTTTATTAATTCCATATAATTAATGTTTTGAAGACTTAGTGTGATAAAGTCAGCTACCATGACTCCTTGAACAGTAACAGTTCAAGAGGTGTTGCATTAAATTTTGATACGCAATTAATTATTCGTTTATGAACGAATTGAGGAAACTAAGTTTTGTATCGAAAAAATTCATGATATGCTTAAGGATCCTATAACTGAAGGGCTATTACCCACAAGTCTTATTAAGAGAGCTCATAGACGGGTATTAATTAACGGCCATGCGCAATTGCATATCGTAGTATTAGTTAATTTTCCTCATCAGTTTGATTTTGTATGTCTCTAAGAATATGTCAAGCCGGCATAATGACATATAGACAAATAAAGTTACAAATCAAACAAAGAGCTTATGCGTATTTTGATCATAACAATTAGGTTTTAAATTAAGGCTATAGTATGACTAATGGGGGTCCTGAGTCGCATAATGATTCAACGGCTGTATTTCTCTGCTATAGTTCTTGTTTAAGGCTAAAATGAGTGTTAACTCCTGATCAGGCTTATCTAATACTCATAGTAAATGATTACTCGGCTAAGTGAAAGAATGTAAGATTAAATATATTCTTATGTTATATTTAATCTAGTAGGCATTATAATCATTTACATTATATAGATCAAAATATATAACAACCTATTAAATAATTAGTTGGTAATTGTTGATGGGCCTTATTACCCTTATTAACTAATTAGGGTTTCCTCTTGGGTGCATATATAAGGAGACTTATGTAGAGGTTCTAAGGTTAGGCACATAACCTAATTACTCTCATAACATCAATCGACCTCCTCTCCTCAACCGAACACCCTATTCGGTTTCTCTCATCACCATCATTAGATTGCACCCTAAGGAGGAACCAGACAAAAGCTGACAATCATGTCAAACCTTATTGCTGTGTCTCCATCTGGATTCTCTGCTGGCCTGTACTGCTGCAATCAGGTATGTTATTCATGTTTTCCATTATGCCTAAAACAGAACTGATCAACACCGATTCCGCAAAATTGAGCCGTACAGGGTTGTATGGATACATATATGCTGTATAAACTTTTGTCAGACAACAACGTATATTGCAACATCAACAATAGCAATGGATATACCTTGGATGAAGAAGTTTATTGCTGATCTCGAGGTGATGCCACACATTAAGAGAATCATTCATGTATACCTGATTCATGTATTACGTATTCTTGTGAATTAGTTACATGAAGCTAACCTTGGGGTCAATTCTACTCCATCTAATTATACAAAGAATTCAAATGCATGTATGCCTGTGTATGAAAGTGAGAAGGCTAAAATACTCTGTAAGGTGAATGAGATAGATATGGCAGAGCACCTTAGAGTAAGAATTTTAGTTTATAATTTGGTATTCATTTTAAGTTCGATTATATATGGGACCTACTGAAATGGAGGATGTCATCAAAAGCATGATACACATATCACGAACTCGGAGACCCGTTTATTAAGCTCTTACCTCAAGTGAAAGATGAGGCACATGCTAGAATGATAGGTCTTGGGACAATTAGAGAATGATTTGTATTTTGTATTTGGATGTTTTTAAACCGTAACATTAACACTTTATCTGAATACGAATGGAAGGTTGTATTTTTCTTTATTAATGTTTACTTTGTTAAACTTTTAGCACGTTTAAGGTTCTTGAATAAAATTTATCAAAATAAATAAGAGGTTGTTTGTTTTTTTCAAGAAGAGCTTCCTGACCTCTTATGTCTGCGTCGCCAGACCACGCACAGACCTTTGGGTCTGAAGATTGTTTGTTTTCTCGAAGACCTTTCATTAAAAAAGGTCTGCGCGTCCTCTTCTTGAGGCAGATGTAGACTCAAGTCTTCAAACCTCTTCTCCATTCTTTCTTTTTGCCCAAATACCAAAACATAAACACCCCCAAAAAAACCCTAGCTCCTTCTCCATCTCCTCCCTTCTCCCCTCCACACAGCCGCCGCTCCTCCTCCTCTTCTCCATGCCGCCGACAAAACCTCCCCCTCCTCCTTCCATGCTGCGCCGTCGCTCCCCTCTTCCTTCCTTCCTGCTCAACCGTTTGTTAAATCGACCCATTTTGTATACAAACAGGTCATAGTTTTATCACTTTAAGATTTTACATTTATTACTCGTGAAATTTTAACTGCTTGTA
Organism: Helianthus tuberosus; assembly: GCA_030545235.1. Classification (NCBI taxonomy): domain Eukaryota; kingdom Viridiplantae; phylum Streptophyta; class Magnoliopsida; order Asterales; family Asteraceae; genus Helianthus; species Helianthus tuberosus. Next base: position 177,571,524 of record CM060442.1, read on the forward strand.
GCCTGATAGGTTTTCTGATTTCTGTAAAAGGAATAAACTTCAGCTTATTACAAGAGCACATGAATACGTAATGGATGGATTTGAAAGATTTGCTCAGGGACAATTAATTACCCTTTTTTCTGCAACCAACTATTGTGGTGAGGTTTTTAGCTTCACAATCCTTTTCTTTTAGGCAATTGTTGAGAAAAATCCTATGGACTTTTTGTGAATTTGCATTTGTTTTGGTTGAGCAAAGATGATTAGTACTCGTTGTTTTACTTGGAGTAACTGTTTGTGTAGAGATTAATACATCCCTAAAACAAGATTTTATTTGTACTTTTACATTTATGTAGGTGGAAGCTGTTAGATTTTGCGCAACTGAAATGCAGCTCGGTATCGTTTTTTGAAGTTGCAAAACTAGAAACTGTTGTTTCACGTTGGCCAAGAGCAAGAACTCGAGCAGCAAGAACTCATCCTTGGTGGTTTGTTGCCGAATTTTGGTGTTACTTTTGAGTTTTTTGGTGTTAAATTTCATAAATTTGTTAGTAGTTTGCTGATTTTTGGTGTTAAATTTCATAAATTTGTTGGTAGTTTGCTGAATTTTTGTGTTTGTTATTAGAATTTTTGATTGTTATTCATGCCTATTATGTTGTTTTTTATTGTTATTCATGCTTGCAGAAGTTAAAAAAACAAACAGTCTTCTTCTTGCAGACTGCAGAGGTTTGGCCCACCTCTTCAACTACAGATGTCTGCAGATGTGATTCGCAGACTGCAGACGTTTTACCTCTAAAAAACTATTGATGCATATTTGTGTGGATGCTTCTCGGTTCGGTTCGGCTCGGTTCAGTTCGACTCAACTCGGTTCGAGACCGAAGTCGACGACGTTCCTCCGTCGTACGACCCTACATTCACGATACGAGAACGAAGATTATACGAGATGACATCATGATGATGATGTCATAATGATGTCATAATGATGTCACTACTTGAACTTTGTTATGTCACGAAGAATCATTTGTTTAAATGTCACGAAGAACCCAGTCTTTCGTGACCTTAGTTGTTCGCTTGAAGAGGTCCACGAAGAACCCTTGTTTCGTGAGACTGGTCAGCTTTCGTGGCCCAGTAACATCCTTCGTGATGTTACTGGGTGTCGGTCTATAAATACCCACTTATGGTTCCAGTTTCTGTAAGAGTGCATAGAGAGATAAGCAGTTTGTTCAGGAGTGTATGTACTGGGTCTCTCTACAAATCAATATAGTGAATCTTTGAAGTTATATCTTTGTTATATTGGTTGTGCTCTTGCTTTGGTTTGCACATACACTTGGATTCCGCACTCGTGTGTGTGTTAAACAACAAGGAAGTAGGTTCATCTTGATCCTCCAAGTGGACCTACAAGTGGTATCAGAGTTTTGGCTTTCTTCCTTGTTGAAAACCAAGCATTTTGGTGAGTTTTGAGTGAAGTTTTCGAAAGAAAAACTGGTCTAAAACTTGGTAAAAACTAGTTGTTTGCAGAAAATTTTTATAAAAACCTTGTTAACATTCATGGAGACATGTTAAAATATGGTTTTGTTAAAATTTCAAGCAAAAATATTGAACGCTATTTTTTCCGGTAAGGTGTTTTGGCCGGAAAAGTGACCGGAAAATACCTTGAGTGCTTGAGTAACTTTAAAATTTTTCTGAAAAGGTCTACAGTGGAGTGTTTGTTTTGTAACCATTCTAGGCAAGTTCAACTTAAACTTTGCATCGTCAGGAACAAGATTCTTCTGTAAAAGGATAGTTCTTACCTACCCTTTCATGAAGAACTACCATTCACGAACAACTACCATTCACGAAGAACATTATTTTGAAGTTTTTGAAGTCTTTCGTGATCAAGAGTTTTTCACGATCTAGAGTACTTCGTGAACAAGATTCTTCGTGAGACAACTACCATACTTCGTGAACAAGATTCTTCATGAGACAACTACCATTCTTCGTGCACAAGGTTTTTTCATGAGACAACTACCATCTTTTGTGAAGAACTCTTTCGTGAAGAACTATTTTGTGAAGAACTCCTTAGTTTTCGCGAGGAATAAGTGTTTCGTGGAATATGGTGTTTTGTGAATAAGTTTTTCATGTATAAGGTTCTTCGCAGACATCTATTCTTCGTGGAATAAGTATTTCATGGGTTTTGAAAGTTATTGTTTTTCACAGAAGGTTTTCATTTCATATTAAACTTGTCTAATTTGAGTTTTTAAGCAATTGTCCTTAATCAAACATCTAAAATGGGAACAAATCCTTGGGATTGGGGTAGTAGTTCAAGTACAAGCCATGATCCATCACAAACTAGCTCCACAACCTCATGGGTATGATCTTTAATGCCTCAACAAACGATTACCACTAATCAATGGGCGTGTGTTTCGAATCAAAATCAAAGCATTCAAACTCTTCTTATTAGCGAGAGTGAGACAGGAAACAACAATCATCCACCAAAGTTAAATCACATGATCGATTATCCATCACGGAAAAGTCATTTTCATACGTATGTTCTTGGTCAGAATACCTAGTTGTGGACGTGTTTGACTACTCCATACAAAGAATCTCTCGAAGAAGTAGTATCAAATTCAACCTCTTTAACAGGATTGGATGAGAATGATAAGAAGGCTTATGATCTAGAGAAGAAGGCTTTTGCTATTCTTACACAAGCACTTCACAAGGATATTTATCATCAATTTATGTATTGTACCACTACGAAGACTTTGTGGGACACTTTGGAATCAAGAGGGGAAGGAAATGCAACAATGAGAAAGATCCGACATGATCTTTTAAAGAAAGAGTTTGAAGGGTTTTTGTTCATGGAGAATGAAACACTAAGTGACATGGCTACTCAGTTCTATCATTTGCTTAGTGAGATGTACTCATACAAGGTTAATGCATCACCACAGGAGATTGTCATGCGTTTTGCTGATGCTTTAGCACCTAAGTGGAGTCAATTCATTGAGCTGCTGAAGCATACCGGTGTTTTGGATGTAATCAGCATTTACGAATTTGTTCAGAAACTTGAAAACAAAATGAAGAAGAAATTCGTAAAGCAAAACGAATTCCATTTCCACAAAACCCAGAGATGTATTTTGGAGGTATTAATACAAACGTAAGTACAAGTCAGCAACCGAAGCTTCAGACAGCATTTGTATCGAATGCAAACCCTTTTCTGCCGCAAGTTCAACCAGATCAGTCTGATGGTTTAGGTGCTCAAGTCTATGGACAAGCATTTGATACAAAAGCCTTTCTTCCTCAACCAAGAGATGTTACACCACAAGTTCCACAACAAGCTTTCTATGGTAACAACTTTCAACCTTCAAACCCTAACACCGTCAGACTCGATACATCAAACCTATCTAAGGTAAGTGTGGAAGTTGCCAAAGAACACATGGAGCTTTTAAACACTTTGGTGAGTTCTTACTGCGGATTGGTAGCTGGACAAATTGGCAACATCAATCTAACCAGTGAAGACTACGCACAAATTGATAAAGAGGAGATGGAATTGATTGATATCAAATGGGCGTTTGCAAGTGCAGTGAGAAGAGCAAAAGATTTTATGGAGAAAACGGGAAGAACTAATCTGGAGAGCAACAAGGATACTCCATATGGCTTTGTTAAAAGGAAGGTTACCTGTTTCAACTGCAAAGAAAAGGGGCATTTTAAAAGAGAATGCACGAAGCCTCCACAGCAAGGGAATCAATATCCTTTCAACAGAAATCAAGTTGCTAACAACGAAAGAGCAATAGTTCCCGCAAACAATTCCACCGAGCTTTGATTGTTCAGACAGATGAAGGTTGTGATTGGTTTGTTCAATTGGGAAACAGTGGTGGAGGAGGCACTGCATACTATGCTGAAATTGCAAAGAGTGATAGTGATGGAGAATCTTCTAGAAATGATGACAGTTCATGGGATAGCAGCAGTTCAGATGAAGAAAGATCAAGTTCTGGTGAAGATAGAGATGAAGATGTTGATGTTGATATTGAGGTAGATGATGCGATTGCTGAAACTGAATCGACGGATAGCAAGGAAGCAGCTTTGGAACAGAAAGTTGAAGACTCATCTGATGATTTTTCTAAGCATCTTTCAGAAGTTGGATCTTCTACTCTTCGTGCTGCATTCATGGCCCGCTTGGATTGCCAATCCAGTCAGGTAAGTTTTGAGAAACCTATCTTACCTAAGTGTGTTGAATGTATGGTTTTAAAAGGTAAATACTTAGAGCTAGAAGGTAAATTTGATCACACCAAGAAACATCATCAGAGTATGATTGTAGATTTGACAAAGTGCATTGAGGCAAACATAACTCTTAAGAAAAATGAAAAGGAATTTAAAACGACAATTGAAACTTTAAGGAAAGATGTATCTGAGTTAACAAAGAATGTTTTGAGAAAACAAACAACCATTAACAATTATATTAACATGCTTGAAGAAACGAAAAAGGGGTTAGCCTGTGCAAAGTGTGAACATGATGCGATCAAACTCAAGTTGGACAATTACTCCAACTTTGGATATGTTTTGGATCATCTCATTGATGTTTAAAAGAAGAAGGGTGATGTAAAGTGCATTGGTTATAAGGCTTGTCCTCCCCCGGTTAGACACAACTACACCAAAATTCTTGATGACGAGGATATGCCCCATTTTGAACCCACCGTTCCTTTAGATTTTGATGAATTTACAGCTGGTCTAGGGTTCACTAAGGGGGCATCTTGAAGTCAAAGTCAACCGGACAAAGTCAACGATTCAAAATCTGCGAATAATTAGAGTCCTCCCATTATTGAGGATTGTGATAGTTCAGATGAAGAGTCAGATGAGGACAAACCTGAACAGTCAGAGACGGTAACAAAAAAGGAAACATACTTCTCAAAAATCACATTCTTTGTGATCCACCTGCAAAACCATTTGTGACTGCTACAGCCAAACCAATTGAACCTTCTACTGAAAGTTGTGAAAGCATGAACTTGCTCTACACGTTGATTGGGTCTGATAAAATGTATTCAAATAAGGATTTCCTAATAAAAAATGTCAATCAATCCTTGATTGATAAAGTTTTCGAAGATTCTACTAGTAAGTTTTTGGGTAAGTTGAGCCCAACAGTTGTAGTAACTCGGTGTGCTCCTATCCCAAAATCCGAAGTTAGAAAGCAATACAGGAATAAAAAATTGCAATCTCAAAACAATCAACGAAAGCAAAGTCACGCTCACCAAGGAAAAGGTAAAGGCAAACAAAGCCAAACCAAGAAGAAGGTTCAGAAGGTAAACTTCGTGAAATCCCGAGAGACTGATAAAATTGAATCTTTTGAAAACAAATCCAACACGAATTTTGTTATACAAAGTCAAATTTTGAAAAGAAACAGTCAAAACAACTACACACAACACACAAACTGTTGTGATGTAGAACCAAGTACCTCAGGATCTCTAAGTTCATCATCAAGCTCCTACAGTTATGATACTCTGAGGTTTGTTGAGCGGAGATCATGTTTTGAATGCGGTGAGTACGGGCACATTGTCAGAAATTGTCCATATCTCACGAAAGGAAAGGAAAAAGTTGATGCCCCCCATGGTAACTATAACAACCCTAAAGAAAACCGACACCCTTAAATTATTTTTGACACCCTAATATATTTTTAAAATATCCCAATATGTCTTAAAATACACCCCATACGCGAAAACGGACCCTGAATACCTTAAATATTATTAAAATTAATTAAAAATGGAGTTTTTGGAGTTGAGACGGGCCGCGTAAGCCATACCTCAACCATTACGCGGGCCGCGACAAGGTGAAACCTGGCACGGCCCTGGGCCGCCACGTGGCCCAACACACGGCAACCCTATATGCGACCTGGACGAGCTAGGCCATTGACTATAGTTGAAGCGGGCCGCGTAGGCCCCTGTCTTCCCATACGCGGGCCGCGTAGAACCCGCACTCAGCCCCTATAAAGCTGGAGCTCGGGCTTCATTCTCAAATCGCTCATATCTTTCTTTGTCACTCGAATTTCTGATCGTAGAAGTTATACTTGGGTATAACACCCCCTAAACAGCAAAGTTTTGCCCCGTTGTAAGTACCATAACCCCTGGATACGTATTAGATACTCTGCCCGATTGATCTAGGGTTCCGTAACGGCTGTCGTGGTTCTGCCCGACGTAGTCGTTGGAATGCCGTCTCGGGGAGGGTATTACTAATGTTAAAATGAGTTATTATACTAACACGCGTGCATTTGTGTAATTTATAGATTGTCACCAGGAAACCCTAAAGGATAATCTAAGACAGCAATGTGAGTAATCCTCTTTTTGTGTAAACCTTTTTGTGAGTAATCTCCTTTTTGTTAATTGTTTTTACAAAACCTCACTTAAATAATTATATATTAAAAAGTTATTGAGTATTTGTAAGAATACAATTATCTTGAGTATGTTGGGGTTTTGTATACAAAATTATGTTACTGCCTTGCGAGGGGTAACATTTCCATAAGTCGGGTCTGACAGTACCATGAATGTTAATTGATATAACTTGGAAACAAATGCAATTGCGAGATCGCCCTCAATATTGTACAATGGTCTTTATTAAACTTGATTAAACTGGGATTCACTCACCAGTATTTCCCACTGACAAAATGTTTTTAAACGCGTTTCAGGTAACAAAATGTAAAAGCCAAATAGAAGCCAGCTGGACAGCACTGAAGGCTTGGAAAAGTGGCAATAAAGTTACGTAAATTAAAATAGATGTTTTTATTAAATAAAAATAGGATTTATTCCTATGAAAATGTGTGTACTGCAAACTTGGGTTTTATCCCATACGTTTAATATTATGAAAATGTGGTATTTTACTCTGATCCAATATTTCCTAACTACGGTCCTGATGAAAATTCCGCTGCCAAATTAGACAATACCAGATACCACCGAAACTGGCTCGCGGCCCCCGTTCCCAAGGAAATAGGGAACGGAGGTTGCGACAGAAGGTGGTATCAGAGCTAAGCCACTGATTCAGCCACAGAAGCGTTCTGCTGACATCAAAATTTAAATTGTTAGGAAATAAATTACGGGAATACGTGCATAATTGTATTTCTTGTTATGTGTTATTTGACTATTTGTTAGTTTACAGTATGAGCGACCAAGGACCATCTGACGCGTACCATCAATTGTCTGGTTCGCCTAGAAGCGAAGGTGCCTCTTCTCAGCCTGCCCTCTCAGGGTACTCTGCTGATACGGAAGAAGGAATATTCGTGTTTAAAGCTCAGTCCGAGGAGCCATTCCCTCAGAAAAAGAGAGGATGGTTCAGTCGAGGGGCACATGAGCGTAGGAAGCGTATGAAAAAGTTACAAGACCAGAGAGTACTAGCCGCAGCCAAAAGAGAAACCGACGCCTATGCCCAGGATATGATTAATAGGGGTATAGCCAATATCCATATCCTAGCAACCACTGCAGCTGACCCTAACCTGGAGCAAATGATAGCACCCCAACCACAACCACCAATTCCTGACCAACCGATGGAAATGGAAAACCCTGAAAATCAAGTAGAAATGCATGATTTCAACCCGGAGGAAATACCTAGGGTACCAGCACCAAATCCATTAGACCCAAATTACGACCCATGGTGGGATGACGTTAGAGACTATGTGCAACGCTACCCGATACATGAAGACACACCCATGCCAAACTTAGGAGCCTACCCAGGTTTGGACCCTCTAGATCCCTATTACAATAACGATGTATACATTAGGGAGATTTTAGAGAATCCTTACCAATTCCAGGCACCTACACCTCCATACCAGGAACCCGCACCCCAGATTCCGAACCCAGTCCTAGAACCCGCACCCCCAATGAGTGCAGAAAATGTACAAGAACTTAGGACATTTGGTGAGGAAATTTTAGAGAGTAGTGAAAGAATGAGACAGGTGGGAGAGCGACTCGTCTGGAAGTACGACGAGCGCAATATGGATTTCTGGATGAATCCATATCCATGAATGTGATGGTGGAAACGATAGTAGTAATAATAATAATAATAAAATAATAATAATATGTGTGTATGTGTATGAAAAAAAAAACTACGGATGCCTATTGTTAGTAGTGTAACTTTAAATTTCAGTCGGTATTGTAATTTTAATTTCAGTACTAGTGTGTAATAGATGCATATTATATGAATAGAGTAAAGTCGCAATGATCGACGCTTTTGACCAAAATGCGTGTCATGTGATTGGCTATATTAAATATTATTTTGTGATGTTAATACGTGGTAACTGTTTAAAATTCAGATGGCCGATGAAGGAAATCAAGGAATCTGAATAACGATAACCAGAGTAACATTAACTTGGTTAATGAGAATCCGAGCATCAATAACAATGGAAACCAAATGGATAATAGTGCCGTCCAACACATAGTGGCACAAGGAATCATAGATGCAATGCCATTTATTATCCAAACTGTTAAGGAAGCAGATAATAAAAGTAAACATAGCAGTAAGTGACCAACTGAACCAGAAAACAGCGTAAACAATGGACCTGTACTTCAAATGCCCATTCCCAAAAGAAGAAGAACCGTGCCTTACGGTTGTTCTTATAAAGAATTCTGGTCCTGCAAACCAATAGAATTCTCGGGCAATGAAGAACCCAATGCAGATCTACGCTGGATAGAAAAGACTGAGGCTGTTTTAAAAATAAGCAAGTGTGCTGAAGAAGACAAGATAATGTTTGCTTCTAATTTATTTAAAAACTCAGCCTTAGAATGGTGGAACACTATCCTCCAGTCAAGAGGAAGTAATAAGGTATACATCATGGAATTGGAGGAATTTAAGAATATGTTAGAAAGGAAATTCTGCCCTCCCAATGAAAAGGAACAGATAGCGAATAAGTTTCTAAACCTAAGGATGACCGGGGTAGATAGTAAGGGTTATACTACCACATTCTTTGAATATGCTAGAATAGTACCAACCCTTGCATCACCTGAACCGGTATTAATCTCCCATTACATTTGGGGATTAATTGGAGAGATTAGACATGTGGTCAAGGCAGCTAGACCCCAAACTATAGAAGAAGCTGTAGAACTAGCCAATACCTTGACAGATGAATTAATCCGTACTAGAGAAGAAGACCAGAAGAGAAACCTAACCCAAAGACTTACCCAAGAATTCCGTTCTGGGAATTCCAATCGTAGGAATATTGGTTCTACCTCTGCACCATACTGCAAAGCTTGTAAGAAGAAGCATTCGGGAAAATGCTTCGCTCACTGCAACTTCTGTAAGTTACCAGGACACAAGGAAGAAGATTGCAGGAGAAAATCCAGTAATGGACTATGCTTCAATTGTGGAGAAAAAAGGTCACATCAAGCCAAATTGTCCAAAACTAGCTCCAGCAACGAACAACAAGAACACTAAAATTGCTAGAGCATTTATGCTAACAGCAGATGAAGCCAAAATGATTCCGGACGTCATAGCCGGTACGTTTTTAGTTAATGATATATTTGCTAAAGTATTATTTGACTCTGGTGCAAACCAAAGTTTTATTAATACTTCATTTTGCAAACTTCTTAATCAATCATTAACTAAACTTCCACAAGAATGTCTAGTAGAGACCGCAAATGAAAAAACGAATAGGATTTCTGAAATCTTGCAAGGAGCAAGAGTAGAAATTTTAAATCAAAAGTATATTGCAAACCTTTACCCAATGAATCTGGCAGGATTTGATGTCGTTTTAGGAATGGATTGGTTAATAGCCAATAAAGCTAATATTTTATGTGATCAAAGGTCGATTCAAGTAAATTCATCGAAAGGAGAAAAGATCACAATTAAAGGAGATAAGCCCTCTAGATCCACAAAATTCATCTCTGTGATGAAAACTGCAAGCTATATAAGAAAAGGGTCTATAGTATATTTGACTTCTATAATCACTAACACTAAAGGAAAAGAACTAAAAGACATTCCAGTAGTGTCTCTGTTTTCAGATGTATTTCCAGAAGAATTACCAGGACTACCACCAGACAGAGAAGTTGAATTCAGAATTCATCTACTGCCAGGAACAACACTGATTGCCAAAGCACCTTACCATTTGGCACACGCAGAAATGCAGGAACTAAAGAAACAATTAGACGAATTGTTGGAGAAAAGATTTATACAGCCAAGCTCGTTGCCATGGGGAGCACCAATTTTATTCGTTAAAAAGAAGGACGGATCAATGCGTATGTGCATTGACTACCGTGAATTAAACAAGGTCACAATTAAGAATCGGTATCCATTACCAAGAATAGATGATCTGTTTGATCAATTGCAAGGAGCTCGATTTTTCTCAAAAATCGATTTAAGGTCAGGATATCATCAATTGAAGGTACAGGAAGAAGACATTCCTAAAACCGCATTTAGAACAAGGTATGGTCATTATGAATTTACTGTCATGCCATTTGGTTTAACCAATGCCCCAGCCGCATTTATGGACATGATGAACCGAATATGTAAACCATATTTGGATAAATTCATAATTGTCTTTATAGATGATATTCTAATTTACTCTAAAAGTAAGGAAGATCATGCAAAGCATTTGCACGCACTTTTAAGTCTATTAAGAAAGGAAAAGCTTTACGCTAAATTTTCAAAGTGCGAGTTTTGGTTAGAGCAGGTACAGTTTCTTGGACACTTAGTTAATCATGAAGGAATTCATGTAGATCCATCTAAGATCGAAGCTATTCCCAAATGGAAAACCCCTGAATCACCAACCGAAGTTAGAAGTTTCTTAGGATTGGCCGGATATTATAGAAGATTTATTCGAGATTTTTCTAGAATAGCCATTCCTTTAACTAAGTTAACCTGTAAATCCATTAAGTTTGAATGGGGACCAAAACAAGAAGAAGCATTTAGAATTCTTAAGCAAAGACTAACCCATACACCCATACTAGCGTTACCAGAAGGAACTAAAGACTTTGTAGTCTATTGTGACGCTTCCAAACTAGGTTATGGATGTGTGTTGATGCAACACCAAAAAGGTTATAGCTTACGCATCTAGACAACTTAAGAATCATGAAAAGAATTATTCAACCCATGATCTAGAATTAGGAGCCATAATTTTTGCCCTTAAAATTTGGAGACATTACCTTTATGGTAGTAAGTTTACCGTATTCACTGATCATAAAAGTTTAAGATATGTTTTTGGGCAAAAAGAATTGAATATGAGACAAAGACGCTGGATGGAGATGCTTAGTGATTATGATTGTGATATCCAGTATCATGAAGGAAAAGCAAATGTAGTGGCAGATGCTTTAAGCCGAAAGTATCACGAAAAGCCAAAAAGGGTACGTTCTCTTAAATTAAATCTACAAGTAGATTTAAATGATCAAATTAGAAAAGCACAAGAATCAGTAATCAAGGATGATACTGAAAAATTAAAAGGAATGATTAAGGAATTAGAACAAGGAACAGATGGAATTTGGAGATTCCATAAAAAGAGAATGTGGATACCTAAGTTAGGAAACCTGCGCCATCGTATATTAGAAGAAGCCCATAAGTCTAAATATACGATGCACCCAGGAAATGATAAAATGTACTAGGATTTAAGAAAAAATTTCTGGTGGATAGGAATGAAAAAGGACATAGCAACCTATGTTTCTAAATGTTACACCTGTTCACAAGTTAAAGCTGAACATCAGAAACCCACGTGATTACTGCAACAATTAGAAATGCCAGTATGGAAATGGGAATTGATAACAATGGATTTTGTTTCTAAATTACCCAAAACAAGAAAAGGCAATGATACAATCTGGGTGATTGTAGATAGGCTAACCAAGTCAGCTCATTTCCTACCAATGAAGGAAACTTTTAGTATGGAACAACTAGCTAAATTATATGTAAATGAAATAGTTTCATTACATGGAATACCTTTGTCAATTGTTTCTGATAGGGATAGTAGTTTTACCTCTCATTTTTGGGCAAGTTTCCAAAAAGCCATGGGAACCAAGTTAAATCTAAGCATAGCTTATCATCCTCAAACAGACGGGCAAAGCGAAAGGACAATTCAGACAATGGAAGACATGCTTAGAGCTTGTGTAATCGATTTCGGAGGTAATTGGGACGATCATTTACCTTTAATAGAATTTTCTTATAATAATAGTTATCACACAAGTATCAACGCTGCACCATTTGAAGCACTTTATGGACGAAAGTGCCGAACCCCAGTCTGTTGGGCAGAAATTGGAGAAAAGCAACTATCTGGACCTGAGATAGTACAAGAAACAACTGACAAAATCATTCAAGTCAAGGAACGACTGAAAGCAGCACAAGATCGACAGAAGAGCTATGCCGATAACCGACGCAAACCGTTAGAATTTCAAGTAAGGGATAGAGTATTATTAAAAGTCTCTCCTTGGAAAGGAGTGGTAAGATTCATCAAAAGAGGAAAGCTAAGTCCCAGGTATATTGGAACTTTTGAGTTTATTAGAAGAATAGGACCTGTAGCCTATCAACTACAACTGCCAGAGGAAATGGCAGGAATACATGATGTATTTCATGTATCTAATCTCAAGAAATGCCTAGCTGATGAATCACTTGTAATACCTTTAAAAGATATAGAGGTAAATGAACAACTCAAGTTTGTAGAAAGGCCTCTGCAGATTGAAGACAATAAAGTCAAGAACCTCAAGCACAAGAGATTAGTTCTGGTCAAAGTGAAGTGGGACTCCAAAAGAGGACCAGAGTATACATGGGAGCTTGAATCAGAAATGCAAAAGAAATATCCACACTTATTCCAGTAGATCTCAAGGACGAGCTCTAAAACAAGGTGGGGAGGATATAACAACCCTAAAGAAAACCGACACCCTTGAATTATTTTTGACACCCTAATATATTTTTAAAATATCCCAATATGTCTTAAAATACACCCCATACGCGAAAACGGACCCCGAATACCTTAAATATTATTAAAATTAATTAAAAATGGAGTTTTTGGAGTTGAGGCGGGCCGCGTAAGCCATACCTCAACCATTACGCGGGCCACGACAAGGTGAAAACTGGCACGACCCTAGGCCGCCACGTGGCCTAACACACGACAACCCTATATGCTGACCCGGACTAGGCAATTGACTATAGTTGACGCGGGCCGCGTAGGTCCTTGTCTTCCCTTACGCGGGCCGCGTAGAACCCGAACTCAGCCCCTATAAAGCTGGAGCTCGGGCTTCAGTCTCAAATCACTCATATCTTTCTTTCTCACTCGAATTTTCTGATAGTAGAAGTTATACTCGGGTCTAACACCCCCTAAATAGCGAAGTTCTGCTCCGTTGTAAGTATCATAACCCCTGGATACGTATTAGATACTCTGCCCGATTGATCTAGGGTTCCGTAACGGCTGTCGTGGTTCTGCCCGATGTAGTCGTTGGAATGCCGTCTCGGGGAGGGTATTACTAATGTTAAAATGGGTTATTATACTAACACACATGCATTTGTGTAATTTATAGATTGTCACCAGGAAACCCTAAAGGATAATCTAAGACAGCAATGTGAGTAATCCTCTTTTTGTGAGTAATCTCCTTTTTGTTAATTGTTTTTACAAAACCTCACTTAATTAATTATATATTAAACAGTTATTGAGTATTTGTAAGAATACAATTATCATGAGTTTGTTGGGGGTTTTGTATACAAAATTATGTTACTGCCTTGCGAGGTGTAACATTTCCACAAGTCGGGTCTGACAGTACCATGGATTTTAATTGATGTAACTTGGAAACAAATGTAATTACGAGATCTCCCTCAATATTGTACAATGGTCTTTATTAAACTTGATTAAACTGGGATTCACTCACCAGTATTTCCCACTGACAAAATATTTTTAAACGCGTTTCATGTAACAAAATGTGAAAGCCAAATAGAAGCCAGCTGGGCAGCACTGAAGGCTTGGAAAAGCGGCAATAAAGTTACCTAAATTAAAATAGATGTTTTTATTAAATAAAAATAGGATTTATTCCTATGAAAATGTGTGTACTGCAAACTTGGGTTTTATCCCATGCGTTTAATATTATGAAAATGTGGTATTTTACTCTGATCCAATATTTCCTAACTACGGTCCTGATGAAAATTCTGCTGCCAAATTAGACAATACCAGATACCACCGAAACTGGCTCGCGGCCGCCCATTCCCAAGGAAATAGGGATCGGGGGTTGCGACAGTAACAGTTACCATACAAGATCTGTTTCACCAAAACAGGACCCTCATCTTGTTAAACAACAAGAAATGAAACAGAAAAAGAAACAAAGAAAAGAAGTTGAAAAGGCTTTGAAACCAGAGGTTATCCAAACACAATATGTTAAATCAGATGTTAAAAATGAAAAACAGAAATAAATTTGGAAACCAAAATCGGTAACTGTTTCAGGGGGAGTTCCATCAATTCTGAATCATCGGGAAATGGAAGCCACAATCCTCGATGATATCGGACGACCCAAGTCTATGATGGCTTGGGTCCCCCTCTCCAACTAATCTCTGAATGAGTGTGCAGGATGTTCCAGGAAGAACTATTGATAGTCTTAGGATTGTTGATAGTGGAGCATCCATGCATAATATCGGCGACATAAGGCTCCGAAACATTGTTACATCTAGGAGAATATTGTTGCCTTTGATGGAGAGAGAAAAAGAAAAGAAGACAAAAATGTCCGATGAAAGAATGATGATGAAAGAATTTGAAAAATTTCGACAAGATGAAAAACATGCCAAAGTTTGTTTGTTGAAGCTTTGATCGGGTCCACATGATAGATTCAATTGAAATTGTGCATTTCTCTACGGTGTGTTGAAGAAAATGCATTTGTTGATCAAACCAACCGGGTGTGCGGATACCTTGGCATGGATTGAACAACCGCACACTACTTCTCAAGGAGAAAGATAAAGACATTTGCTGGTGCAAAAACATATGGAAGAAATCATGTATGGACCGAGCAATGATGATGTGTACAGGCTTTCCCACATGCTCCATTTGCCACTTACCAGCCGGACCCGGAGGTTTGTCATCTTGTTGTTGTGAAGAGATTTTTGGGTTAATTGAGGCAGCTGCAAAATCGACCTTGAAATCCACACCGGGTGGATATCCAGTTTGGGAGAGCACTCAGATTCCTGGCAATGTACGAAGTAGTTGCAGGATTACGGTTTTGAATTTCTAATCTCTCATATCTTTGTCGATATTTAAGCTGCTTTGCGAGTTACTAACATCTTGTACAACACTCTTTGGCCAGACACGTTGATTTCGAATATCACCTCACACGTGATTGTTTCAATATGAAACTCGTCAATGTTGTTTTGGTCCACACTAACTACCAACATGCCAACACGTTTTTTTTCCAAAATTCGATAAATAATTTTTGATTAAACTAATTTTGGTAAATGGCATCGAGGTAAAACATGAGTTAATCCACATCGGAGATCGTTTTTGTGAATATTTTTCTTGAAGAAAATCCAAAAAGACGTTTTTAAAAGTTTAAATTTATCTTTTTGAATTTCAGGGGGAGTAATTTCCAAATCAGAAAAATACAAAAACAATAGAAAAACAAAAATGAGTTTCCTGGCGAGAAAAAGAGAAAATGATAGTATCTCAGTGGTCTGTCAAAACCTCTTTGAACTTAAAAATGAAAAACGATAAGTAGCTCTATTAATGATGTATCGGTAGGCTCACAATCATTTTAAAGTGTGCAGGGCGATATAAACATAATCGACTGAAGACCATGTGGGAACCGCTCATTGGCATATGGTCTTGGTACCGAAATTTCGTTTGATAGATTGTCGAGGTTCAGAGATTCGTGGTCTTTATGCTGTTTATAATCTGGGTATCATGGTTGTTTCTTTTACCAAAAACAACGGGGACGCAAGTCTAGAACTTCCATGATACCATACATACGTGTACATACGATACATACATGTATATAATACATGCTGCATACGACCATCAATAAGTGATAAAAATATCACAATCACCCCTAAATAAGTGATTTTAAATCACATCCATCATCCGAGAGTCAATTTCCTCTCTTTGTCGGTACGATGGTACTAACCTGTTCACGGACTTGCTCTCGTGCCCTTCATGCATTGAGAATCAAGTTCCACATTAATAAGTGATTTCATCACATAGGGCTTGTATTCATCCTCAAATAAGTGAGTATCTCACATCATATACGTCAAAACAGATGATAAATGGTATACTCACTAGTAAGATGAACTCTCGTGCATACTGTTGATACAGTTTTGTGTGGACGTGGCTCGGTTCGGTTTTGCTCAAGACCGTCGTCGCGACATTCCTTCGTCGTGCGCCTCAGAGTTCGACACGCGAAGCACGAAGAGCTGCGAACTAACATCATCATGACATCACCATGATGATGTTATGATGATGTCATGTCCTTTTACTACAATGTAAGAATTAAGTCAGCCATGCATGACAACGTAGAGAAATCATGCTTATTGGGCCAAATATTTATTGAAGATATTTTGTCTCTGTTGGGCCTGATACATCAACGGAGAATCGGGTTACCATAGTGGACGAAGAATCCCTGCTACGAAGATCCTCCTCTGGCGAAGAATCAAAGAGACGAAGTATATGTTTGCCGAAGAATCCTTCGACGAAGACCCTCCACGAAGAATCATATATTCTTCGTGGATGTTCATTGTTTGTGGACTGCACATTGTTCGCTGATTAACATCCAGCCGAAGACCTCTCATTCTTCGTGGGTTACCATTCTTCGTCTGTTAGTATCTGGGCCCAGAACCATTCTTCGTAGGATTCTTTATGTCTTGCCTATATATTCCAGGACTTGCAGAAAAGATATGGTTAGACACACAAAGCACACAAACATAACATAGAGTTAGTATTCAGGGAGTTTGAGAGTTTCTATTGTAAATCTTTGTGTTGTTACTCTTCTGAATCTAATACAAGTGTGTTTAAACGTTGAATCTTATCTTATATTCTCGTGTTCTTTGCTCGGTTTCATACCCTCTTGGTTTCCGCACAACCGGGTGTGTTCGTTAACAAGGATAGGTTTAACTAGATCCTCCGCTAGTGGACCTACAAGTGGTATCAGAGCCGAGGCTCTCATCCTTGTTAAAACCGAGCCGTGTGTCGTTTTTCGAACATCTTTCTTGAACCTTTTTCAGAAAAGTATGGTTGTTTTATATGTTTAATGGGTTAAATCTCTGAAAACTGGTTTGTTTGTTAAGAATTTTCATAAAAACCTTATTAATCTCATGAAAAGATTAGATTTTTCTTAAATTTTTGGCAATGTTGTGTTCGGAAAACTTTCCGGTGAAGTTGGTTTTAGCCGGAAGAGGTGATTGGAATTTTGTCTGTGGAAAGATAAATTTCAAACATATTCTGAAAACGGTGATTTTTTAATATATTTTTGTATATCCATATGTGAAGCCATATCCTGTAAAGGTTACCAACTTTCCTTTTCTTTTCAAAGATAAGGTATGGATTAATCTAACAACATGTCACCATCTTTCACCAACCTTCACAACTTCCCATATTTGTGAAACACATTTTCAAAGTCAACGAAAAACTAAACTTTGAAACTTATTGGGCTCCTAGTTTTTTGTCTGGGCCTTTTTCTCAAAACACAAGCATTTCACATTCACGAAATACTTAGTTTGGTCATACATATTTTGTGGGCTTGTGTCATTAGTGGGCTTACGAATAAGTAACCCATGAAATACAGTGGGCTCAAAAAATTGAGTATATCATTCTTCGTGGGTTTGTAACTTGGAAGCTATTCGTGGGCCTGTTATTCGGTTTGGGCCTTGTAACTCTAGTGGGCCATTCATTTTTCGTGGCATATTATTAGTTGTCTATCATTTTTTGTGGAAGTTTCTCGTTCATAGTTGGTTGTTAAGTTGGTTATTTTCACTTCACCATGAGTTCAGATTGGTGGGGTTGGAAACCTGATCCTAATGCGGATATGTATACGAGTAAAGGTTCAGGTCCAGTCCCTTCATGGGCTCAGACTCCCACGTCTTCGTCATCAGCACAACCGAGTTTAATTACAGCAAATCAGTGGGCTTTTGTTACAAACCAAAACCAAAGTATTCAAAGTCTCATTTTGAGCGAAAATGAAACCGGTAGTAACAACTGCCCACCAAAGCTCATGCATAAGAACGAGTATCCTGGATGGCAAGAGAGATTTCATAAGTATATTCTTGGGCAAAACACAGAGTTGTGGTTGTCTTTTACCACGGAATTCGATCAAGCACTTGAAGAAGCCGGTTCAAATGCTGCGACATTTGCGGATCTTTCTGTCGATGATAAGAAGACATATGATTTAGAAAAGAAAGCATTCTCAATTCTAACTCAAGCCTGGAACAAAGATATTTATCATCAGTTTGTGGGATTCAAAACGACAAAAAGTCTGTGGGATGCACTAAAGGCAAGAGGTCAAGGAAATGCGTCGTCACGCAAACTGAGACATGATCTGCTCAAAAAGGAGTTTGACGACTTCATGTGTATGGAAAGGGAGTCGCTGGGAGACATGACAAGTCGATTTTATCATCTGCTGAGTGAGATGGGTAATTTTAAGGTCGCGGTAACTCCGGAAGAGGTTGTCACAAAGTTTGCCGACGCATTGCCAGCTCAATGGAATGGTTTCTTGGAGATTCTGAAATATAATGGCACATTAGCTACAACCACGTCCATGATTTCATTCAACTCTTGGAGAACAAAAATCAAGAGGAAATCAGGAAGGCAAAAAGAGTGCAGGTACCACAAAATCCCGAGATGTACTATGGAAATTGTGGAGGTACCAGCACGGTTGCAAGACCTGCTCAACATGCTCAGCTACAAACGGCTTTTGTGTCGAGCACCGATATGTATGGAACACCACAACCAGCAGCCTCAGAGCAAAGCTATCAGTCTACTGGAGTACCATCATTTCTTGATCCAAACTACAAAGGTCAACAACAAGCCTGTTATGGAAACTCTTCATCAACAGTCAATGCTGGTCAACCAACTAATCCAAACACAGTTCGGCTAGACACTTCAAGTTTCTCAAAAGTAAGTGTTGAGGTGGCAAAGGAACATATGGATCTCCTAAATACTTTGGTGAGCGCATACTGTGAGTTGGTAGCAGGGCAAATCAGGAACATCAATTTGACTCAGGAAGATTATCAGCAAATTGATAAGGATGAAATGGATTTGACGGATATCAAGTGGGCATTTGCTAGTGCTGTGAGGCGAGCAAAAGACTTCATGGAAAGAACTGGTAGAACCAGCTTGGAAATCAAGAAAGATACCAAGTATGGGTTCGATAAGCAAGCAGTCAAATGTTTCAACTGTGGTGAACGGGGCCATTTCAAACGTGAATGTACTAAGCCAGCTCAGCATGGGAACCAGAACCCATTCAGAAATCAAGGCAACCAACCGAACCAGAATCAGAACAGGAATAATGAACATGCCTTGATGCCTACAAACAATACTCATCAGGCAGGTCCATCAAACGACAACCGAGCACTTGTGGTATAAGTTGATGAAGGTTGTGACTGGTCAATTCAACTGGGTAGCGATGATCAGGGTGGAACAACTTGTTTTGCTGAGGTTGTCAAGGATTTAAAACAAGCGTGTGGTGGAGAATCTTCAGATGAAGACAATTCTGGTTATAGTGGAAGCTCAGATGAGGAAACCTCAAGTTCAGGCGAAGATGGCATGGATGAAGTGTCACATGAGTCCATTGATGCAGATGTTGAGGAGCTTTTGAGTGAAGCTAAAGCAGGGAATGATCAAAGATCAATTCTGGTGGATCAAGTTGCTTATTCTTCTTCTTCTTCTTCTCATCATTCAGCCTTCATGGCTAATGTTGGCAGTTCGTCAAGTTAGGTATGAGTCGATGAACCTAAATCTGATAAATGTGATAATTGTGTTGATTTAGGTGCTAGATTGTCCGACTTGCAAAGCAGTTATGATGATTTGCAAAGCAAGTATGATGTGACATTTATCCACAATCAAAGTTTGATCATGGATCTTGTGAAATGCACAGAGGCCAACTTGTTCCATAAAAATCATGAAAAAGAATTTAAGAAAGTAATTGACACATTAAGGGAAGATAAGACCGAGCTAGTAAAAACAGTTTCAAGAAAACAAACTGCTATAAATAATTACATCACTAGGCTCGAGGAAGCACAAAAGGAGTTGGCCTGTGTCAAATGTGAAAATGAGGCGATCCAACTTAGGTTAGATAGTTACTCAAACTCTAGGTATGTGCTGGATCACATCGTTGACATACAGAAATGTCCTCCACCTGTTAGACACAATTATACCGCAATGCCTGATGAGGAGGATAAACCTCAATTTGAGCCATCTGTTCCCTTAGATGTTGAGGAGTTCGCAGCTGGACTTGGTTACAAAAAGGTGGTATCATCAGACTTGGATGTATCAGCAGATACGAAAGTATCAACTGCTGAACAAAATCAGGATCCTCCAGTCATTGTTGAGGATGCTGATTTCTTCAGATGATGAATCCAATGATACTGACTCTGCACAGTCTGATGCAGTTATCAAAGAAGAGGACATACCTCTCGAGAATCACATTCTATGTGATCCTCCCGCAAAACCTGCTAAGACTGTTCGGGTCGAGTCCACTTCTGCACAAGAGTCTGAGAGTGTGAATTTGCTGTACACTCTAGATGGTGATGATAAAGTTTATTCAAACAAAGATTTTCTGATTAAAAATGTAAATCAATCTTTAATAAGTAAAGTTTTTGAGGATTCGACAAGTAAATTTTTGGGAGAGTCGAGCTCGCGAGTTGTGGTAACACATTGTGTCACACCCCCAAAATACCACATGCGGTGACCCCGCTAGGCGTGTGACGTACCAGGATCTAGTCACCAATCACATTGAACTAACATTAAGTTATAAAACAAAGTTTCCATTTATAATGATAAAACATTCATAGACATAATCCAAGTTTAACATGTTCAGCGGAAGCAAATAGTAAATCACTGTTCAAACTTTTCAAAAAGTGAAATCAGTAAACAAGTCTTGAAAATCCAAGCAGTACGACCCATGACCACTCCAGCCATCTAGATAGCAAGTTCCTTGTCCAAAGTACCTAACGACCTGCGAGCATGCAACAAGTATATCAGACAATGCTGGTGAGTACATAGTTTTACAAAAACGTTGGTTACCAAGAGTTAAGTTCAGTTCATTGATTATAAAGTTGATAATAACTCGAGTACAATACAAGATGGCTCCTGATTATTTTTTCCCTTCCCCAATGCCCCTATCTTCTCAGGTACGGGGTGAGGGTGCCAAACCTAAATAGCGCTATCAACTAATACCCCGTTACCTCTCAGGTAACAAACAAGATGGGACTTAATGGAGATAGGAATTGAGTGTATTATCCAACATCCCAGTTTTTACCCAATTGACTTATTCCTCTCAGGAATACCCAATGATTTACCCAAAGACTTATTCCTCTCTGGAATACCCATTTGACTATCCCACCCACTGGGACGCATGCTCAAGAGGAATGAACTCACCTTTGATTTGCTCGGTATGTTAAGTTACCCATCCAAGTTGGTCAACCCAAACCCTACCGTCGTTACTAATCAACATCAGTTTCACAATCAAACAAGTCACTTATTTCACACAGTTGCATCTATCACATCATCACATATTGTATATCAAGTACTCAGTTATCAGGATGACATTTAACAGATGCATTGACTACCCACACGAGTCAAGTCAGGACCCTTACATCTAGTTAACATTACTATCATGCCATAAACATAATATCACAACCCAAGTGTACAATACATAAACATCGAAATCTGGTTCATGGTTCACTGTTCTGACCATTTATCCCTATGGCGAAGAATCCTTCTCGACGAAGGTCTATTCTTCGCCAGGAATGATGATGACGAAGGTTCTATAGTTCGCCGAGAATGATAACGACGAAGGTTCCATAGTTCGCCAAACACCTCGTCGACGAAGAACTAGTTCTTCGTCGGGAAAGATCTTTGGCGTTTCATCAATCAGTTAACATTTTCCTTTAGTCTTGTTGTAACCAACGCTAACAACTTAACAATTCCTTAATCAGATTAAACAACATTTTTCACCATGATTGCGTAATCTACTCATGAACAATCATTAGCCATCCAAAACATAACAGGGCTCATCATATTAATCATACCTAAACATTCATTAATCCTAACCATACAATGATCTCACCAAAACAAATTATTAATTTATCACGACATCAGTTCAACAGGTTGGATGATCAAACCACAACATGAATATAACCGTATACAAATCATCAAAACCCCTCATCATGCATGTTCTAAATTTACAACATCATTACTGAACCCTAATTCACATAACATCACAACATCAGAATCACAACACCAGAATTTCATCGAATAACAACATTAGACACTAACCGTGATACAGGAGTGTTTAGATAAATCGAGATGGAAGGCTTCGAGGTTCTATGATTGTCGCCACACAGGGAAGGGAATAATGAGAGAACTTTAGGGTTTAATTGTTTACAGTCACGAGAGTTTATACCACTAAAATCTTTCTGGGCGAAGATTGGTTTGACGAAGACCTAACCTTCGTTAAGATGGGGTTTGACGAAGACCTAACCTTCGTCGAGCTTGCCTCCCAACAGGGTTAAACACAACTATTACGTGATCAAGCACTACACAACACTTAAGTTTTCACATAATACTCACACATTCAAATATCATGCACAAGATACAACGTAAGGTGAATTATAAAAACAAAACACAAGTGGCAAGACCTTGAAATCTTGGGTTGTCACATCATCCCCAACTTGAAAGAAATTTCACCCCTAAATTTGACAAAGTAACTCAAAGCAGCACGGTGTTAGATTAGGATGACTGTGGATTTTCTCCCGGTGCCACATCATCCCCAACTTGAAAGGGAATTTCACCCCGAAATTCACCAGTTGCATTAGATTTAGATTGGTCAGTTGGGAATAATTGAGGATACTTGAGCTTCATCTGATCCTCACGTTCCCACGTGAACTCCGGTCCACGTCTTGAGTTTGATCGAACTCTCACGATTGGAATTCGACTATGCTTACGAACCTTGACTTCCCGATCCACAATTTCGATGGGTTCTTCAACAAACTGCAATTTATCGTCGATCTTCAACTCTTGAAGTGGTACCACAAGTGTTTCATTGGACAAACACTTCTTTAGTTGGGAAACATGGAAGACATCATGAACGTTACCCAACTCAGCAGGTAACTCGAGCTTGTAGGCCACTTTACCGATTCATTCTAGAATTTTGAACGGCCTAACATAACGAGGATTAAGCTTACCGCGCTTCCCAAAGCGCACCACACCCTTCAAGGGTGAGACTTTCAGCATAACATGATCGCCTACAACGAACTCCAAGGGTTTCCTACGCTTGTCAGCGTAGCTTTTCTGACGGTCGCTTGCCGCTGCCATACGATTTCTGATCTGGACATTCTTTTCAGAAGTTTCAAGAACAAGTTCCGGACCTGTGATCTGGCTGTCACCCACCTCAGCCCAACAAAGAGGAGAACGACATTTCCGGCCGTACAACGCTTCAAACGGAGCTGCCTGGATGCTAGTATGGTAACTGTTGTTATAAGAGAACTCTATGAATGGTAAGTGTTTCTCCCACCCATTACCAAAATCAATAACACATGCTCGCAACATGTCTTTAAGTGTTTGGATGGTTCGTTCGCTTTGACCATCAGTCTGTGGATGATAAGCAGTGCTCATGTCGAGACGTGAGCCGAACGATTTATGCATTGATTGCCACAAATCAGATATGAAACGCGGATCACGATCAGAGATAATAGAGGTTGGCACCCCGTGCCTAGAAACCACTTGTAACACCTCGAAAATTCACGTCCTATAATGTGTTGACACGTGTCATATGTTTGAACGTGTGAAATAATGTTCTAGAAAGACTAAAGTTGACAATCATGGAAAGTATGTAAATATACGAGTTCTAAATGTCAACAGTGAATAAATGTAATGCACATTAGCCCTACATGATGCTCATACCTTCAAACGAATAAATCATAGATCATACGAAGCTAAAAGTGAGAGGTTACAAACTTCAGGGGTTAAATGTGTCAACATGTTTGAGTTATACCTTTGAGTGACCTTTTAGCAAACCCAAAGCTTTGTAACGGTTAATTATGCTCACTAGAATGCACGATTAAAATTTCATAAAGTTTCGTTATCGTATGAGAAGGTTATGATCAAATTCGTGTACGAGGGGTTAAAGCGTCAACGGTGAAAGTTATGACTTTTCGGGTTAACCGGAAGTGTCCAGGGACTTGGCAAAGTGAGTATAAGTCATAAAGCCCTTGTATATAAATAATAAGGGGTCAAAATGCAAGAATTAAGCTTAGTTGACCTTTCGGAGTACCAAGAGCCAGGGATGCAAACTGAAAAATGGAAGAATTGCCCCTGAGGAGGGCTAGCGCACTGCTACATCAGAAGCGTAGCGGTGCGCTACCAGTCTACCAGCAACCAGAAACATGACAGATGGCTGTTTAACGCGAATGTGACCCTTTTGGCCGGTTTTTCTTGCATGTGAAGGACCCTTAGACTTCCCTAGGCACTAGTAACAAGTGTTGGATGATTGTGGAGTGTTGTAGACTTTGTTGTCACCAATTCATGGTGCCATGAACACTATATAACCCACATAAGTTGCAACTCTTTGATCATTCCATTCACAATTCACTTCTGATCAATTTTGGGAGCTTCCAAGCAGATCAAGCCTTCCTAATTCATCAATTAAACACCTAGTAAGTTGCCTAACCTTTCTAAATTAATTATAGCTTAGTAATTAGCTTAAAAGTCAAACCGACGTAACTACGGTTTGACTTCGTGATTAGTTAATGATAGCTCAGTCGTATCATGAATTAAAAGTACCGTTAGATAGGTAATTATATGGGTATTAAACCCTTATAAGGGCACGTACCGATTCCAGACCTAACTAGGTCGTTTGTCGAGTCAAATGTTGACCGAAAAAGTCAACAGAAACGTAAAACACGATTTAATGCACAATTTGCAATCCGAGAGGCGTGTAACCTGTTTTTATCTTAATATAACTTAGTAATAAGTATAAAAACTTGTCTATGCTTGTCCGACTCGACAAATTTCTGTTTAAACCCGGTTCGGAACCGAAAGGCGCAAAACCTTGACTTTTGCTTTGACTTCGGTTGTGACCCATTTTAATTCGATTCGGTATTGCCATAGTACTTCATTAGGGTTGGGTTACATGATAGTATAAGTGTCGGTATTTGTTTCGTTGATTATCCGATGCATGCATACGTTTCCGTTAATCGCTTAAATTGGACCATAATGCCCTTATGACCATACAACGAGAATTTTGAAAATACGGAAGTACAATAATCTTAGTTACTGATTATTAAACATGTACGTAAATTTTCACGTCAATCGAAGGTCTAGATTAGGAGATATACGCATTAGCGTAAATAATAAGCTTTTTATTAATTAATCGGCGCGATTAGCGCGTAGCTTATCTAAACCCGATTTTCGGCACCAAACCTTTTCCCCACTGACGTTAAATAATATTTTGGGATTTTTGAAGATTTTTAATTATTTTTAAATTGGTCTTAAGCTAGGCTTATCGCCTTAATTCGGTTAATACCGAATTTACCCTTTTCGGTCATAAAATGATTTCTACAAAGAATTTTGACGCAAATCCAATTGCCACAAATTTTAAATAATAAATGGAGTGTTTTGAGCCTGTTTTGCTGATCAGAAAACTTGGAATCGTATTTTAACCCGTACGTCGCTTAAAACGGCTTTATACGCGTATTATACGCGTAGTTTAGGCTTAAAACCATTTTGACACATAAGGATTATTACCAACTAATATAATCTGTTAAAAATAAGTTTTTTACTGATTACTTCAGTCCCGAACATCGGGGTTACGTTAAATCCCTTTTATAATCTTTAAAATGACCAAAATACCCCTACGGGGCATAATTAAGGATTAAACTCGTTTTGGGCATTATGGAAGATATCATAATGATATCATAACATATTTAAAGCATATTAACTTAGGAAACCTGTTCGCGACCCACTCGGGTGCCCGTGATACGTTATTCGCGTCCGGTCCGGTTTATGTAACTAGTTTGCATAAATTAGCCGAAACGGGCCAAACGTTATCGTTTTTATCTCAAAATCCAGAATGTGTTTAGTTTACCCATATTATACAAGTCTCCAAACTTGTCGGGTCTAAATCACACTCTACTCCGGTCTTCGCTTAATCATGCGTCTGAACCGTAAACCTTCCTTAAAACTAACCGGTCTAAGTTACGACTTAAATAAGACCGTTAGGAATCTAATAGGTTAATAAAACCTTCGTTCCAGATTGAGAGCCCCAGTAGAAGTACTTGTGCTTGCTGATTAGAATATACGGCTGAGTATAAATTGCATTGCTAGCTCAGGTAAATACTTTTAACTTATTTTCCCTTATACGGGCTTGGTATACGGTATTATAAAAATACCGCTTGGTCGGGTGTAGAAACCTTTTAATCGGAGATGATTAAATTGCATAATCCCGTTTTAATCTGTATTGATTGATAACAAATAACATTGGGGGTTAATGACCGTGTCCTGGATATCCTTGGCTCATTTTAAAAAGTGAATGGCCACGACGTAAGCACAAGGTGTAGACATAACACCTCCTGTTGCATATGTATAACGTATACTCACTCGTAAGGGTATCTTCTTGTGAGATTATATTTGTGGTGTGTCGATTAATCTTGTCCTGCTTGTATTGTATAATCACCGGCCCTAAATGTTGGACAACCATGTAAATCGGATACAAGATTTTTATTAATAAAATTGTCCCAAGTATAAAAGATTAATTTTGCCTCTGTGCATTTTAATCAATGTGTCAAGATATTTTGTGCCGTTTGCACTCGAATCACTTTTCAAACTCTTTTTCCAAAATGAGTCAGTTAATTGTATTTACCAGTGCAAACTGACGTATTTTCCAAAAGGTTAAGTGACAGGTACTATGCGTAATTGGCTGGGAGCTCAGGGCGTCACTAGGGAATCTTGCAAGTTCTAGATGCCTAATATCTGTTGAACAGTTTTTCTTTTATTGATCCGCCTGTGGATCCTTTACCTTCCGTTGTAATACTTTGACATTACTTATATTCGGAATGTAATATATTTATCTTTTGCTTCCGCTGTGCATTATTATATTGTGTTGTTTGACCATGATGTTGCCAACCACGTCACGATACTCCCCCACCGGGCCCACCGGTGACACGTGGAAAATCGGGGTGTGACAGGTTGGTATCAGAGCCAACATTGAGTGAATTAAACACTAGCTTTTTATGTTTAATCTCAATGACACAATTGCACATTCCTAAATCTTCTGAGTCTAGACTTAACATAGGAATGATCTCAATCCTAATCTGGAAATTTTACTTCCAAAATTTTTATTGAATACGTCGCCAAGCGGAGAAGCCGTAATAGGAGTCCTCCACACCCGGAGCCTAGGAATGCTGAGCTTCGTACCGCGGCTAGAATGGAACGAGCATCCAAGGAGAAAGCATTCAGAAATAACTTGAAGAAGAAACTCCTTTGCAGAAGATCGTTTCCTTAATAGTTCTCATAAGGACATATTTATCTTTCAGTCCCTTTAAGGACACATTATTCCTCTCAAAGACCCGCTTAGGGCAACTCTGTACTTTTATTTTCATATAATGGATTGATTAAATTAAGTTTTCATTCTAAACATGAAATATGAAATGAATGGAAAATAACATCCCTTAGAAGGGAAGTGCCTATGGGCTATAATTAACGTCCTCTGAGACTAAAGACGGTGGTAGCCTACAGCTCCCTGTCAAGAAAAGTAATGAACTTTGATTCACACCTAAATGCCTCGATCCCAGACGATCATGGCTTATAAATTAAACTTGTCCACGTGACTAAGCCTTTTGT
The DNA here is from genome assembly GCA_030545235.1 of Helianthus tuberosus. Classification (NCBI taxonomy): domain Eukaryota; kingdom Viridiplantae; phylum Streptophyta; class Magnoliopsida; order Asterales; family Asteraceae; genus Helianthus; species Helianthus tuberosus. The sequence continues at coordinate 177,599,437 of CM060442.1, forward strand.
GCTATTACTAAATGCCTCGATCCCAGACGATCATGGCTTATAAATTAAACTTGTCCACGTGACTAGGCCTTTTGTGCCATTACTAATTCATAAATTGCCCTGATTCTCTGAAATCTTGGCTTATAAATTAAACTTGTCTACGTGACTAGGCCATTTGTGCTATTATTAAATTATAAATTAGGATTTATGATAAAAATACTGAATAAAATAAATATCCTTACTTTCTTGCCAGTATGCAATTTACAGAAAATCTTAAAGGTGAAACCTAGCCTACGCGGCCAAGATGGTGAAACCTACTCAAGAGATTCAAATCCTTGTTAACACCTAAGAACGTGTTAGCACTCTTGACAAATGTGACTCGAGAAAATCACAACAGTCATCCTTATATTAGATTCTTCCAATTTCCTTATCTAGCCTATTGATTTAGAAATCATGGCTTGTGTCATCCTATAAGATGATCACATTATAAACATCCAGTAGTGATGAAGTGCCTACGGGCTAAACTTGTTGTCCGATAAGACAACGACAGTGGTGGTCTTTGACCTCTTGTCTAAAAGTGTTGGACCAGGTCCAAGCATAATAGTCGGTAGGATTCATACGATCTCGACTAATAGCATCTGAGAAGATGATCATATTATAACCATCCCTCAGAAGGGAAATGCCCACGGGCTATATCTATTGTCCTAAAGGACAAAAGACAGTTGAAGTCTACAACTCCCTGTCAAGATAAGGTAATGAACGTGATCCAAACCTTAATGCCTAGATTCTCTGAAATCATGGCTTATAAAATTTAGAACTGTCCTTGTGACTAGGCCTTATGCGCCACTTTAATATCCTTAATGTTTTATAACTAGGATAAATTATAATGGAAAATACTAATTTAATATAACTAACAAGTTAACCAATATGGTTTATATTACCATGGTTGATAAATCGTCAAAGATGATGATTCCATATTAATCTCTGAATAAATCATTGTTAATATTTATGTAGCAATCAAGCTACATGGCTGGATTAGATGAAGTTAACAGTCACTTGAAGGAGAGCAATGATACTACCAGAATTAATGTAACTGGAGCAGAACTACAGGCAATAATAGATTATGCTGTTGCTCGAGCACTTGATCGGCAGTATGATGAGTCAAATGATACCCACTCTAAGACTCTATCTGCGGCTAGTTTTAAGCCCCCTCTTAAAACACATGAGTCAAAGGAGGACGATGTTCATGACTTGTCAAATCAAAGGAGTATTCCGTCTAGACAAGTTGTGTTTCATCAAGAGGCACCAGTTAAGACCTGTTCATATAAATATTTTGTCTCCTGCAAGCCCAGAGACTTTACAGGAGAAGAAGGAGCCATCGATTGCATGACATGGCTCGATGAGATGGACGCTATTGTTGACGTCAGCGGTTGTGCGGAGCAAGTTGTTGTGAAATTTGTTTCACAATCATTCAAAGGAGAAGCGTTGGCATGGTGGAGATCATTGCTCCAAGCCACGGGAAAGGTTCTACTCTACAACTTATCTTGGGAGCAATTTGTTGCATTAGTCAAGGAAAACTATTGCCCCCAGCATGAGGTAGAAAAGATAGAATCAGACTTCTTGACTCTGGTCATGGAGAATTTGGATTGTCAGGCATATGTGACAAGTTTCAACACTATGTCCCGCCTAGTTCCTTATCTAGTCACCCCTGAACCTAAACGCATAGCGCGTTTCATTGGAGGCCTAGCACCAGAGATAAAAGGGAATGTTAAAGCATCTAGGCCAACCACATATAGGTCCGCGGTGGACTTATCCTTATCTCTCACCTTAGATGCAATCAGAATTAAGTCTGTTAAGGCTTCTGGCGAGGGAAGAAAAGAAAGAGAGGAGGAAAACTCTCATCAATATAACAAGAAGAAGAAGGGAAACTCGGAGCGCGGGAAGGATTACGAGTTTAGGAAGAACTCGAGTCAGGCTGAAAACAGACCCAAATGCAGTAACTGCAAAAAGCAACATTTTGGAAAATGTACAATCGACCCACGTGCTAAATTGTGTGGAATTTGCAAGACCAAGGGTCACAAAACCTTAGATTGCAAGGGGTTAAAGAACGCCACATGCTACAATTGTAACGAAGAAGGGCACATCAAAACCAACTGCCCAAAGCTTATAAAGAAGCCTGGAGAGGCCAGGAAAACAAACGCATGAGTCTTCCGGATGAACGCCAGGAGATGGTACAGAAGGATAACTATATAGCAGGACCACACTTCCTTACTCTTAAGGAGGATCCAGTTCATGCCTCTGATGCAAATGATGAACTAAAAAGGAAAAGGGAGGTAGATAACTCGCAGAGCTCTAAGAAGAAGAACAAACAAAAGTCCAACGAGAAACCTGTATGCAAGACATGCAAGAAGCGCCATTATGGGAAGTGCAGGTTCGAATCAACATCCCAGTCGCATCCTAGGGCTTGTGGGATCTGCAAGGCTAAGGGACATAAAACGTTGGACTGTAAGGACATGATGAATGCAGTCTGCTTCGGCTGTAATGAGAAGGGCCACATCAAGACTACGTGCCCTAAATTTGTCAAAGGAAATGCGGCTGAGGAAGTTAAGCCTAAAATTGAAAGCGCCTAGAATGCCTAAGCTAGTCCATAAATAATGACATCAGGTACATTCCTTGGCATTTTATCAGTAATTTAAATGCTAAGAGTTTTATTTTGGTTCGGATACCAGTAAATCCTTCATAAACTATAAGTATAACAAGTTTTTAAAACTTTTTATAAGGACTATATATATATATTAAGTGTAAGGTAAAACTTACAAGTAAAAAAAAAAAAAATTTACCAGAACTATTTTTCTGTTCCTGTAAGAAATCGATAAGTCGCAAAAATGGTGGAATTGGCCGTCCCCGGAATCGAACCTGGGTCTAGGCCGCACCCTTTCACGCGCCTAGCCAACTGAGCTAGGTGCCTAGTTTGTGAAACTTCCATTATTAATTAAATATAAGCACTTGTACAATAAACTTCCTTATCATTTATCAATGATAATTCCTGCTAAGTGTCCTGTTTTTAATACGGGCAATAATAAATCTTCCTGAACTATAAACTTAGCAAAAATTTTTATTATATCCACAAGAAATAACTACCAAGGAAACCATAGTAACCGTTTCTTATAGATCGGCAAGGAATCCTTCCGAAAATCTAAGAGAACTCTTTCCTTGCATAGAGTACGACAACATATGTTATTTTAATTATTTTTTTTTTCTTTTTTCTCATTGTTTTCTATCGCCTGCGAATGCCAAACTATGTTTGATAAAAGTGTCATATGAGGATTGGCGTATCCTAGTGTGTCCCATAGATTATTTCCATGTCTGATCAGCATGGAGGTTTAATGCATGGAACCACAAAGATATCCCAATGATCACATGGTACTAAAGTCAACTAATGGCATTCAAAGAAGATATCCATAATAGAATTGTCCAAATAAATATTCCAGACTAAGGAATCCGTGGACTCATAACATATATGTCATTTTTGACACAAGCAAAGATGGATGAACTGGAGCTTGAGATATGGAAAATCTCTGTAACCTCCTTGTATCTTGGCTATCTTCTTCTAAGTTTACCCTGTTTACCTCTCTAGAGGCAGGTAGAGTTAAAATTAACATCCCGCTTTGGGTTAGAGTGTTGTAAGAACTCCATGTTGATTATGGAACAACCGAAAACCTGATTAAGAAAATTTTAAGATATAGATTCATATATCCTAACTCGATATTCTAAGAGTTTAATATGGTTGGGTAAGAAAGACGGTTCATTTTGCTTATGCATTGTTACCGCAACCCTACTTAGGCAACGATTAAGAATTTGCCATTCAGCTGCCCAGAATAGTCGAATTGTTCGACTAACGGCAAGGATTAGCTATTCCCTAAGATTTGTTAAGCAGTGGTTGAAATAACCATCTCACCTTAAGATAAGCTTTTCTATAAAAGTTGATAAATAAGTATCAAGGTTGCCCCTTTGGAGACCTTGTATAAATGGAATATTAAACAATCTATTGATTAGGACAATAGATTGGTAAGTCCAATTATCTGGATCTGAAAGTTGCATTGGAAGCAACGAACAAGATCATACAAATTCCTAACCATCTGTAAGTTGCCATTATTAGGCAGAGAATACTTCCTTTATTTCGGTAAATCTCGGGCCGAGATTTATTTTAAGGGGGTGAGGATGTAACACCTCGAAAATTCACGTCCTATAATGTGTTGACACGTGTCATATGTTTGAACGTGTGAAATAATGTTCTAGAAAGACTAAAGTTGACAATCATGGAAAGTATGTAAATATACGAGTTCTAAATGTCAACAGTGAATAAATGTAATGCACATTAGCCCTACATGATGCTCATACCTTCAAACGAATAAATCATAGATCATACGAAGCTAAAAGTGAGAGGTTACAAACTTCAGGGGTTAAATGTGTCAACATGTTTGAGTTATACCTTTGAGTGACCTTTTAGCAAACCCAAAGCTTTGTAACGGTTAATTATGCTCACTAGAATGCACGATTAAAATTTCATAAAGTTTCGTTATCGTATGAGAAGGTTATGATCAAATTCGTGTACGAGGGGTTAAAGCGTCAACGGTGAAAGTTATGACTTTTCGGGTTAACCGGAAGTGTCCAGGGACTTGGCAAAGTGAGTATAAGTCATAAAGCCCTTGTATATAAATAATAAGGGGTCAAAATGCAAGAATTAAGCTTAGTTGACCTTTCGGAGTACCAAGAGCCAGGGATGCAAACTGAAAAATGGAAGAATTGCCCCTGAGGAGGGCTAGCGCACTGCTACATCAGAAGCGTAGCGGTGCGCTACCAGTCTACCAGCAACCAGAAACATGACAGATGGCTGTTTAACGCGAATGTGACCCTTTTGGCCGGTTTTTCTTGCATGTGAAGGACCCTTAGACTTCCCTAGGCACTAGTAACAAGTGTTGGATGATTGTGGAGTGTTGTAGACTTTGTTGTCACCAATTCATGGTGCCATGAACACTATATAACCCACATAAGTTGCAACTCTTTGATCATTCCATTCACAATTCACTTCTGATCAATTTTGGGAGCTTCCAAGCAGATCAAGCCTTCCTAATTCATCAATTAAACACCTAGTAAGTTGCCTAACCTTTCTAAATTAATTATAGCTTAGTAATTAGCTTAAAAGTCAAACCGACGTAACTACGGTTTGACTTCGTGATTAGTTAATGATAGCTCAGTCGTATCATGAATTAAAAGTACCGTTAGATAGGTAATTATATGGGTATTAAACCCTTATAAGGGCACGTACCGATTCCAGACCTAACTAGGTCGTTTGTCGAGTCAAATGTTGACCGAAAAAGTCAACAGAAACGTAAAACACGATTTAATGCACAATTTGCAATCCGAGAGGCGTGTAACCTGTTTTTACCTTAATATAACTTAGTAATAAGTATAAAAACTTGTCTATTCTTGTCCGACTCGACAAATTTCTGTTTAAACCCGGTTCGGAACCGAAAGGCGCAAAACCTTGACTTTTGCTTTGACTTCGGTTCTGACCCATTTTAATTCGATTCGGTATTGCCATAGTACTTCATTAGGGTTGGGTTACATGATAGTATAAGTCTCGGTATTTGTTTCGTTGATTATCCGATGCATGCACACGTTTCCGTTAATCGCTTAAATTGGACCATAATGCCCTTATGACCATACAACGAGAATTTTGAAAATACGGAAGTACAATAATCTTAGTTACTGATTATTAAACATGTACGTAAATTTTCACGTCAATCGAAGGTCTAGATTAGGAGATATACGCATTAGCGTAAATAATAAGCTTTTTATTAATTAATCGGCGCGATTAGCGCGTAGCTTATCTAAACCCGATTTTCGGCACCAAACCTTTTCCCCACTGACGTTAAATAATATTTTGGGATTTTTGAAGATTTTTAATTATTTTTAAATTGGTCTTAAGCTAGGCTTATCGCCTTAATTCGGTTAATACCGAATTTACCCTTTTCGGTCATAAAATGATTTCTACAAAGAATTTTGACGCAAATCCAATTGACACAAATTTTAAATAATAAATGGAGTGTTTTGAGCCTGTTTTGCTGATCAGAAAACTCGGAATCGTATTTTAACCCGTACGTCGCTTAAAACGGCTTTATACGCGTATTATACGCGTAGTTTAGGCTTAAAACCATTTTGACACATAAGGATTATTACCAACTAATATAATCTGTTAAAAATAAGTTTTTTACTGATTACTTCAGTCCCGAACATCGGGGTTACGTTAAATCCCTTTTATAATCTTTAAAATGACCAAAATACCCCTACGGGGCATAATTAAGGATTAAACTCGTTTTGGGCATTATGGAAGATATCATAATGATATCATAACATATTTAAAGCATATTAACTTAGGAAACCTGTTCGCGACCCACTCGGGTGCCCGTGATACGTTATTCGCGTCCGGTCCGGTTTATGTAACTAGTTTGCATAAATTAGCCGAAACGGGCCAAACGTTATCGTTTTTATCTCAAAATCCAGAATGTGTTTAGTTTACCCATATTATACAAGTCTCCAAACTTGTCGGGTCTAAATCACACTCTACTCCGGTCTTCGCTTAATCATGCGTCTGAACCGTAAACCTTCCTTAAAACTAACCGGTCTAAGTTACGACTTAAATAAGACCGTTAGGAATCTAATAGGTTAATAAAACCTTCGTTCCAGATTGAGAGCCCCAGTAGAAGTACTTGTGCTTGCTGATTAGAATATACGGCTGAGTATAAATTGCATTGCTAGCTCAGGTAAATACTTTTAACTTATTTTCCCTTATACGGGCTTGGGATACGGTATTATAAAAATACCGCTTGGTCGGGTGTAGAAACCTTTTAATCGGAGATGATTAAATTGCATAATCCCGTTTTAATCTGTATTGATTGATAACAAATAACATTGGGGGTTAATGATCGTGTCCTGGATATCCTTGGCTCATTTTAAAAAGTGAATGGCCACGACGTAAGCACAAGGTGTAGACATAACACCTCCTGTTGCATATGTATAACGTATACTCACTCGTAAGGGTATCTTCTTGTGAGATTATATTTGTGGTGTGTCGATTAATCTTGTCCTGCTTGTATTGTATAATCACCGGCCCTAAATGTTGGACAACCATGTAAATCGGATACAAGATTTTTATTAATAAAATTGTCCCAAGTATAAAAGATTAATTTTGCCTCTGTGCATTTTAATCAATGTGTCAAGATATTTTGTGCCGTTTGCACTCGAATCACTTTTCAAACTCTTTTTCCAAAATGAGTCAGTTAATTGTATTTACCAGTGCAAACTGACGTATTTTCCAAAAGGTTAAGTGACAGGTACTATGCGTAATTGGCTGGGAGCTCAGGGCGTCACTAGGGAATCTTGCAAGTTCTAGATGCCTAATATCTGTTGAACAGTTTTTCTTTTATTGATCCGCCTGTGGATCCTTTACCTTCCGTTGTAATACTTTGACATTACTTATATTCGGAATGTAATATATTTATCTTTTGCTTCCGCTGTGCATTATTATATTGTGTTGTTTGACCATGATGTTGCCAACCACGTCACGATACTCCCCCACCGGGCCCACCGGTGACACGTGGAAAATCGGGGTGTGACACCACTTCTTTCAGATAAACAGCAGCAAGTTGAGAGAACTTATCCGTTTCCTTGATTGCTAGGAAATGTGCTGACTTCGTGAGACGATCAACGATCACCCAAATGGTATCGTTTTTGTTTTGAGTTTTCGGCAAACCAGTGATGAAATCCATAGCAATTTGCTCCCACTTCCACATGGGTATTTCTGGTTGTTGAAGCAGGCCTGAGGGTTTCTGATACTATACCTTGACTTTCGCACAAGTCAAACACTTACTCACACACGTCGCGATGTTAGCTTTCATCTTCGACCACCAATACAAGACTTTGAGGTCCTGATACATCTTGTCCGAACCCGGGTGAACAGAGTATCGAGACCTGTGCGCTTCGTCCATCACAAGCTCCCTAAGATTTCCAAACAAAGGAACCCATATCCATTCCATAAAATAATAGATGCCATCTGACCTCTCCACTAGTCGTTTGTCCATGCCCCGCAAATGCTCAGCTTCCAGGTTTTCTTCCTTCAATGCTTCGGTCTGGGCAGAACGGATCTGATCAGGTAAGTTAGAGTGGATAGTGAGCTGTAAGGCTTGCACACATTTGGGTTTCATTTCCTTTTGACTAAGGGCATCAGCTACAATGTTAGCTTTACCTGGGTGATACTTGATTACACAATCGTAGTCGTTTAAGAGTTCTACCCACCGATGCTGTCGCATGTTCAACTCCTTCTGATCGAAAATATGCTGGAGGCTCCTGTGATCGGTATAAATTGTACATTTGGTATCGTACAGATAGTGCCTCCAAATCTTTAGTCTGAAAATCACGGCCCCCCAACTCCAAGTCGTGAGTCATGTAATTCTTCTCATGAACCTTCAACTACCGAGAAGCATAAGCTATTACCTTCTCGTGATGCATCAGCACGCAACCGAGACCCTGAATAGAAGCATCACAATATACTACAAAATCCTCGGTACCTTCAGGTAAAGACAAGATCGGTGCACTGCAGAGTTTTTGTTTCAAGAGTTGGAACGCATCCTCCTGCTTTGTTTCCCAAAAATAAACAACACCTTTCTGTGTTAATGCAGTGAGAGGTTGAGTGATCTTCGAGAAGTCTTTGATAAATCTGCGATAATACCCAACAAGACCAAGAAATTGTCGCACCTCCATAGGATTCTTCGGTGCCGCCTAATTTCTGACAGCATCAATCTTAGCAGGATCCACGTGTATCCCCGATTCGTTAATAATGTGACCAAGGAAGTGCACTTCTCGTATCCAGAAGTCACACTTGGAAACCTTCGCGTAGAGTTGCTCCTTCCTCAGGAGCTCTAAAATAAGACGTAAGTGTCGCTCATGGTCCTCCTTGCTCTTAGAGTAGATCAAGATGTCATCGATAAACACAATGACGAAATCGTCAAGATGTGGTTTGCACACACGATTCATAAGGTCCATGAAAACCGTCGGTGCGTTTGTCAACCCGAATGGCATAACCAGAAACTCATAATGGCCATACCGTGTTCGAAAAGCCGTTTTTGGAATATCCTCCTCTCGGACCCTCATCTGATGATAGCCCGATCTTAAATCGATATTCGAATAGAAACTTGACCCTTGCAACTGGTCAAACAAGTCGTCGATACGCGGTAAAGGATAGCGGTTCCTGACTGTCACCTTGTTGAGTTCTCGATAATCTATACACATACGAAAGGACCTGTCTTTCTTCTTCACAAACAAAACTGGGGCTCCCCAAGGCGAAGAACTGGGCTGGATAAAACCTCTATCCAACAGTTCTTGGAGTTGATTTGACAGCTCTTGCAACTCTCCTGGTGCACGATGATAAGAAGCACGGGCAATCGGGGCTGCTCCTGGTGTAAGGTCAATATGAAATTCCACCTGATGGTGTGGAGGTAAACCAGGAAGCTCTTCAGGAAACACATCAGAAAACTCGCGAACAACTAGAAGGTCTTCAATCTTCCTTTCTTTAGGTTGAGTATCAGCAACAAGAGCTAAAATAACAGGGTAGCCCTTTCGTAAACACTTCTGGGCTTTCATGGCTGAGATGATGCCAACCATTGCACCACTCTGATGACCTTGAACTGACAAGAATTCTCCATTGGGGAGAGGGATACGCACGAGTTTCTCTTTACAGAAAATTTCCGCTTGATGCTTAGACAATCAAGCCATGCCAACGACCACATCAAAACTTCCTAGAGTAACGGGGAGTAGGTCAATGTCAAACACTTGACCCATAAGATCGAGTTTACAGCCAAACAGAACATGTGAAGCTTCAATCGTTTTGCCATCGGCTAACTCTACAACGTGTTTATTTACAAGAGGTGCAGGACTCAATCCTAACTGACGACTGAACTCCAATGACACATAACTCCAATCGGCACCAGGGTCGAATAAAAAAGAAGCAAATAGATTGTTCACAGAAAACGTACCGGTCACAATGTTGCCATCATTGCAAGCTTCCCCAGCACCAATGGTAAACACTCTCCTACCCGCACCGTTCCCACCATTGTTCCCACTGTTGTTATTCCCAGTGTTGTTGTTGTTGCCAGCATTCTGATTGAGTTGAGGGCAATCCCGTCTGAAATGACCCTCTTCACCACACTGAAAACACCCCTTACGATTTCCCTGATTCTGTTGAGGCTGCTGCCTCTCCTGTTGCTGTGGCTGCTGTTGCTGTTGGGGTTGCTGCTGCTGCTTTGGGAGTGAGACCATGCAGTCTCTAGCCACATGGCCCACCTTGTTGCACCTGTGACATACCCGGGTGCACGGCCCGCGATGGTGGAAGTTGCACTTGTTACACTTAGGCTGCTTCCCTGTGTATGAACCCTAATTTGAATTGCTGCTATGATTCTGATTAACAGAAGATGACTGACTGAAACTGCTGTTGCTACCGGTTTCTGGCTTCTTCTGTGACTGAATCGAGTTGGACACCTTGTCCACATCATTCCATTTGCGTTTGCTGTCAGTAGCAGGAGTAGTAGCTGCAACAGTAGTGGCAGTAGTAGAAACACACGATGGTAGCGAGCCATACTCCACCTCCTGATCTGTGATCTTGTGAGCTAAGCGGATGATCTGTGGTAAGTTGTTGAGGTTCGCTGCAGTAACCAAGCCCTTAACCTGCGGGGCTAAACCCTTGATGTACAGCTCGATTCTTCGGTGTGGAGGTCGTGATAAGTTCGGGCACATATTAGCTAACTCATGAGACCGTTTTGTATATGCCTCAATCTCAGACCCCACCATTTTCAGATCATAATACTCGTTCTCCGGTTTATGCACTTCATCACGAGGACAATACTCCTCTCTCATCAACTCCTTAAAATCATCCCAAGTAGTCTCATTCGCCATTTCAATACCCAACATCTGGACCTGGGCATTCCACCATGTCAAGGCACCATCCTCGAGTGTGCCTGTAGCATACTTCACTCTGTCCCCAGCAGGACAGTTACACGTAGCGAACACCTATTCTGCCTTCTCAAACCAACATAGTAGTCTCACAGCTCCTTCAGTCCCACTGAATGTCTGTGGCTTACAATCCATGAACGTCTTAAACGTACAAGCAGGCGGATTGTTTTGATTCTGATTCGCTTGCTGACCTTAGGACGAAAGAAAATACAACACACGGGTAAGAGTTGAGTACGCGACACAAGAATAAAGGGTATTTGGCACATATCATACCAGCTTGATAGGCTGCCAAAGCCTCAGCCACACGTGTGTTAATCAAGTTTGTCAACTCGGCCTGAGTCATCGGAATGTGACCACGCCCATGACCTCGTCTGCTCATGATTCTATATAAGAAACGGGAAAAGGTTAAGAGTTGAGATAAAGTAGGAGTCAAACCTCACAATGACTTCTACAGACTACTAAGTTTACGTCAGATAACATAGCGGAACCCCTTTCACACTCGTTAGATCTCACTGGGACTCACACACACCCCACATTATTATTATGTGTGCATCCATAATAACAATGCAATTTGCATGTTTATCTCAGCTCCTCCCAACTTATGCTAAAAGATTCCTCAAGTTCAAGTAGCAAGACAAAAACATCACAACATAAATCAGGAAGATGTAGGGAAGTGTCACACTATCAATCACATAACATAGGCTAGTAGCACAAGAACTCATGCTATAGTGCTAGGTGTGTATTCGCATGTAATGTCAAACTCAAGTATTCACTAAATATGATGCGTAATAAGTAAACGAGTGACGAACCTTGCAATCTGGAGCTGAGTGTCATGGTCGCTTTCTGAACTATTTGGTTATAGTCTGGTTTTATAAGAACATTTTTAAAACCTAGTTCACTATAACCAGTGGCTCTGATACCAAACTGTCACACCCCCAAAATACCACATGCGGTGACCTCGCTAGGCGTGTGACGTACCAGGATCTAGCCACCAATCACATTGAACTAACATTAAGTTATAAAACAAAGTTTCCATTTATAATGATAAAACATTCATAGACTTAATCCAAGTTTAACATGTTCAGCGGAAGCAAATAGTAAATCACTGTTCAAAGGTTTCAAAAACCAACGTATGTGAAATCAGTAAACAAGTCTTGCAAATTCAAGCAGTACGACCCATGACCACTCCTGCCATCCAGATAGCAAGTTCCTTGTCCAAAGTACCTAACGACCTGCGAGCATGCAACAAGTGTATCAGAAAACACTGGTGAGTTCATAGTTTTACAAAAATGTTGGATACCAAGAGTTAAGTTCAGTTCATTGATTATATTGTTGATAATAACTCGAGTACAATACAAGATGGCTCCTGATTATTTTTGCGCTTCCCCAATGCCCCTATCTAAGCATTGGTCATGACTGGGTCATTAGTTCACACCCGTCCTCTCAGGTATGGGGTGAGGGTGCCAAACCTAAATAGCGCTATCAACTAATACCCCGTTACCTCTCAGGTAACAAACAAGATGGGACTTAATGGTGATAGGAATTGAGTGTATTATCCAACATCACAGTTTTTACCCAATTGACTTATTCCTCTCAGGAATACCCAATGATTTACCCAAAGACTTATTCCTCTCAGGAATACCCATTTGACCTTCCCACCCACCAGGACGCATGCTCAAGAGGAATGAACTCACCTTTGATTTGCTCGGTATGTTAAGTTACCCGTCCAAGTTGGTCAACCCAAACCCTACCGTCGTTACCAATCAACATCAGTTTCACAATCAAACAAGTCACTTATTTCACACAGTTGCATCTATCACATCATCATCATCACGTATTGCATATCAAGCACTCAGTTATCAGGATGACATTTAACAGATGCATTGACTACCCACACGAGTCAAGTCAGGACCCTTACATCTAGTTAACATTACTATTATGCCATAAACAGAATATCACAACCCAAGTGTACAATACATAAACATCGAAATCTGGTTCATGGTTCACTGTTCTGACCATTTATCCCTTTGGCGAAGAATCCTTCTCGATGAAGGTCCATTCTTCGCCGGGAATGATGACGACGAAGGTTCTATAGTTCGCCGAGAATGATAACGACGAAGGTTCCATAGTTCTCCGAACACCTCGTCGACGAAGAATCGTCGACGAAGAACTAGTTCTTCGTCAAACTACACTCTTCGTCGGGAAAGATCTTCGTCGTTTCATCAATCAGTTAACATTTTCCTTTAGTCTTGCTGTAATCGACACTAACAACTTAACAATTTCTTAATCAGATTAAACGACATTTTTCACCATGATTGTGTAATCTACTCATGAACAATCATTAGCCATCCGAAACATAACATGGCTCATCATATCAATCATACCTAAACATTCATTAATCCTAACCATACATTGATCGCACCAAAACAGATTATTAATTTATCACGACATCAGTTCAACAGGTTGGATGATCAAACCACAACATGAATATAACCGTATACAAATCATCAAAACCCCTCATCATGCAAGTTCTAAATTTACAACATCATTACTGAACCCTAATTCACATAACATCACAACATCAAAATTACAACACCAGAATTTCATCGAATAACAACATTAGACACTAACCGTGATACAGGAGTGTTTAGATAAATCGAGATGGAAGGCTTCGAGGTTCTATGATTGTCGCCGCACAGGGAAGGGAATAATGAGAGAACTTTAGGGTTTAATTGTTTACGGTCACTAGAGTTTATACCACCAAAATCATTCTGGGCCGCGAACCTTTCCTGGGCCGAAGCCCTTGTTTGGCGAACCTCCTCTTCGACGAAGAGTCATACTTCATTGGAGAATGATTCGATGAAGATTCAGCCTGTGGCGAAGATTGCTTTGACGAAGACCTAACCTTCGTCAAGATGAGGTTTGACGAAGACCTAACCTTCGTCGAGCTTGCCTCCCAACAGGGTTAAACACAACTATTACGTGATCAAGCACTACACAACACTTAAGTTTTCACATAGTACTCACACATTCAAATATCATGCACAAGATACAACGTAAGGCGAATTATAAAAACAAAACACAAGTGGCAAGACCTTGAAATCTCGGGTTGTCACACATTGTCCTCCGATTCCAAAAGCTGAAATTCGAAAACAATATGGCAATCAGAAATTACCAACAGAGAAAATTCAGCAAAATCACACTAAACCAAAAGGAAAATCGACAACTCAAGGTCGAAAGGAACAAAACCAGTGGAAGAACAAAAAGGTGAACTTTGTGAAGTCGAAGGGAATTGATAAACTTGAAACATTTGAAAACAAATCTAACATAGATCATGTTAAGCAAGTTAAAATTTTCTAAAGAAATGATCAAAATAACTCCGGACCAAGTACCTCGAAATCACAAAGTTCATCAACGAGACATCAACATGATACATCAGGGTTTGTTGAATGAAGATCATGTTTCGAGTCTGGTGAATTTGGACATATCATTCGAAATTGTCCATATCTTCATTAATTAAAAGCTAAAGTTGATGTTCCCCGTGAGCAAAATTACCAAAAGCGATCTGTTTCTTCAAAACAAGATCCCCGTCTTGTGAAAGAAAGGTAGAAGAAACAGAGACACAAGAAAATCAAGGAAATTGAAAAGGCTCTTAAAACCGATGTGGTTAAAAAACAATCTGTTTCAGTCAAACCAGAAATTTCAAAAATTTCAAAAACTTCAAACAATCACGAAGTTAAAATTCCAAACAATCAAACTGGTAAAACTCAACAGACTTGGAAACCTAAATTGGTTACAAACTCAGGGGGAAAATCACCATTTCCAAATCATCGCGAAGTTGAAATAACCTTTGTCGATGAAAATGGAAGACCCATGTCCACGAAGGCTTGGGTCCCCATCTCCAACTGACCATTTGAGTACATGTGCAGGATGTTCCAGGAGGAACTATCAGTAGTCTTTGGATTGTTGATAGTGGGGCATCCAGGCACATAACCGGCGACATGAGACTTCTCTACGATGTTAAATCTATTAGAGGAGGCTGTGTTGCTTTTGCTGGAGATAAAGGCGGATATATCACTGGTGAAGGAATGGTTTCCAACGGGGTTGTTAGTTTTAACAAGATCAACTTTGTGCAACAACTTGATCACAATCTTCTAAGTGTTTCTTAAATCTGTGATAAGAAGTTTTCGGTGCACTTTGATGCTAATGGATGTTATGTGTTGAAGCCCACTTTCAAGATCCCCAAAGACTGGATTCTCTTATCTGCTCTAAGGGTTAATGATTTGTATGTCCTTGATATGAGCCAAGTAATCACAACGTCTGCACAAGTAACCTACTTTGTTACTAAAGCCACATAAAAGGAAACAATCTCTTGGCACAGGCGAATAGGACACATTCACCTAAGGAAAATGAATCATCTGGTGAAGAATGAGTTAGTAACCGATGTTCTCATAAAAAACTTTCATCTTCAAGACGTCTATGTTTCATGCCAGAAAGGAAAACAAAGGAAGAAATCGCACCCGATAAAGAAAATCAACACGGTTGCAGTGCCGCTTGAATGTTTGACATGGATTTGTTCAGTCCTGTCAAGCATAAAAGCATCAGCAATAACTCGTACTACCTCGTGGTGACCGATGATTATTCAAGATTTTCTTGGGTGGCGTTTATGGCACACAAGAGTGAAACTTTCAAAATTATCAAAAACTTGATCACAACGATTGAGAATTTGTATACTTTGAAAGTTAGACGCATACGCAACGACAATGGAACTGAATTTAAGAATCATGCTATGGAGGAGTTCTGTAGATCCAAAGGCATTCTTCATGAATTCAGTGCAAGATACACTCCTCAACAAAATGGTGTCGCTGAGCGTAAGAATAGAACATTGATCGAAACTGCTAGGACTATGTTGGTAGAGTCACAGTTGCCCATTCCATTCTGGAGTGAAGCTGTGGCCTCTGCATGTTACACGATGAACCGAGTCCTTACAGTAAAAAGACACAACAAGACTGCTTTGAGCTTCTTCACAAACAGAAACCAGATTTACAATTTCTTGAACCGTTTGGGGCTCCTTGCACTATGATCGATCCTGATGGTAAATTTGGGGCAAAAGCAATTGAGGGATACTTTCTTGGGTATGCTACCCTGAATTTAAGGGTTTGGAATCTCGAAACGAAAAGGATCAAGGAATGGTCTGAAGTCAGAGTACAGAGGCACACATTGCCAGTCAGACGTCCGGGTCAACCATGGATGTTTGAGTACAATGAATTTTTCAATTCGATCAATATTGAAGAAGAAGTGGTGGATGCTGCGGCACATATGTTTTTCGAGAGTGACAACGCAACAGATTCACCGTTGGTTCGTCCAATTATTGTCAATAATCAAGAATCATCTTCAGTTAACAATAATGCTCTCGAGAATGGGGATTTTCACGATGCTACTGAACTGAACGAATCTTCAGAGGATGATGAATTTCTCGATGCAGACCAAGAAGCTCCTGCAACAGTTGTGCATGGTACTTCTGAGGCTACACCCCCTGAAGACTGCCCTAAAACAACCGAAGCTACTGCATCATCCTCTTCGCCAGTTCAGGGTATTGATTTGGTTGTTGATCTCAACTTCAACAATCTGGGTATAAATATTCCAGTTCTGGATAATCCAGAAACGAGAATCCATAATACCCATCCTCAACAAAACATCATTGGTAATGTTCATAGTGGCGTGCGGATGAGGAATCAGTTGAGATCCAACAACAATGCTGGCTTGTATGCAGCAATCAGAGAATTGGGTTTGCAGAATGATTGGTATTTCGCGTGTTATGTTTCACAAGAAGAACCAAAGTCTTGGAAAGAAGCGTTAAAGGATAATTCTTGGGTGGAAGCTATGCAGGAGGAACTGCAACAATTCCAGAAGCTAGGTGTCTGGAAACTGGTTGAGAAACCTGAGAACTACAAGAAGATTGGCACCCGTTGGGTTTTCAAATGCAAGAAGGATGACCGTGGAGTAGTTGTTCGAAACAAGGCAAGATTAATTGTTCAAGGTTTTCGTCAGGTTGAAGGGATAGAATATAACGAAGTTTATGCACCGGTTGCACGTCTTGAAGCTATTCGGATCTTTCTAGCCTATGCTTCCTTCAAAGGATTCAAGAACTAGATGGACGTGAAAAGTGCATTCTTACATGGTGTGGTTTAAGAAGATGTGTATGTTGAACAGCCTCCGGGTTTTGAAGATCCTATTCATCCCGATCGGGTTTGGTTTCTCAACAAAGCTCTCTACGGATTACATCAAGCACCGAGAGCTTGGTATGCAACCTTATCTAATTATCTGCTGGAGAACGGTTTTCACCGGGGTCTTATTGATTGCACTCTCTTCATCAAAGAAAAGGGTGGAGATCTTCTGTTGGTGCAGGTATACGTAGTTGATATTATATTTGGTTCAACTAACGATGTTTTGTGTAGGGACTTTGAGCGTGTTATGCAGGAGAAATTCGAGATGAGTGCCATGGGGGAAATGAACTTCTTTTTGGGCCTACAAGTTCAACAAACGGAGTCTGGGATATTCATCCAACAGACTAAATATGTCGGAGACATCTTGAGCCGGTTCCAGATGTACGAAGCGATGCCCATTGGTACCCCACTTCCGCAGAATCACGGGATTACTCCGGACTTGAAGGGGGAAAGCGTTAACTCTTCATTTTATCGCGCAATTATCAGATCTCTTATGTATCTCACAGCCTCGAGGCCCGACATAATGTATCCTACTTGCCTGCTCGCTCGCTATCAAGCTAACCCGAAGGCCTCACATCTAGCAGATGTAAAAAGGATTTTCTGCTATTTGAAGGGTTGCCTGGATGTGGCACTTGAGGAAAATCCACAGTCATCCTGACCTATCATTTCACTCCCCTGTAACCGCTATCCAAATTTCGAGACGAAATTTCTTTCAAGTTGGGGATGATGTGACAACCCGTAATTTCTGGAATCCTTTCGTTGCTTTGACTCTTAGTCTTACCTTGCATGTCACTCGGATTTTATATAATTGGTTGGTTTGTTATTGTATGAATTTATTTGTGCAAGTTGTGAATGAGGAAATTGTATGTACTATGTTGTTTTGGGTCACACAAACTTCTGGATCGCACAACTGATTCCCCAACCCACAATCGCATATCTTGTGCTCTTGTACTCGGCCCATACGCGCATCTCATAAGAAAACCCAACCAGCCCAAGCCCAAATTCTCCTGTTATGCGCATACAAGTATGTTACGTGGTGGTGTGTTGTGATTTGTGGGAAAAACACAATAAACCCTAAAACACTTCTCTCCCTCCTCCTTTTGCGAATCGTCGGCAGCCACCTGTGGACCGAAGTCTCCCTCTTTTGCAAGCACCTCAATCCTATTTCTAGCACACCTTCTTTGATCCTTCGGATAGTACCAACACACTGGTTTTAATTCTTGATTCAATGTCTTCATCTATGTGCAACTTGATCATGAGTTTTGTATAAACTAGGGTTATGCTAGAATCATGTATTACAAGCATCTTGATTATGATGAATGGTTATCACGCGAAATATGGATCAGAAATCAATTGTTCATGAACTAGGTTATTACATGAATTAGAATGTTTCTGAGTTATAAAGAAGAGAATGATTATGATTTCTTGTTAGGGTTTAGAAATATGTGTGCGAATCATGATCATGTTGGTAAAGGAATTAGTTGCATGATTAACCTATGATGACACTGTTGTTGATGATCTATTGAAATTTGGTTGAATGATTAGTGTCATAATCACCGAATTTCATAACTATTTTGAATGGATGTGTATGAATGGTTGTTGTTAAGAGGCGTTAAATGTGGAATAACCGTTGATTGATTGCATATAAACATGGTAATTAGTTATTAACGAAATAAAGTGTAACCGGCTTGATGATTTTAAATGAGAATCACACATTTTACTCCTGGTCGCACAAAAGGACTTCCAGTCGCACAAGCAAGGCCTGGTCGCACAAGCACATGGGCTTGTTTGGTAGTTGGGCCGCACAGCAGTTAATGGACCACATACACACACCGATCCCACAAGCCTAAAACCTAATCACACATTATTTAAATGGGCCCTGAACTGTTGAATCACACAAGTCCTATTTAGCTGATCGCACAACCCAAAACCCAATCGCACAACTTGTAATTGGGCCGGTCATGATTGGATCGCACAAGTGATGGTTAAATCGCACATTCTCTATTTTGGGCTTGAGTAACTGGGCTGCACACACAAGCACTTGGCCTTCTAAAGTGTTAACCTTATATGTGTATGTGAACTTGCATGACTAGACTGTATGTAGCTTATTACGTGATGCTATGCGTTGTCCGTTACGTGCTATATGATGTTACCTGTTAGATACGTGGTTCACTAGTAAACAAAACTGATTGATATTGATAACCATGTTAGGACGTGGTTGATCAACTGTGAACAAGTAATTTAAGTTACCGAGCAATCCAAGGTGAGTTCATTTCTCTTGAGCATGCGTCCCGGTGGGTGGGACAGTCAAACGGGTATTCCTGAGGGAATAAGTCTTTTGGGTAAAACTGGGATGTTGGATAATACACTCATTTCCTATCACCTTAAGTCCCATCTTATACCGAATTAGTTACCTGAGAGGTAACGGGGTATTAATTGATAGCACTATTAGGCTTGGCAACCTCACACCGTACCTGTGACAACCCGAGTTTTCGAGGCCCTACTCGACACCCTATTCGTTTCGCAAAGTGTTTAGCATTTGATTAAAGTAACTTGTTTCATTGTAACTCGTTCACGTTTGGTGTATAATTTAGATACGATTTAAATGTTGTACTTGGGTGTAGTTAGTTAATGAAAATGCATGAACTGTTTGGTACATATAGATCTTGTTTGACGAAACTTCGGACCTCCATTGCTAACCGAACCCGACGAAACGTAGTTACGTTTCGTCACCACCCTCACCCAACGAAACTAGAGAGTTTCATCATGTCTAGAGGTTTCGCCGACACCGTTTGGGCTTGAGGCCCATGTGAGGCCCAAGCGTGAATTAATGTTATAAATTCCCTTTAACTGCTTGAAACGTGTATTCTAACGAAACCCTAAATCCTCTTTAAGTGGGCGCCGACAATCGCCATCTTGGAATCATTCCGATCTATCGTTCCAGTCATCATCCATCTCGGTTAGTAAACATCGTGACTTGTTTTATTCCTGCTAGCAGTGCATGTCTGATGTTTTGAAAGTGTAGTCAATTGGATATGGAACACTACATGATTGTCGGCCATTGTTTTTAAAAGTATGCATGAGAATTTTCAGTGGCATGTGATCATCACAATTTGTTAATTAATAACCTAAAAGATGCTGAATAAATAATTAATATTAGATGTTAACAGTGGAGTATGGTGAATCGGTTAGAATGTTGTGTGAATTCAAATGTTTGCGAACTATAATGATCATATAATGAACCTGTATGCTCGATGATTATGTTCTAACTTTGATGGAATTGTTAAGTTGATAGCTGTTGTTAGGAGGTCATGTATTTTGACGAAAGTTTATTGAATCTGGTCACGACGAAACATACAAGTTTCGTCGGAACTTTTCGCCATATTAGTCAACGACGAAACATGGAGTTTCATCAGAATGCCATTTCAGGATAAGTTATGTAGCAGGTTTTGTGTGTGATGCATGACTTCGAGTTGTTTGGAGATAGATATGGCAGCAAGTCTCTATATTTGTAATTATAATATATACGTGCATGTTACTAATACTGAACTAAAGTTTATGTGATATCATTGATTAGTTGTCATCACGTCTGTTGTAGTTAGATCATGTAATCATTAACTATTTTGACGGCCATGTGAGCACAGAAGACAATTCAAGTAGCCCCCTTTAGATAAGCACTAATTGGATTAGGCCCAATCAAATGTTGGAGTAAATCGGTCCAATGATCTACTGAATGCTTTAAACAGTTGTCGGCCCTTGTTTAATAATTTTAGTACTTGATTTTTGTTTGTTTCTTTGTATAATACTTGACAGCCGACGAAACCTTATGGTCGACGAAACCCCATAGCCGACGAAACCTCTGGCGACGAAACTTGAGGGGTTTCGTCGGACGGATCGGGCCTGGGAATGGACTAATTAATTGGGCCACATAAGCACTGTTTGGGCCGTACTTTAAATTGATTGACGTAATAAAACTGCTATGTGTAGTTAGTCGATTAGGCTTGTGATACGAAGTAACTTGTGACCCGAATGCTTATTTTGTAATGAGTGGTTTAGCTTGGGAACCTAACTATTTGATTTTATGATATTGGGAAACATGAACTTGTAACATGAGAGTGTTTGTGGTACGTACACTTGCTAGGATAAGTAGTAGGGATATGTGCCGTACTTGCTTGCTACTTGTGTAATATGTGACAATCTACGTGATGCAATGTAAACTGATCGTTGTTGGTAAACAATGATAGGACGTGTTTGAGCAACTATTAATCAAGTAACTTATCAAACCGAGCAAACCAAGGTGAGTTCACACACTTTCCAAGGCATGGGATTCCCAGTGGTTGGGAATGTGTTAAAGAATTAAAACGGAACCTACATATCCTCCTTGGGTAGGATATGTACCGCCATCCTACATGGGTAGGATGCCAATATTAATCCTGTGTATTCTCCTTGGGTAGAATACGTACGTTCGTCCTCCTTGGGTAGGACAACAACCTTAACTTACTAGACAAAACTCTATCATTAAGTCCCTCATTTTATATCGACTTAATCGCTGAGGCCGATGGCGAGCGGGTCATTAGTTAATAGCGCTATTAGGTTCGACAAACCTCACACCGTGCCTGTCACACCCCGAAATATCAGAGCTTTGGCGTGGCTGGACTGGTATCTTCATTGCACAGCGGAAGCAAATAATCTAAGTCTTTTAGAAAATGAACGTGTCACACCCCCAAAAATCCACCCGCGGAGTACCACCGCTTGGAGGCGTGACATGACCAGGATCAAGCCACCAATCATATTGAACATATAAGTATATAGTAAAAGTCATTCATCAATACGATAGGTGTTTCCAAAACCAAATATAAACAAGTGTGTAGCGGAAGCAATAATGTAAAACCCAACATAAGTTTAAGTACAAAATGTCATAATGTTTAACAACACATTCACGATCCATGTCCACAACGACCGTGCCTCCCGTGCAAGCTCCAAAAGTACCTAAGGTCCTGCAAGGCATGTAACAGAGAGTCAACAACTAGTTGAGCGAGTTCATAGTTGGTTATTTAGTTATAATGTTCGTATCGTAAATCGTATGTTCGTTTAGTAATCATGTATCGTATGTAATAGCATCGCGGCCCTCTAGGCATGTTTGCGAAGTTTAGTGGGGGTTTCCCATGTTTTCTAGACTAGTTATATTTGTATCGCGGCCCTCCAGGCATGTTTGCGAAGATTAAAGTATAGTTCGCGGCCATTCCAGGCATGTTTGCGAAGATTGTTCTAGTATCGCGGCCGATCCCGGCATGTGTGCGAAGAGAAGTATATGTATCACTAGTCTAGTAGTATCTACCATTGACCTTCCTCTCCCGAGGCCAATGGTATGTAATTCCGATAACTCTTAAGCATAAATAATCAATCAACCCATTCCCAACCCCGGGAATCCCATGCCTTGGTAGAAGTGTGAACTCACCTTGTTTGCTCGGTATGCTAAGTTAAGTGCTCACAATTAATCAGTCAAGTCCTATAGTGCACGTATTTAATCAGTACATGTTTGTAAGGTTTCGCATGCAACTAGTATCACAGTAATATCACAGAGTGCCTAGACATTAGCATCTTGTATCATGTAAACAGTTAATCCAACTTATGCAATTCATGTTTCACATAAAGGCTTTCACAGTCCATTTTGACAATGTTATCCATTAACAGAAAACAGAAGTAATAGACTTAATAAAGTTATCAACTTAACAGGGTTAACTAGTTTATTAAGGTTAGTATATCTAACCAAGTTAATAAACTAAACAGCCTTAACATATATAACCTGGTTAATATAACATACTGAACAGTATCATGTTAAATAGAATTTACAACTAACAGTGTTATCAATTATTAAGGTTACCCACTTAACTTAGTTAACATAGTTAAAAATACCTAACAGAGTCAATAAGCTAGTAAAGTTAATAAACTAACAAAGTTATATAACTAACAGAAATCAATGAAATGAAATCGCCAAATGGCGAAATCCCTTGTTTGGCCGAAATCACATGTTTGGCCGAAATCCTCATTAGGGGCCGAAAACACATAGGTGCCGAAATCCCCTCATGTGGCCGAAATCCCCCATGTGGCCGAAATCACCCATGTGGCCGAAATCACCCATGTGGCCGAAATCACCTTAAGTGGGCCGAAATCTCTATGTGGGCCGAAATCACCTAAAGTGATTTCGTCCACTTTAAAGGAGGTGGGTGATTTCGTCCACTTTATCATCTTCTTCAACAACAACAATTAACAAAAACCCAGCAACTAAAATCTTATTACAGTTACAGATTCAACCATTTGTAGGAACAATCAATCCAACAGAAGCTAGTACATTCATTTAGATACTTACTCATCTAAATAATCAGGATTAACATCCAACAACATCATAGTTTTTAACATTTAACAGGAGATCTAGTTTATGCATTTATCAACTAACTATCTACGATCACTTTATCTCGAAGATTAAAAATCACCTTTAATAGAAAACAACGATCTAAACATTTAATCATCAATCAAAATCAGATCATAAGATCATAATATCTCACAGTAGCAGTTAATATAAGATATCCACTTAACATGTAAGTCACTAACCTTAGATTAAACAGAGGTTTGGCTTCAAATGAGGAATTCTTTCAAGTTGGGTTTCAGAGGTAGAGAGAGAGAAACAAAGTGATAAGGTTTGGTAAGTGGGAAACTTATCGGAGAAGATTGTTCATAAAATAAATATATAATACTCAATACTGGGCCAAGGCCCATCTCTGTTTTCGCCAAACATAGCTGGACGAAAACACTAAAGTGTTTTCATCACAGAAGGGTGTTTTCATCAGGGGGTGTTTTCATATGAGTAGGGGTGTTAGGCCAAACTTCCATAATAAATTATACAATCCCAATTAGCACAAATTACACTATCATCATATAATATAATATGCACCCCAAATATCAAATATCAATCGCAGTACTATTTAACGTTTTACAAATGTAAGCGTTGTGAAACAAACAAGTTGAGTAACAAACAACATAAAAAAAAATTAACGTGCACTAAATGCGAAGATGGAAATCTTGGAAACTCGAGTTGTCACATTATCCCCAACTTGAAAGAAATTTCGTCCCGAAATTTAGCATGCGGTTACTGAGGAAGCTGGGTAAGTTATCGTTTACTGGTTCTCCTGGGGTGTCACATTATCCCCCCGTTGATTTGGAATTTCTTCCCGAAATTCTGTAGTAGCTTCAGCCTCAGTAGTAGTTGCATTGTTTTCGAACAACTGGGGATATTTGAGTTCCATTTGGTCTTCGCGTTCCCAGGTGAACTCTGGGCCGCGACGGGAGTTCCAACGAACTCGAACAAGAGGTATTCTGGTGTTCTTGAGGACCTTAACATCCCGGTCCGTGATTTCAACTGGTTCCTCGACGAAATGCAACCGTTCGTCGATAGTGAGCTCCTTCAAAGGAACTATGAAGGTCTCATCTGACAGACACTTCTTCAGATTCGACACGTGAAAGACGTTGTGAACTGCGCTGAGTTCAGCTGGTAAGTTCAGTCTGTAGGCCACTTTGCCTATTTTCTCAATGACTTCAAATGGTCCAACGTATCGTGGATTGAGTTTGCCCCTTTTGTCAAAACGAACAACACCCTTCCAGGGTGAAACTTTGAGTAGTGCTCGATCCCCAACCTGGAACTCGAGTAGTTTCCTGTCTTTATCGGCGTATGCTTTCTGACGATCACGAGCTGCCGCCATGCGTTGTCGTATTTGAGCAATCTTTTCAGTAGTATCAACTACCATTTCTGGACCTGTGATCTGACTGTCACCCACCTCTGCCCAACAAAGAGGTGATCGGCATTTACGCCCGTACAATGCCTCAAATGGAGCAGCTTTAATGCTGGTGTGGTAACTGTTGTTGTACGAAAATTCCACAAGTGGCAGATGTTTTTCCCAGCCCTTGCCAAAGTCAATTACGCACGCCTGAAGCATGTCCTCTGGAGTTTGAATAGTGCGCTCAGACTGCCCGTCTGTCTGAGGATGATAAGCTGTGCTCATGTCTAAACGAGAGCCAAAAGATTTGTGCATTGCTTGCCACAGTTCTGAAGTAAAACGTGCGTCACGATCAGAGATAATAGAGGTGGGCACCCCGTGCCTCGAGACAACTTCCTTAAGGTATACGTCTGCTAGAGTGGAGAACTTATCCGTTTCCTTGATAGCCAAGAAGTGAGCAGACTTTGTGAGTTGATCCACGATCACCCAAATAGTATCATTCCCACGCTGAGATCTAGGCAGGCCAGTAACAAAATCCATGGAAATTTGCTCCCATTTCCATTGTGGTATCTCAGGCTGTTGGAGTGGGCCTGATGGTTTCTGATATTCCGCTTTGACTCTCGCACAAGTCAAACACTTGCTAACGTAAGTTGCTATGTGGGCCTTCATGCTAGGCCACCAATATGTAGTTCTGAGGTCGTGGTACATCTTATCCGAACCAGGATGTACTGAGTAGCGAGACTTATGAGCTTCATCCATTACAAGCTCGCGTAAATTACCATAGAGTGGGACCCAGATGCGTCCTGTTACATAGTAGGCGCCGTCTGCCTTTTGTTCTAACCGTTGTCTTGAGCCGCGTAGGGATTCAGCCCTGACATTTTCCTGTTTCAATGCTTCTACCTGAGCATCTCGTATCTGTGAAGGAAGACTGGACTGAATAGTGAGTTGCAACGCTCGTACACGCCTAGGTGTAGTATCCTTTCGACTGAGGGCGTCGACCACCACATTGGCTTTGCCCGGATGGTACTTTATAGCACATTCGTAATCGTTCAGTAACTCGACCCATCGACGTTGTCGCATGTTCAATTCTTTCTGCTTGAAGATATGCTCAAGACTCCTGTGATCGGTGTAGATGGTGCACTTGGTGCCATACAGATAATGTCGCCATATCTTGAGCGCAAAAACAACAGCTCCCAGCTCTAAATCGTGTGTAGTATAATTCCGTTCGTGAATCTTAAGTTGGCGTGAAGCATAAGCAATAACTTTATCCCGTTGCATCAACACACATCCAAGACCTTGGATAGATGCATCGCAGTAGACTACAAAATCGTCCGTGCCTTCAGGCAATGAGAGGATAGGTGCGCTACAGAGTCTATCCTTTAAGTGCTGAAACGCTGTTTCCTGTGTATCACTCCAACGGTAAGCAACACCTTTCTGTGTCAGTAATGTAAGCGGCTGTGCAATCTTTGAGAAGTCTTTGATGAACCGTCTGTAATAACCCGCCAAACCCAAGAATTGGCGTATTTCTGTCGGTGTGCGAGGTGCAGGCCAGTTCTTGATCGAATCTACCTTGGATGGATCAACATGAATCCCATCCTTGTTTACCACGTGGCCTAGAAAGTGGACTTCACGAAGCCAGAAGTCGCATTTTGAAAACTTAGCGTACAGCTGTTCCGTTCGAAGAAGTTCCAGAATAAGTCGTAAATGTTGCTCATGTTCCTCCCGATTCTTCGAGTAGATCAGGATGTCATCAATAAAAACAATAACAAACTTGTCAAGGTAAGGTTTGCACGCCCTGTTCATAAGATCCATGAAAACCGCAGGCGCGTTCGTTAGCCCGAATGGCATGACCAAAAACTCGTAATGGCCGTAGCGAGTTCTGAATGTTGTTTTGGAGACGTCCTCATCCCGGACTCTCAGTTGATGGTAACCTGACCTCAGGTCAATCTTTGAGTAATAGCTCGACCCTTGCAACTGGTCGAATAAGTCGTCGATGCGTGGAAGAGGATAGCGATTCTTTACGGTCACCTTGTTTAGTTCGCGGTAATCTATGCACATACGAAAGGTACCGTCTTTCTTCTTCACAAATAATACTGGAGCTCCCCAGGGCGAAGAGCTAGGACGTATGAAACCCTTTTCCAAGAGTTCTTGCAATTGCTTAGACAGTTCTTCCAGTTCAGTTGGAGCTAAGCGGTAAGGCGCTCGAGCTATAGGTGCTGCTCCTGGAGCTAGCTCGATCTGAAATTCGACCTGGCGATGGGGCGGTAGCCCAGGTAACTCTTCAGGAAACACTTGAGGAAAGTCGCGTACTACAGGAATATCCCCAATCTTTTTCTCTGTCGTCGATGTATCAGTAACAAGTGCTAAAATAGCTATGTGGCCCTTTCGCAGACACTTCTGAGCCTTCAAGAAGGAGATGATGCCACTCACGACACCACTCTTGTCGCCTTGAACTTCGAGAGATTCTTTTCCAGTACGGGGAATACGAATGATCTTCTCCTTGCATAAGATCTCTGCTTGTTGTTGGGATAACCAATCCATACCAATGACGATATCAAAACTACTCAGAGTTATAGGAATGAGATCGATAGAGAAAGTCTGACCAGCGAGGATAAGATTACAACCCTGAACTATGTGTGTGGCTTCTAGACTTTTACCGTTAGCTAACTCTACGACATGTTTGGTGTTCAAAAGTGTTGGTGCGCGTTTAAGCATTTGACTAACTTTTAGAGACATATAACTGGTATCCGCACCCGAATCAAATAATACGGTAACATAAAAGTCGTCGAGAAGAAACTTACCCGTAACCACATTAGGATCGTTCCTCGCATCACCCCGACCAATCACAAATGCACGACCCCTAGCACCATTGTCGTTGTTGTTTCCCCCATTGTTGTTCCCGTTGCCCTGATTATTGTTGTTGTTGTTCTGATTCTGATTTAACTGGGGGCAGTTCCGCTTGAAGTGACCTTCAGCCCCACACTGAAAGCATGCCTTATTTCCTTGCTGTTGTTGCTATGGCTGGTTTCGTGGGACTGGTGGCTGTTGTTGCTGGTTCTGATTCGCAGGCCTTGAGCTCCTGCAATCTTTAGCCTCATGACCTACCCTTAGATATCTCTGACATCGGCCTTTACGACACTGACCACTGTGGTGTTTGTTGCACCTGTTACACAGTGGATGAGTTCCCCGATATCCACTCTGCCCCTGACCACCAGACGATTGCTGACTCGGGCTCTGGAAATCACTAGTCTTGCGCTGCTGCTGTGCTTGAGACTGTACAGTAGCTGAACCCCTGCTGGAATCCCCTTCCATTTCCGCTTGTTGTCACTGGGAGTAGCAGGAGTAACTGGAGTGGTAGCGGTAGTAGTTGCGCTGATACGTTTAGGCAGCCTGTTCTGTTCCACTGCCTGATCGGTGAGGCGATGAGCTAACTTGACGATCTGTTGAATAGTGCCAAGATTCGCTGAGGTTACGTGGCTTTGAATCTCCGGCACCAGACCATTGAGATACAGTTCGATACGCTTAATGGGAGGGTCCACCATAGTAGGACACAGAATAGCCAACTCATTCGATCTTCTGGTGTACGCTTCAATTTCTGACCCTGTCATTTTCAAGTGATAAAACTCTACCTCCAGCTTATGAATATCATCACGGCTACAGTATTCCTCTTTGATCAACTCCTTGAAATCATTCCAGGGTGTGGCGTTAGCAACAGCCAACCCTAACATCTGAACTTGCGCATTCCACCAAGTCAGCGCAATGCCTTCTAGAGTACCAGTGGCGTACTTCACCCTGCGAGCCTCAGGGCATTCACACATTTCAAATACGGACTCGAGCTTTTCAAACCAATGGAGGAGTCCAACCGCTCCTTCCGTGCCACTAAAAGTAGTAGGACGACAGTCCATGAAAGTTTTGAAGGTGCAAACAGGTGGCTGAGCGTGCTGACCTGTTGTGTATAAGAATCCAGTACAAGATTAAACACAAGAGTTGGTTTAGGAGTGTAGGATCTAAAGATCCTAGTGTGAGTTACAACTGCAGGGTATACCTCCTGCTTGTGCGGCTGCAAGTGCCGCAGTAACTCGCTCGTTAATGAGAGCCGTCAATTGGGCTTGCGTCATGTTGATACGTCCAGACATGATCTTCATAGCAAAGATAACATAAGTGAGAGAGGTTCGCGAGTAGTGCGATGACAGAAGAGAGTAAGCACACAAGTGTTCTCATGCAATAGTGTTAAGTTAACCTAAGCATACCCGGAGCAAAGTTCTATGCAATTTTAGCAAGTAGGCAACAAAACATGTACCATATTACCTAGGATGTTGAGTCTTGCACGTGGAGCGAGGCGTCGTTGTGGATCGTTGAGCACTGTTTCGGTTATAGTCTGGTTTTAATAAAAAAACGTTTTCCCCTTATTAAAACCGAGTTCTCTATAACCAATGGCTCTGATACCAATCTGTCACACCCCCAAAAATCCACCCGCGGAGTACCACCGCTTGGAGGCGTGACATGACCAGGATCAAGCCACCAATCATATTGAACATATAAGTATATAGTAAAAGTCATTCATCAATACGATAGGTGTTTCCAAAACCAAATATAAACAAGTGTGTAGCGGAAGCAATAATGTAAAACCCAACATAAGTTTAAGTACAAAATGTCATAATGTTTAACAACACATTCACGATCCATGTCCACAACGACCGTGCCTCCCGTGCAAGCTCCAAAAGTACCTAAGGTCCTGCAAGGCATGTAACAGAGAGTCAACAACTAGTTGAGCGAGTTCACAGTTGGTTATTTAGTTATAATGTTCGTATCGTAAATCATATGTTCGTTTAGTAATCATGTATCGTATGTAATAGTATCGCGGCCCTCTAGGCATGTTTGCGAAGTTTAGTGGGGGTTTCCCATGTTTTCTAGACTAGTTATATTTGTATCGCGGCCCTCCAGGCATGTTTGCGAAGATTAAAGTATAGTTCGCGGCCATTCCAGGCATGTTTGCGAAGATTGTTCTAGTATCGCGGCCGATCCCGGCATGTGTGCGAAGAGAAGTATATGTATCACTAGTCTAGTAGTATCTACCATTGACCTTCCTCTCCCTAGGCCAATGGTATGTAATTCCGATAAATCTTAAGCATAAATAATCAATCAACCCATTCCCAACCCCGGGAATCCCATGCCTTGGTAGAAGAGTGAACTCACCTTGTTTGCTCGGTATGCTAAGTTAAGTGCTCACAATTAATCAGTCAAGTCCTATAGTGCACGTATTTAATCAGTACATGTTTGTAAGGTTTCACATGCAACTAGTATCACAGTAATATCACAGAGTGCCTAGACATTAGCATCTTGTATCATGTAAACAGTTAATCCAACTTATGCAATTCATGTTTCACATAAAGGCTTTCACAGTCCATTTTGACAATGTTATCCATTAACAGAAAACAGAAGTAATAGACTTAATAAAGTTATCAACTTAACAGGGTTAACTAGTTTATTAAGGTTAGTATATCTAACCAAGTTAATAAACTAAACAGCCTTAACATATATAACCTGGTTAATATAACATACTGAACAGTATCATGTTAAATAGAATTTACAACTAACAGTGTTATCAATTATTAAGGTTACCCACTTAACTTAGTTAACATAGTTAAAAATACCTAACAGAGTCAATAAGCTAGTAAAGTTAATAAACTAACAAAGTTATATAACTAACAGAAATCAATGAAATGAAATCGCCAAATGGCGAAATCCCTTGTTTGGCCGAAATCACATGTTTGGCCGAAATCCTCATTAGGGGCCGAAAACACATAGGTGCCGAAATCCCCTCATGTGGCCGAAATCCCCCATGTGGCCGAAATCACCCATGTGGCCGAAATCACCTTAAGTGGGCCGAAATCTCTATGTGGGCCGAAATCACCTAAAGTGATTTCGTCCACTTTAAAGGAGGTGGGTGATTTCGTCCACTTTATCATCTTCTTCAACAACAACAATTAACAAAAACCCAGCAACTAAAATCTTATTACAGTTACAGATTCAACCATTTGTAGGAACAATCAATCCAACAGAAGCTAGTACATTCATTTAGATACTTACTCATCTAAATAATCAAGATTAACATCCAACAACATCATAGTTTTTAACATTTAACAGGAGATCTAGTTTATGCATTTATCAACTAACTATCTACGATCACTTTATCTCGAAGATTAAAAATCACCTTTAATAGAAAACAACGATCTAAACATTTAATCATCAATCAAAATCAGATCATAAGATCATAATATCTCACAGTAGCAGTTAATATAAGATATCCACTTAACATGTAAATCACTAACCTTAGATTAAACAGAGGTTTGGCTTCAAATGAGGAATTCTTTCAAGTTGGGTTTCAGAGGTAGAGAGAGAGAAACAAAGTGATAAGGTTTGGTAAGTGGGAAACTTATCGGAGAAGATTGTTCATAAAATAAATATATAATACTCAATACTGGGCCAAGGCCCATCTCTGTTTTCGCCAAACATAGCTGGACGAAAACACTAAAGTGTTTTCATCACAGAAGGGTGTTTTCATCAGGGGGTGTTTTCATATGAGCAGGGGTGTTAGGCCAAACTTCCATAATAAATTATACAATCCCAATTAGCACAAATTACACTATCATCATATAATATAATATGCACCCCAAATATCAAATATCAATCGCAGTACTATTTAACGTTTTACAAATGTAAGCGTTGTGAAACAAACAAGTTGAGTAACAAACAACATAAAAAAAATTAACGTGCACTAAATGCGAAGATGGAAATCTTGGAAACTCGAGTTGTCACAGAACGCCACTAAGTACTCGTCTCCACATGGTTCTCCTATTCCAACCGTGCCTTAACTTCTGAAATGCAACCTGAGAAAGAAACATGCGAAAAATCAACATAAAGTTGAGCGAGTTTATAGTTTGTTTGTAAAAGATTTGAAATAAATCTTTTTGAATAACCGGTTTTTGAAGTATTGTTGAGAAAACGAATTTAAAATCATTTGCTTGTCATGTTATACGGAAACTTTGTATTTGTAACGCCTTATGTTTGTAAACTCTTGTATTTGTAAAGGTTGTATAACCGTTAATCAAGTATTTCTGTATGTATCATGTGTAAATCAAGTATTTCTGTATGTATCATGTATAAATCAAGTATTTTTGTGTACACCACGTACTCATGTATAAATCAAGTATTCTTGTGGTATGAATCTTGTATAAATAAGGTGTTCTTGTATGTATTAGGGTTGTTAATGGGTTGCAAGGCCATTAACATGTGACACGACATAGGAAGTCACCAAACCATAGGCATTTATCAAGTTTTTCTGAGACACAAAAGCACTACTTGGTACTCATTCTCACCAAGAGTGTGGCTGCCTGAAACCCGTTAGATCTAACCTTTTGTTCTGCGGTCTAGGTATATTGTTGATTAATGGTGCTTATGGTACCCTATTCGTGACATGATTTCTCGTATCATTTCTCAAAACGCATCATACTTGGTACTTATTCTCACCAAGAGTGCTTCTTTTTTTTGTATCATACCATTTATAACATTGTAACATTTGTAACATGTATTTTCCCGTAGTTTAGAAAACTAGAATTCGTGTGTATGCATATTTCAAAAAATACGCTTGTTTGAAAAACCGGTATGAAACATAAGCTTTTCGTAAACCATTTGTGTCAGTTAAGACTTGCTTGTAAAATGGTTTATAAATATGTAATTCTTGTATGCTTTGTAAAAAGTGCATGTCTTTCCACCCCGAAAACATTTATAAAAATGTAAAACCATAAAAGGTGGGGTTATGAACTCACCTGAATATTCCTGTGCAAGGCTAGCTAATACGACTTCGTGATGTCGTTTCCAAGACGAGACTCGCTAGCGTGCATTCTACAATATTCCTAACACGGAATATCTTATAAGTTTCTAATTAATGCGGTAACATATCTACGTGTTACCGAGCTCTACCGAATCGTTAACTGAACGATTCGACGATGAGTTGTTAACTTAAAAGAAGCGAAGAAGTTATACTTGTTAGCTCGTTTTGAGAAGTCGTATGTGTATATAGGAATATTCGTATGAAGGTAATATATAATAACCTTGTATTATATATATTGCGTCTTGGATATATTTGACATAATATACGTATATGCCGCTTCGGCGTTTGTAATGAATATAAAAAATTATATTTATTTTGCGAAAGTAACATCGAGTTGTTTGAAGTTTGAAATAAATATAAGACTATATTTATTTTTATAAAGGAATTCGTGTGGTACGATATTTGAAATAAATATAAAAACTATATTTATTTTTATAAAACGAATTCGTGTCGCGATGTTTGAAATAAATATATATACTATATTTATTTATAAAAGGATTCGAGTTTACGTTTGAAATAAATATATAAATTATATTTATTTTTAAAAGGATTCGTCGAATTTCTGAAGTTCAAAACAACTATGTTTGTTGTTGTAAATAGTTTCCGAATCGTTGTTTTCGTGATGTTGTAAGGTGTTGTCGAAAGAAACTCTATATTTGTATCTTTTTTTATAAAAGTTGCTTTATAATAAGACACGCTTTGGTTTTATGGATTTTCTCGAAAAACGGGCAGAGTTTCCTCTGTTTTTGGACGGCCCCGACAACACAAGTCGTCGTTATTTTTCAAAATTCAACACAATTCAATCACAAAATATTAAATTACCTCAACCGTAACAAGAAAACGTAAATAATCGTTAAGTAATTTGGTTCGAGCTCGTGTTTATGTAAAAAAAACAGAAACTTTATGAAGTAACTTAATTAACACGTGCCGCTAAATTTTTACCAACTCTTTCGCGTTCGAGACGTTTGACTGCGTTGACCGGGTCAACTGAGTTGACCGGTTGTGTTGACCGAGTCGACACGCTGAGTTGACCGAGTCAACTGAGTTGACTCGGTTGGACCGAGCCAATCGCATCGCTTCCTAATCTGGTCTGTAACCCAAGATCCAAACCAACTGTTGACTGCGTTGACTTCCTTTGACCCGTGTTGACTGAACCCGAACGGGACCGATCCGAATCGGACCTGAGCTGACCCTGAACAAAACTTGAACCAACAACAAGAATCTGAATCAACTTGAATATAACTCAAACCCGAAATAACTCAGAGTCGAACACGAATCTGACCTGCAACTGAAACATCTCGGATCAAACTAATCCGGACTCGTGTTTGAACTGATTCCTTGAAAACATCCCAAAAACTTACTCGAACTTGAGCCGCCGTGGCGCGAAACCCGAATCGGAAACTCTGAAACTTGAACCACCATCCCCGAACTGACCTGAACCGAAGCTGCCATAGCTCCGGCAGCTACTGTTGCCGTCGAGCACCTTCGTCGCCACCGTCGATTTGACGGTTTGCCGTCGGCCGGTAACAAACAGCTTCCTTTCTCCGGCTCTCTCTCTTTCTCTCTCTGTGTGTGTCTCATCTCCGTCCCTGTGTTTGCACCACCACCAGACGGTGGTGGTGGTCGCTGCCAGACGCCATCGCTCACCACCACCCGATGAGGGTGGTGGTGGTCTGTTTTGTTACGGAGGAAAAAGGGGGGGGGGGGTGTTTGAGTGGATGATGTTTTGAGAAGATAAATGTTGAGGAGGTGAAGGATTTTCACATGAGTTGCCTGTAATTATATTCGAGAAGAGAGATGAGAGGCAAAGAATGTGTTGTAGGGTTTGAGAGGTAGGAGATGAAGTGTCTGTTGTTTGTGTATGCGTATTTATGGAGATCTAGATGAGATCTCATAATATTTTTTCAGAGATTCCATGAGATTTGATGAGATTTTGTAATATTTTGTACAGATCTCATAGGATCTAAAATATTATGTGTAGGTTTAGGCTTGTGGGCTTTGGCTTGGGCCCAGGGCCCACAAGCCCATCTCGTGTGTAAATGACCCGTAATTCCTATGAGACCCGTTGTCAAAACCCGAACTCCGTAAAAAGATAAAATTTTAGTACTAAAATACATAAAATACGGTCGGTAGTCGTTGTTTGCACGCCCGTTCGTTGATTACGGTAATAATCTCGATAAATTGTATCGTTGCCGTCTTTAATCCGTTTTTCGATCCGGTTTTGACTGTAGTCAATAAAATTTAATTACGAGGCTAAAATATATCGTAAAAATTTAATATTTGTCGGCGTTGTCAGTATCTTGTACGGTATCAGTTCGTTGTCGCGTAATATTCAGCAGATTTTCCGTATACCACCACACGCGCACTGTAAAGTCGGGTAAACGTTCCTAGGCACTCCAAGGGCCAAATTAAGTTAATTTACGCTATAATCACTATCTATTATTGCGTTAATCACCTGTTAATCACGTAATTACGAGCCGAAAATCACCGGTTGTCACAGTGCCGTTCGGACGGGCGTGTACTAATGGATCACGGCAAACTGTCAATGATGATAGACATTGACGTAGGGCACAACGGTCTAGTGGTTCACATGGGGAGGCCCCCACTGATTATGGATATGGTTTGGGAAATAAAGGAACTGGTTAACTCGTGGTTTACGAAACAACTTGTGGTTTTCAAAACAATCTGGTACAACTAAACAAACCAACTGTGAACTCGCTCAACTTTGTTGTTGACTCGTTGTTACATGCTTTGCAGGTCTTTAGGTGCATATTGTTGGAACTTGCTGTCTGGGAAGCTGGAGTGGTCATGGGTCGAGATATATGTAAACACAATACAAGACTAGTGGCTTTTACATATGGTTTATAAACACTTAATGAATGAATTATGCTTCCGCTGTACACTGTGAATTATTTGAAACGTTATAACATTTAATGTTATTAAATGAAAGCTTTATTTAAATGTAACTATGAGTTCAATGTGATTGGTGGCTAGATCTTGGTATGTCACGCTTCCTGTGGTGATACTCCGCTTGTGGTATTTTGGGGGTGTGACAGTACCTGAGAGAACGGGCGTGAACTAATGACCTTAATCACGACCAATGCTTAGATAGGGGGCATTGGGGATGGGCAAAACAATCTGACGCCATCTTGTACGGTACTCGAGTTATTATTAACATTACTATAAACTGGACTAATTACTTGGTAACTATGCGTTTTGGTAAAAACCGTGAACTCGCCAGCTTTTTGCTGATACACTTGTTGCATGCTCGCAGGTCGTTAGATTCTTTGGACAAGGAACTTGCTGTCTGGGATTGCTGAAGTAGTCATGGGTCGAGCTTTTGGGAAACACGTGACAAGACTATTGGTTTTTATATACTTGGTTTTGAAACATGGAACGATGATTTATCTTATGCTTCCGCTGAACATGTTAAACTTGAATTATGTTTCTGAATGTTTTAACTTAATAAATGGAAACTTTACTTAATATCTTGTTACTAGTTCAATGTGATTGGTGGTTGGATCCTGGTACGTCACACGCCTTGCGGGGTTTCCGCATGTGGTATTTTGGGGGTGTGACACTGGACACCGGTCTCTTGTACCCTAGGGATTAGCTTCGACTTGATCACGTTCAGTGATTCTGACTTTGGTGGCTGCAAAATCGTCGGCAAATCCACAACGGCTGGATGTCAGTTTTTAGGAAATCGCCTAGTCACATGGCAGTGCAAGAAGCAGACTTGTGTCGCTATATCAACATGTGAAGCTGAATACATTGCCGCCTCAAGTTGTTTCTCCCAAGTCCTGTGGATCCAACAACAAATGCGCGACTACGGTTTTGAATTCCTATCTACTCCTATTTTCATTGATAATTATGCTGCCCTGCAGATCACTAGAAATCCTGTGTAGCATTCAAAGACCAAACACATCGAAATCAAATACCAGTTCATACGTGATTGTTTTGATAAAAGACTTATCGATGTTGTTAAGGTCCAGACCGATGACCAATGTGCCGACCTTTTTACTAAAGATTTTTGACAAATCACGATTTGACTATTTACTAATGGTAAACGGCATTAGGGTCAAGCCTGAGTAAAACCAACATCAGAAAATTATTTTTGTAAATATTTATTTGTGTTTTCTTAATTTCTCGTAATTTTTGCATTTTAGGGGGAGTAATTT
The DNA here is from genome assembly GCA_030545235.1 of Helianthus tuberosus. Classification (NCBI taxonomy): domain Eukaryota; kingdom Viridiplantae; phylum Streptophyta; class Magnoliopsida; order Asterales; family Asteraceae; genus Helianthus; species Helianthus tuberosus. The sequence continues at coordinate 177,636,554 of CM060442.1, forward strand.
AAAAAAAATACAAAAACATTGAAAAATTTCAAAAATGCAAAAACATCGAAAAATTTCAAAAACAATAGAAAAACAAAAATGAGTTTCCTAGCGAGTAAAAGAGAAAATGATAGTACATCAGTGGTCTGTCGAAACCTCTTTAAAACATAAAATGAAAAACCTATAAGCAACCTGTAGGATCGAATTCTGACCTAAACGAGTCGTGTAGAAGAGTTTTTCATCAAAACAAGAGGCGGAAACAAGTGTTTCGATGTAATTCAGCACGTATACACATAAAACTGTCGATATTATTGATCTAGAAGACGTTTACAACCTGTCGACACTTCGGCAGCACTTCGTGGCTCACCGAAAGACAACACCTAGAACTATGTGTGTGTGGATCGCTTATGATGACTATATATAGGAGATCAGGTCCGCTTTTACAGACATGGACATATAAGCGGACCTTAATTTTGACATAAAAGCGAATCTCCAATGACCATATAAGCGGACCTGACTTTGTGACATAAAAGCGAACCTGACTTTGACATAAACGAAATCAGAAAAACATGTTGAACGAAATCAGCAATTACTTCAACATAAAGGCTTTTGTCTCTAGTGAGGTGATGTAATAATGACATCACCATTATGATGTCATCATCCAAGATGGTGACATCATCCTCTTTCAGATCTGCAACGAGACTGAGACTCGATATAAGACGTAGACGACAGACGGATGCACCAACAAACTCCCCCTCGGATGTTGACGGAGTCTTCAGTGTCGAGTCTTTGCATCTTTAGTCTTTATCAGTCCTCTCTAACTCTTTGAAGTGTCTGACATTGTAAGTATCCTCAATCTCTATCTTCTCTTCTCTTTTCATCACCAACATACTCCTTCCTTAAAGAATCTTCAGACTCCCCCTTTCGATATGCTGGGATCGCAGTCTGGCTTGATGAAAACACAGAGTCATCAGGTATCGGAACCTGACACTCTATCTTCAGGTTTAAGATCGAAACCTGATTATACCTGCACATGCTCTACCCAAAAATAAATTTTCTAATGATAACTTGAACACAATCAGACATCACTCAAAAATATCACAAAAATGATCTAACATTTATAGACTCTGATGAACCATTTGCAGAAATATCATTTCTATTTTCAAAACAACACACTCTCCCAAACCATCTGTTCATCATGTCTAGCACTTGGAATTTTGAAAATTAGCTCTCCAACATCAGTTGTCGAAAATCTTTTTGAAGTTTTCAAAATTTTATGCTAAAACACACTGAAAATCTTTTTGGAATTTTTGAATAGAATGAAATGCAGTAAAGAAATATTTACAGACAATATTTTTGTGAGTTTGTGTAAGAGGATCATATCAGTTTTTGAGACAAATCACCAACACCGTTAAGCTTCATACATTTTAAGTTCTAAACAGTTCACTTAGATTGTCAGTATGTTTGTCCACTTAAATTTTCACACAAAGTTCAATTGATCCGAGATACGAGATTAATGTTTTAAGCTCTTGAACTTATTCGTGTGTCCCACTACTTGAATATACTCCCGTATCCAGATCCTAATATTCAGTCTTACAGGTGAGTATACCACAGATGATATCTGTCAGGGAATAAATTATAGTACGAGGGCCGTGAGAGCTCAGGTCGATCTTTCGATACGCAGAGAGATGACGGCTTCGACTTTTGGTGAGTCCCCTTTAGAGGATCTTTTGCATTACAACAGCAACGACTATCAATTTTATTGTTTCATCAGCTTGCTGAGGGCGATGCTATGTTTCAAGCATTTGCAGAAAGCATTATCCGGGGACTAGGTCAGAAATTTCTTTCAGCAAAAGTCCCGGGATAATACCCCAGATATCACTGAGCATAAAGACCTAGTATCTCAGAATAAGGGACCTTTCAAACAAGATTTCAGGGGTTACCTATATATCCAAGTTTGTGTTAACCCACAGAACAAGCAAGTTTGAAATTTAGGTTTATATCTCGTCACAATCTACTAAATGTGCAAAAACCTACTGGCACATCATCAGTGAGACCGTTTATCACATTTTTACTTTCCAATTCTTTAGCATGCTGTGACAGTCCACTGATGTACTATCATTTCCTCTTTTATGCAACAAAACTCATTTTTCATTTTATCATGTTTTTGGCTTTTTCAAATTTTCAAATGTTTTTGGATTTTCTAAAATTCTTACTCCCCCTAAAATGCAAACACATTTTAGGAAATTTGAAAACAAACTATACAATAAAATGACAACTAATATCGAATCACCTCAATTCGCCATTCACTTGGCATAAACAATCAGAACTCCCCCTCACAACAAACCATTTTCTCATTAAGATTTCAAAACACTTAAGTTTGTTTTAATCAAAATGATTTTTCCAGAAAATAAGTTTGTTTTTACCACTTGTAAAGTTGAGGATATGATTCATCATTTTGTCTTCAACCATTTGTAGAAAATCAAGTACAAATTAATGTCCCTGATTTACCACTTGTACAAAAAACACAATCAAATACACAGAAAGATGCCGATTCCTGATCCACGATTACCAACTTGGGATCTCCGGCAAGTCCACAGACTTACTGTTCATAGTATGAACCATCCCAGTCACAAACCAGGGATGGTTCAACTTTATCTTTCTGCATCTTCTTCTCATAGAACTCTTTAACCCCTTTGACTTTTCGATCAATCATTTTACCAAAAATGTGTTTCACAGTGGGGTTAAAGGCTTTTTCAACATCAAAAACCTTCTTGTCATCATAAAATTGGTTTGAAATTTCAACCTTACCAATTTTCTTTTTAAAATTTTCAGCCTTCAATGGTGGAAAATGAACATCATCCATTGGAGGAACTGAAGTTTTCAATTTTAACTCAACCTGTGGCTCATCTGATTTTGTGAAATCAGATTCATCGCCAGAAGATAGTTCCTCTGATTTTGACCTATCAGAATCATCGCTAGAACTACCTCCAGACTTCTTAACCACCCATTTTTGTTTGTCATTTTTAGCTCTTTTCTTGTAAAACTTGTTTGAACATTCACCAATTTCAAATGTAGAATTTTTGAATAACTTTGTTCTGTCAATTAGTGGTTCAAACTCAATCACTTTCTCTTTGAGTTTACAAGAAACTCCCTGTTTTGATGGTATCGCCTTAGAACAATCTCTGGCAATATGTCCAACATTGTTGCATTGGAAACAGATTCTCGTATCTTTCATCTCTTCTTGCTTCTTTGCAAGGAATTCTTTGTTCGATTGTCTCCAGAATTCTTTCTTTTCTTCTTCTTCTTCTGCTGATGTACCTGAAACAAATGTCATCTTTGATTTAAAATCACGAACATATTTTTCATTTTTCTGTTTTTCTGTTGGAATAAATCCAAGACCTTTCTTTTTGAAATTACGGTTAGGGTTTGGTTTCTTTTGAAAACCACAACCAGAACTGTAACCCTTATTCTTGTTTAAACATTGTTGAACTATTGAGGTGTAAGATTTAGGTTTACCATTAAGATTTAAATCTTTTATTTCAGAAATATTAATTTCTGTTAGTTTGAAAACCTTTTTGATCAATTCAGTTTTGACACCTCTTATTGGAAATTCCTCATCAAAATATAATTTGTCAGAATCATTCAATGTATATGCAACTTTGAATGTTTCGTCACTCAAATTAGATTTTGATAACAGGAATTCTTTATTATAAACTCTTTTAACCGAAGAATTTGGACTGTTGACTGTCGAACTCGAACTTTCAGAACCAGACTTTGACTCTGACTCTGACTTTGACTCTGAGTTTGACTCCAACTTTGACTCCTCAGTTTCATCTTTATCCAACACCTGATCGACGACTTTCTTTATTAACTCAGACTCATGATCAGTGTCAGATGATGTAAACACGACATCAATATTTTCTGGCAAATTGACCGAGGACTCCGACTCCCACTGTAAATTTGTTGCTTTTTCGACTCTTTCCTGATTTGGATTCCTGGGAAAATATCCATTTTCTAATGGGGGTGGACATTTGTTATAACCGACATCTTGTTTCTTACCAGAATCCTTCTTATTAGTCTTTTTCTTTGAGTCACTCTTCTTCTTGTTCTTCTTTTCTGGAGTCTTTTCTTCAGTCACTTTTCTATCATTCTTTTCTTCAGTTACTTCATCCTCTTCAAATGCCTTCATGCCTTCAACAGTTGGATAAATCCTGTCAATGACATAAGAAGTACATGAGTAACTTTTCAACAAACGATTAACTCTTTCAGTCTCAATTCTTTGCAATTCCAACTTTTGTTCTAGCACAGCACACTTCTCAATGTAGTTGTTCACCACTTTTTGCTTAGTCATAAAAGCACCCTGAAGTGTTTTCATCGCTGTTGCTTGTTCTTCACTTGTTTGATTGTATTGATTCATTGCTTTGTTCAGTACATCGTAAGATTCCTTCAAACTATTCAAGTTATAGATCAGTGTACTGTTCTGCTTCTTCACAGCTTCACAGTTTTCACACTTCACTGGAATCTTCTTTGCATCAACTTCTTGATCAACTTTGAACTTTGCAACTTCAACCTTTACTTTCCTTTTGATCACTGGAATTTCTTCGTCATCACTGCTCACTGGAGTCTTGATCTTTTTCTTCTTCTTTTTAACCTTTTCATCTTCACTGTCACTTTCAGCAATCAGTTTCATATCAGCTTTGAATTTTCTCGCCCAATACTCACGATCATCATCACTATCTTCTTCAACTCGAGCTACAAAAGCTGTATGAGCCTGAGTTTGATCTGGAATATAATTATCCCATGTGAAATTTTCCCAACTAAATCCTTCAGGTAACTTTTCGTCATCTTGATCTATTATCAAGGCACTACCATTTACTCTCTTTAAAGAATCTTGATTCACTGCACAAGCTCTCTTTCCAGAGTCTTCCATAATGTGCATTCCATGTGCAGTTTGTGCTTGATTTTGATGTTGATGTTGTTGAGATGGTTGTTGAGCAACTTGATGATAGATGGCTTTTCGATAATAATCATTGTTGTTGTTGAAAGGATTCTGAGCTCCACTTGCTTTGCGATTGGTGCACTCCCTCTTGAAATGACCTTTCTCCCTGCAACGAAAACAAGTGACTTTAGATTTGTCAAAACCTAAAGTAGAAACATTAGCCTCACGAAGATCATCTCTCCCCGTGATCTGCTTGAATTTCTCAGCTCTCCTTAACACACTGGCTAAGCACCATTTTATGTCCATCAGTTCCATCTCTTCAGCATCGATCTGGTCGTAATCTTCTTTTGTCAGCATTGGATTCCCGATTCGACCTGCAACAAAACTACCATAAGATTCAAGAACAGTTCCCAATAAAGACATATGGCTTTTTGCTAACTCTTCAGAATATTCCTGATCATTTTCAATGTTCAACACAATGTTGCATTGAAGCTTTTTGCCATTTCTCGTTGTTGAAACATTTGGATCAAAAGATGGAAATGATGAGAAACTCGTTTTGCTGTTTGATCCTGATGATGAACTTCCAGAAGAATTCTTGGCATTGTAAGCAGTTTCTATTTTTGGAGATAAATTTGTAGACTTCTCATTCACCCCTGCTTTGTAATACAACCCAATATCCTGTTCACCATCAAAGTCTTTCATTCGAATAATCTTTCGTTGCTCCATTTCTTGAGCTTCCAGCTTCTCAATGAACTTGCTGAGTGTCAAACTGCTAAAACCTTTCTTGTTTCTAAGCATCATGAGATATGTTCCCCAAGTCTCGTGTGGCAATGAATCAGCAAGCTTTTCGATCAACTCTTCATTGTCTTTCTCAATACTCAATCTCTTCATGTTTGCTAGCAGATTGCAATATCTTTCAATAATCTGCTTTGTGCTTTCATTCTTCAAACCACGAAACAAATCGAACTCTTTCTTCAGAAGTGACTTCTTGTTCTTTATCATTTCTTGACTACCAACAAACTTTGATCTTAACGCTTTCCAAATCGAGTAGGAAGTTCCATTATGTTGTAATAACACCAAGATGTCTTCTTTCACAGCTTGTTGTAGAAGACTCAGCATCATTTTCTCATCTTTGTATTTCTTTCTAGCATCGGCGCTTAGATCTTTAATCGGAACCACTTCTTCATCATCATTCATTGGTCGAATGTATTTTGTCTCAACACATTCCCATGCATACAAGTAGTTAGCTTATACCCAATTCTCGAAACGGCCTTCCCAACCCTTATATTCTTCGATGTTCATTAGTTTGGGCGGTTTTTGCATTGTTCCCGTTTCGTTTTCCAACATCGTATTCTGTGCAACAGTGATTGGAGTAACAGGAGTAGCGAACGCGTTGTAGAATTCCTCGTCCATTTTTTTTCAAATGAGCTTTATCACTTTGTAAAAATTCCTTTCGATTACCTGTCGAAAACAAACAAACACACAATCAGTTTTAAACGTTTATCTATTATCTGAAAGAAACTGTTACTCGAACTGTTGACAATTTTGAGCGGATTGAAGGTTGACACACTGTGTGGACTGAACGTTGACCAATTGTGTGAACTGAATGACTCGAATGACTTTTTGACACCTTTGAACTCCGAACCGTGTGACCTGTAGACTTAATACAAACTGACAACACTTTTGATTAACTTCGTGTGATCGTAATATAATCCAAATGAATCTTTTGCTGACAAGATAACAACTATACTCAATTTGATTTGACCAAGACCCTTTAAGATACCAAAACTGTGATTGGGCCTATATATCCACTAAGCTAACAAAAACAATTAATAATCTTCCCAACCTTGATTTTAGTGAGCCGAAGATGTATGATGGGCTTATAACAAACACCCACTAAGCTGACAACTTTATTGAACAAATCAATTATAACACTTGAATATTTCAAAAGTGTCCAACAACTTTTGTTTACTTTTAAAAATTTATACTAATTTCCGACAACTTCAAATCAAAACAATTTCTGATTGGACCTCTAAATGAAACACATTGATCAAATTAATTCTTTCCAACACAATCTCATGCACAACTGAATTTCTTGAATTGAGCAAATTTTGATATTCTCAATTTATAAATGGCCGCCAACAATCATCAAACCAAGCAACCTGAATCTTCAATTTACGAGACCTCGAAAAGATAATATCACATGACTTTCTGATCACCTTGTGTAAACTAACACAAGACACTAAAATCAGACAACACGATACACTTTCACATGATTATCCTGTTCGATGACTGAGTGTTACAAGAACGAGACCCTAGTTGTTCAAATGAGCGGACCAGAATGTTCGAATAAGCGGACCAGATGAGCGGACCAGATAATGTCCGGATAAGCGGACCAGATGAGCGGATCAGATGATGTCCGGATAAGCGGACCAGATGAGCGAACCAGCTGATGACATCATCAATATCACGAGTCCGTATGAGCGAAGCATCAAAAATTCGATGTTTTAGGTCAATTCAAGCTTTGAAACTTTCAAGGATTTACTTATACATGATTACGAACACACTGTGTGAATTTAAAGCAATTCCGACCGTAAAAATTTTTGTTTTTCGAAAAAGAAAGGTGTAGAAACAGATTTTTCGGCTGAATTGTAGAAAACTCTTCTTTACTGGCTCTGATACCAATTGTAGGATCGAATTCTGACCTAAACGAGTCGTGTAGAAGAGTTTTTCATCAAAACAAGAGGCGGAAACAAGTGTTTCGATGTAATTCAGCACGTATACACATAAAACTGTCGATATTATTGATCTAGAAGACGTTCACAACCTGTCGACACTTTGGCAGCACTTCGTGGCTCACCGGAAGACAACACCTAGAACTATGTGTGTGTGGATCGCTTATGATGACTATATATAGGAGATCAGGTCCGCTTTTACAGACATGGACATATAAGCGGACCTCAATTTTGACATAAAAGCGAATCTCCAATGACCATATAAGCGGACCTGACTTTGTGACATAAAAGCGAACCTGACTTTGACATAAACGAAATCAGAAAAACATGTTGAACGAAATCAGCAATTACTTCAACATAAAGGCTTTTGTCTCTAGTGAGGTGATGTAATAATGACATCACCATTATGATGTCATCATCCAAGATGGTGACATCATCCTCTTTCAGATCTGCAACGAGACTGAGACTCGATATAAGACGTAGACGACAGACGGATGCACCAACACAACCCTATATGTGATGTATCGGTAGGCTCACAATCATTTTAAAGTGTGAGGGTTATATAAACCTAAATCGACTGAAGACTGTGTGGGACCCGCTCATTGGCATATGGTCTTGGTACCGAAATTTCGTTTGATAGATTGCCGAGGTTCTAAGATACGTAGTCTTTATGCTGTTTATCATCTGGGTATCATGGTTGATTCTGTTACCGAAAACAACATGGACGCAAGTCTAGAGCTTCCATGATACCATAGATACGTGTACATAACATACATACATGTATATAATACATGATGCATACAACCTCAATAAGTGATAAAAAATCACATGTCCCAATCAATAAGTGATAATATATCATAGCTTTTATGCGGGAGTCAAGTTCGTCTCTTTGTCGGTACGATGGTACTAACCTGTTCACGGACTTGCTCTTGTGCCCTGCATGCATCGAATATCAAGTTCCTCATCAATAAGTGATTTTATCACATAGGGCTTGTATTCATCCAAAAATAAGTGAGTATCTCACATCTTATACATTGAAAACAGATGATAAAAGGTATACTCACCAGTAAGATGAACTCTCGTGCATACCTTGATACAGGAATGTGTCGTGTGTGGATGAACACCGGTCGGTAAGTATAAATCATACCTTAACATATCCCCTAATCGCGAGTACATCTGATAAGTTGAGCTTAAGTGGATAACAATACCGATAATCATTATAGGATGCTTATCTTAATATTAACTAATTGAACAACGAGAGTGTTTTGGCGTGACCGTACATTGATATGATTCTCTTACCCTCGAAACTCACAAAAAGAATGTCTGTAAATATTCATTTACTGCTTTTAGTTTCTGCATCTTTGTATATATTTATTTACTGCTTTCAGTCTTTACATTTGAAATATGCAAAAATACCAAAAAGATTTTAGGTGTGTTTTATTATAAACTTTATAAAAACCAAAAATATTTTATTTCTATCTTATTTTTGATTGCCCGATGTTGGATCTTGAGTCTTTACTACTTGAAACCTGAGTGAAACCTAAAACAATTGCATCTTCATAAATGGTCAAAATTAGCAAGTCTTGAAAGTCAACATCTAAAATTGATCAAATTTTTACAACTTTCAAACCGTTTTCGGTCGGTAGTTGATTGAGAATTGGTCACATGTGTGTCGTTTGATTATATTCCAAGCGGTTGTTCTCATTATGAGTTTAGCTTTCTTGTATGTGCAGATGCGACATTCGAAGCAGCTAAAAGTGAAGAGAACGTGTTCTATGACCAGCTTTGGAATGAAGACACAACAAGGATGCTATTAAAGGATCCAGGTGATCGAGTTGCCGGTGACTACTCATCAACTCCGCAAGGATCTGAAATTTTGAAGATCAGTGTTTCACGAGCAATGTTCAAGGGGGAGTTTGCTGATACACTCCCTGTTCGTGACACGTGAAGACTTTGAAGATCCTACAACATAAAGAGTGAACCTTCACCAGCAACATCCAAGGGGGAGTTTGTTGATATAGTTTTGTGTGGATGTGGCTCGGTTCGGTTCGGCTCAAGACCATCGTCGCGACATTCCTCCGTCGTGCACCTCAGAGTTCGACACGCGAAGCACGAAGAGCCGCAAACTAACATCACCATGATGATGTCATGTCCTTTTACTTCAATGCAAGAATTAAGTCAGCCATGCATGATAACATAGAGAAATCATGCTTATTGGGCCAAATATTTATTGAAGATTATTTTGTCTCTGTTAGGCCTGATACATCAACGAAGAATCAGGTTACCATAGTGGACAAAGAATCCCTGCTACGAAGATCCTCCTCTGGCGAAGAATCAAAGAGACGAAGTATATGTTGCCGAAGAATCCTTCGGCGAAGACCCTCCTTCATTGTTCGTGGACTGCACATTGTTCGCCGATTAACATCCACCCGAAGACCTCTCATTCTTTGTGGGTTACTGTTGGGGATAAATTTTTCATAACTAAGGATCACGGATCCTCAAGTGCAGCCAGGATCACGGATCCTCAATTCTGTTTTAATTAAGGATCCTTAGAAGACGTTGCAGGATTAAGGATCCAGGATCCTCATTGTTATCCTAACACTAACGGTTTTTTCCATTATATTTAAGCTTGTTTTGCAGGAAGGAACGAGTAGGACTTGGTCTAGCCGATATTCTTGGGGATTATGCTCTCAATATTCTGCACGTGCATAGCTTAGTGCCCGTTATGGAAGTTGTGGGTAGCTAGCACCATTTGCGGGATGTTAGTTATTTAGTTTATTTCTATTTTTAAAAAGGGGATAACAAGTTTGAGTTAGAACAATTAGCAAACACACACACTCTCGCAAGCTCTCTACAACTTATTGGCGATTTCATACATTTTGCACACTAGTGATCCTTGTAACAAGCTTGTTATCATCCCGAGTTGTAACGATCATTTGTTTAATTATAGTTGGTGGTCGGTAGTTTCCATCACCCGAGGTTTTTTATGCCGGAGATCATACATTGATCAAGGGATTTTTCCTTATATAAATCCTTGTGTCACTTGTTCATTTCATTTGCAAGTTATTCATACATTTGTACTTTGATTCAAGCATCATACCTCACAAAAGAAGATTTGGTTGCATTATCCTAGTCTGATTTTTTGAACAAAATAGTTTGGCGCCCACCGTGGGGCAATTGGTGCTTCATTTCTGAACGATTTTGTTCATTGTGATCATTTCGGTTCACCACCTTCAACCATATGGCTTCTTCAGCGAAGAACACTTCAAGCTCTATTCCGACAGTCACTTCTTCACAGGGCGTTCCACCTTTGCCTCCACCACCTTTTGGACCTCAGAAGAATGCTGAGAATCCTGCAAAGAAACCGACCCCCGTTTTCTCAAAACCACCAACTTCTGTTGTTTCTTCTAGCCCTACTAACAGTGATCTTAATTCTTTGATTGTGCAGATGAAGGGTTACATGCAACAGCAGGACAAAACCAACGAAAGGATCCTCCGGGAGATTGATGATATCAAGAAATTGAAGAGATCTGCGGAGGATCACTCTCCTTTGATGCCGAGGTCGCTGAATTTTGACACTCCGGTCATAACTTCCCAGCATTCTGCAGCTCCAGATGTTCAATACCAGGGTGGATGAACATGAATGCGTTCTAGATCATCGGCAATGTCTCAGGCTCAAGGATCCTCTTTCCAGCCTTCAGGATCTTCATTTCAGCATCAGGGATTCTTCACCAGTTTAGGAGGATACATGGGGATGCAGCCAATTCAAGGATCCTCCTCCCAGGTTCAAGGATCCTCTCAGGTTCAAGGATCCTCTCAGGGTCGAGGATCCTCTCAGGTTCAGGTATCCTCCTCTCAGGTTCAAGGATCCTCTCAGGTTCAAGGATCCTCCTTTCAGGTTCAAGGATCCTCTTCTCAGGTTTATGGATCCATGGATTATCCTCCAAGACCCCCATTCACAGCACATCAAGGATCCAACATCTTCCAGGATCAAGGATTCTTAAGAAGTGTGAAAACCCGGAAGTTCAGATGTCCATCTAGGAGACTTCATTCCAATGCAGACCATTGCTTCCTCTGGTCCTTCAGTCATACCAGAATCCCGTCAATATGGATTCACATCTGGAATTTAAAACTTGAATCCTTCGGGAGGTAACACTTTGAATAATTCTTATAACACTAACCATGGCTTTGTGCAGGATACAAGTATCAACCAAGCTATGGCTAGGGAATTACAGAAACTAAAGGATATGATATCCAACGTTACAGGAGTGGTTAAGCCCATTCCTGAAATTGCAGATGGAAGCCACAGGATATCTCGCTCTGCACCACCCATTTGGGATGCAGAAATCCCAAAGAAGTTTCAAATACCAACCATGAAGCTATATGATGGCTCGACGGATCCAGAAGAACATGTAGCTCAATATAGAGAAAGGATGGAGATTAATCCCATCCCGGAGAGGTTAAAAGAAGCATGTTTGTGCAAGGGTTTCAGATCCACATTAACAGGATCAGCTCTTAAATGGCTGCTAAGTCTTCCCCCTTACTCTATTACTTCATTTGCTAATCTAGTTAATCTGTTTAATAGCCAATTCTCATGTAGTAGAAAATTTGAACGTTTAACTAGTGATGATCTATATAGGGTAACACAAGGTCAAAATGAATCACTTAGAGATTATATCACTAAGTTCAGTAAAGAATCGTTAGATATATCTAATCTGGATATAGCTACGGCAGTGGAAGCCTTTAAAATGGGTTTGCTTAGGGATTCATTGTTCTATAATGATCTTGTCATGACCCCTTGCAGGAATCTTGATGAAGTAAGAACCAGGGCCCTTAGATTCATCCGACAAGAGGATGATAAAAGGATCCAAGAAAGACTGGCAGGATCTTCGAAGCAGGAGAAACAAGGATCCTACTTCAGGAACAACAAGTCCAAATCTTACAACAAGTCTGACAAGCAGAACGTGCATGCAGTAGAATAGGAAGAGGATGATGAGGATTATCATCCATTTCTGAATATTGTTTTTCTGTCGATAACAATGAACTGATCCTTGCAATGCAGAATTTAGGTGAAAAAGCAAGATGGCCCAGGAAAAGTGATAAACCAGGTGCAACAAAAGACAAGTCCAAATGGTGTGCATACCATGAGGATTTCAGACATCTCACCGAAGAATGTATTGCATTTAGACAAGAAATCGGTTATTTGTTAAGCAAGGGGCACTTGAAGGAGCTTTTGGGAAGGAAAAAGTCAAGGATCCAGGATCCTGAAAAGGTTCCAGAAAGAGCTCCTGCTCCCCCGGCAGATGCACAAGTTATAAACTTTATATCCGGTGGATCAGACATATGTGGCACTTCCTTTTCAGCAGCCAAGAGACATGCCAAGGAAGCCAAGATGGATAATGGGGATAGACCCATCCGAACCTCTACTGTAACACATGAAAAAGTTATAACTTTTGATGAGGATGATCGTGTTGATGTCCAGGATCCTCATCATGATGGTCTTGTTATTACTTTGTTTATATCTAACCATTTTGTTCGCAGGATCTTGATAGATGGAGGAAGCTCAGTAAACATCATTCAACTTGATGTCCTCAAGAAAATGAACATCCCTGAATCGGACATTATCCCAAGATCCTCAGTTCTTGTGGGATTCAGCGGAGAAACTAAGAATACATTGGGGGACATTAAACTTCCCATCTACATTGAAGGACTTCATTCTTATAAAAAATTTTGTGTTATAGATTGCTTATCCAGTTGCAATGTTATCCTTGGCAGGCCATGGATACATGACATGAAGGCAGTTGCATCTACATATCATCAATGTGTGAAGCTTCCTAGTCCATGGAGGGTGATAAAGATTGAGAGTGACCAACAAGAAGCAAAGAATCGCTATACCTCATCAATGAAGCCAGCATCAAGACCAAGGGAGCAATAGCAAATAAAGCATCCTCCAAGAGATATTCCGGAGGCAAGAGAACAAGATGTGAAAGATATCCTTATGGATCCTCATGATCCTGAATCCAAAGTCTTCATAGGAATAGGGATCCTCAACAACATCGAACAGGATTTAGTATCCTTCCTAAAGAGGAGAAAAACTACCTTTGCCTGGAAGCATGAAGACATGACAGGTATCTCTAAAGATATAATTACTCAAAAGCTTGGCATTGACAGGTCATTCAAGCCCATACATCAAAAAAGGAGAAAGTTTGCACCTGAAAGGAATGCCATTATCCAGGAGGAGGTATACAAGCTGCTTCAAGCATGTATGATTAGAGAGGTTAAGTATCCAAGATGGTTAGCCAATGTGGTTGTTGTTCAAAAGAAAAACGAAAAGTGGAGGGTATGTGTCGATTTCACTAATTTAAACAAGGCATGTCCCAAGGATCCTTTCCCATTACCCCACATTGACACCATGGTGGATGCTACCGCGGGTCATGAGTTGTTGACTTTTATGTATGCTTCATCTGGATTCCAACAAATTCAGATGGAACCATCTGATCAAGAAGACACAGCCTTTATGACCCCAACTGGTATCTATTGTTATATTGCTATGCCATTTGGACTAAGGAATGCAGGTGCTACTTATCAAAGGCTAGTCAATATGATGTTTAAGGAACAAATAGGACACACTATAGAAGTCTACATAGATGACATGGTGGTTAAGTCCAAGAGAGCTGAGGATCACCTTAGAGACCTGGAGGAAGCATTCGATATCCTTGATAAATTCAATATGAAGTTGAATCCTTCAAAGTGTCACTTTGGTGTTAAAGCAGGCAAGTTCCTAGGCTACATGGTAACAAAAAGAGGCATAGAAGCAAGTCCAGAGCAAATCAAGGCAATTGTGAATATCAAATCTCCTGCCAATGCCAAGGATGTGCAAAGGTTGACAGGGAGGATCACAGCCTTGAATAGGTTCATATCAAAGTCATCAGAAAAATGCAAGGAATTCTATGACATTTTGAGAAAGAACAAGAAATTTTAGTGGACTGAAAAGCATGAAAATGCTCTCAAAGCCCTTAAGGATTACCTATCCTCAGCTCATGCCTTGATGAAACCAGAAAAAGGGGATATGTTATCCTTATATCTAGCGGTATCCTCTAAAGCAGTAAGTGCAGTCCTTGTTAAGGATCACGAAGGTACACAACATCCTGTCTATTATGTAAGTAAGAGTTTGCTTGATGCTGAATCCAGGTATTCGCATTTAAAAAAACTTATCCTTGCTTTGATTATGGCATCTACTAAACTAAGACATTATTTTGAAACTCATGCCATTATTGTTAAGACTAACTTTCCAATTAAGAATGTTCTCAGGAAACCTGAAATGTCAGGAAGGATTTATGATATAAGATATGAACCAAGGACTGCCATCAAATCCCAAGCCCTAGCTGACTTTGTGGTAGATTTTAGTAGCGACTTACAAAGAGAAGCTGAGTTGGAAGTTCAGCAGCTTGAAGAGACTAAGGATCCTTGGATACTCTTCACTGATGGAGCCTCTAATGTCAAAGGAACAGGACTTGGAATACTACTAAAATTGCCTCAGGGGGACATAATACCCCACTCAATAGCTTGTGAGTTTCAAACTACTAATAATGAGGCTGAATATGAGGCCTTGATAGCTGGTTTGCAAATTACCAAGCATATGAGGATCAGGTATCTTGAGGTACATGTGGATTCATTGCTAATTACTAATCACTTTAATGGATCTTATGTTGTTAAAGGTGAACGACTAATCAAATACCTAGAGATAGTCAAGGAATTGGCACTCTCTTTTGTTTCCTTTAGTTTATCACAGGTACCTAGGGAAGAAAATGCAGAAGCTGATGCATTAGCCAATCTTGGATCATCATTGAAAATTCCAGAGGATATCAAGATCCCTATCATCCATATTTTGGCTCCTGCTATTGAGGATCACATAGCTATGTAGATAGAAGAGGATTCTGCAGTGGTTCCTAGTGATAATGCACAATCTCATTCAGGATCATGGATCCTTCCAATTATGAGATATATACAACATGGAGAGATTCCTACGGGAGAAAACCCCAGGGCTTTCAAAATCAAGGTATCTCAATATACAATATTAAATAAAATGTTATATAAACGATCTCTTGCAGGTCCATATCTAAGGTGCATAGAGGATCCTGAAATTCAAGAAGTCCTAAAGGATTTCCATGAAGGAGATTGTGGAAACCACACTGGGGGCAGGGCATTGTTCTCCAGGATCCTTAGGACAGGATACTATCGGCATACTATGAAGAAGGATGCTGTGGATTATGCCAAGAAGTGTGATGCTTGTCAGAGACATAACAATATCCTTCATCAGCCAGCAGAGCTCCTGCATCCTATATCCTCTTCTTGGCCATTCATGAGATGGGGAATGGATATAGTTGGCAAACTTCCCAAAGCACCAGGAGGAAAAGTGTTTATGCTTGCTGTTTTGGTAAAAAATCAAGCAAAGATAATGCAACCAAATATTTTGTAGTGAGGTGTGATGCTTGAATTGATGAACAATATTCAGGATCACTCTGAAATGTAATGAACAAATGACACAAAGATTTATACGAGGAAAAAGCCCTTGATCAAGAGTTGATCTCCGGCACAAAAAACCTCGGGTGATGGAAACTACCGATAACCAACTAAGATTAAACAAAGGTAAGTTTACAACTCGGGATGATAACAAGCTTGTTACAAGGATCACTAGTGTGTAATGTGCAAAAAAGTGTATGAAATCGCCAAGTATTGCTTGAGAGCTGACTGAGAGCTGTTATGAGTGTGAGTGTATGCCAAAATTAGCTAAGTGTTTATATCAAGCTTGTTATCCCCATTTAAATTAGAAATAACCAAGTTAACAAACTATCCGAAATTTGTGCACTTTCCCCACGATCTCCATAACGTCCATAATAGCCAAGCACGTGCGGAATATTGAGGGAATATGCTCCAGGAATCTCGGTGAGACTTGGTCCATGCTCTCGTTCCTGCAAAACAAGCTTACGTACAAGGAAGACAATTGTTAGTAGTAGGATAACAACAGTGATCCTGAATCATGATCCTGCAACACCTGCTGAGGATCCTTAATTCAAACAGAATTGAGGATCCATGATCCCGGCAGCTTTTGAGGATCCGTGATCCTTAGGATTTAGAAAATCCTCCCCTAACAATTGCCCCCAAAATATAAGGAGTAAAGTGTAAATTGTCGAGTTATATTTTCTTGATCTTATCCGCAACAAACTAACAGATATATAGCCGTTATGATCGAACTATCCGTTGTAGATCTTACGTCATCTGAAGCGACATCCCTGCAAATCATGATTATAAATTCAGGTTAGAGATAAGGATCAATGTGCATTTAAATTCGAGCGAGACTCCCTTTAAATCCACATTCGAAGATCAATCAGGTATCTCTCTCTTCTCTCTTCATCTTCTTCTTGCTCTGTTCTTCTTTTTTCTCCGAATCACAATGAAGCTAAGATCATCCCCTGCTAAGGATCCTCGAAAAGATAGTCCCTTAAAAAGCCAAGGGATCATCGAAGACTCTCCGAAGGAACGTTGCTGCTTTACCGATCCTGAAATCGACAGGATTCGCCATTGCTTTCCGGCGAGCACTGTTTTCAAACCCTTTGACCCTACCGTCCGGAGTGATTTTATCTCTAAAGCCTGGGTTGCATTTCCAGTCACCCCATTCTCGATAGGATACTCCTACCCTTTTCCTGATTATACCCAATCTTTCTTCTCCCTTACTGGCATATCCTATATCCAGGCTATGCCAATGATGTGGAGGGTTCTGTTTACCCTGGAGAGGATCATTGAGCAAGAGGGTATAAAGTTAGGAATTTCGGAGTTGTCTGAACTATACAACCTTGTGAGCCATGGTTCACACCGCTTTCTATTTATACATAAACCCGGTGAACCTCATCCAATCTTGAAAACCACCAAGAACGATAACAAGTGGAAGAAACACTTTTTCTTCGTCAGTAGGGATTCTATCCCTGATGGGATGGATCTTCCAAGAAAATGGGTCACTCATGGTAGGATAGAGGATCCTTATAGAAGGATCATAGGACACCCCTGTTTGTGTTGTGGATCACTAACCCCTTTGTTTCTCTTTTGCAGCTATTTCTGTTTAACACATCATTACATCACCTGAAACCAACGAGAGGATCAAAGCCTTCCGGAATCTTGATCCTGCAGTAAGAACATTCCAAGCAAGTACCAAGGATTCTCAAGAAGTATCCTCAGGCTTTGTCACCATGTCAAGTAAGTATCCATGTTTGTATATAATTAAATGTTAAAACGTAAATATAACAAGAATACTTATCTTTTGTGTTGGATGGATAGGTGCTGGAAAATCCTCAAGGTCTGCTTCCCGCTTCAGTGTCAACGATCTTACTACTGTTGGTCCCAGGTTTGGGAAGAAGAAGACGGCTGCTAGCCCAAGTGCTGTGGTTCCAAAGCCTACCACTTCCAAGGGGGAAAGAAAAGGAAGACCTCTAAGGCTGAAAATCTTGAAGGCTTGCCTCTTATCCGCCACCAGTTCCAAGAATACTTTGCCGATGTAAGGATCACTAACCCTGACTGATTATCCTGCCCACCTGAGGATCACGTGATCCTGAACTTTACCTTGATTTTTTGCAGAAATTTACTGAGGTCGAAATGCTGTTTGATGCATACGTTGAAGAGGCGGAGCAGAAGCATCAGGAGTTCCAAAAGTTCTTCCTGGCCAAGGATCAAACCATCTCCTCCCTTGAAAAGGACCTCAATCTGGCGAAGAAGCAGGTGGTCATGGCCTAGATAGAGGCTGATCATGAAAAAGCTGAGCTGCTGGAGGATGCTAAAATCTCTGCTGCCATCACTATGTACAAAATCAAGCTACAAATGGCTCAGGAGGCTGAGGATCCTGACTTCGACCGGACCACTTGGGACAAGGAGGGTTGGAAGGCAAAGCTGGCAGAGCTGGAGGATGAAGAAGAGGCTACCGAGGTCTTGGCAATCGAAGCGAGTGGCAGCGGGAAGGATCAAGCTGGCGGTGATGATGCTGGTGGTGATGCAGCCAATGTGTGAGCTGCTGAAATGGGCGATGATGGATATTTCTATAGGATTTGGTAGTGGTTTTTGGTTATGGTGTTTTAAACAATGTTGGGTTGTATTTTTAACAATAGTTTCTAGGGTTATGGATCATGGATCCTAAGACAATAGGTAGGATAATAGGTGGTGGAGGGATCCTCTGTTTGGGGGATGAAACCACTTGTTATCCTGCCATCTTATATTTCCTGCACTTCAAAGACCTGTTAACAATGGACACCCTTTACCTACACCAGCGGACGGGCCACGTATTGCTGGTAGATGCTTGGGGTAGGTAATTTTGACAACCTTCGAAGGGTTAACTTTTGTGAATAAAAATAACTTCAACTTTTTGGTTATTTCCCACGTTGTAATCCTTGTGAATTCTTTATTTTCCTATTCTTGTTATTCACTTCCTTTGAATTTGTAAGTAAAGGATAAAAGTTTAGTAAATCATGTTTAAAAATTTTAGGATATAATCAAGGATCAAATATCCCATAGTCAATAAATTCAGAAAAGTTATGTAACTTAAGGATCATTAGTTCTGTTGTTAAAGGATAAGGGTCACTTATATGAATAATGAATAAAATCAAAGTGATTAAGGATCATACCTGAGAATCCAAGTTAGGATCCTAACCCTTTACCATTCATAATCAGGATAATCAAAATACAAACCTTAGTAAAAGGTAAGGATCAAGGATCCTTGGTTGTTTAACTTCAAAACCCTGAAACATAACATAACTTGGGACTAAGCCAAATATAAGAGAAGAGTTAGTAACTGGGGACAAGCCCAACAATTCTAGGGACAAGCCCAATATACTGGGGACAAGCCCAAAGGATAACTGGGGACAAGCCCAAAGGATAACTGGGGACAAGCCCAAAGGATAACTTGGGACAAGCCCAAAGGATAACTGGGGACAAGCCCAAAGGATCTTGTGTAAACTGGAGTATGGCCCTCACTGGCGACTATCCAAACTTAGTGACATGAAAATGCCAAAACCTTAGCTAACGTGAAAACGTTAGAAACCTTAGGAACGGATGTATGGTACGTCTACCATTATACGTAGGATCCCGGATACAGCCAGTACAATGAAATTGTCAGCCCCTAAAGCGAGTACTGGTCCCATTGCCATGAACTGTACCAGGATCATCGTGCGCTGCTGGCGATACTGGGGACAGGCCCAAAAACTGGGGACTAGCCCAAAATAACTGGGGTCAAGCCCAAATAACTGGGGTCAAGCCCAAATAACTGGATACTTCTGTGGATACTCAATCCTTTGTTAAGGATACCTAAACCTTCTGCAAAACTCAGAATCAAATGAAAAGAGGATAAAGGATCCAGGATCCTTATCCTTATATATAGGATAATTAAAGAATGAAATAGTTTGAGATTAGATCATTACCAGAATGAGGATCCTCTGTCCTGTAAGGATCCTTCAAGGATACTTGTTAGCTAAGGATCATGGATCCTTATTACATGAAGTATTTCTTCAAGTGGACAGCATTCCAAGCTCTTGGTAGCAAATCACCTTCCATTGTTAGCAATCGATATGCCCCCTTTCCTGCTTCAGCTTCAATCAAATAAGGGCCTTCCCACTTTGGTGCTAACTTCCCATCAACAGGATTGGTGGTATTCTGAAATGCTTTCCTTAATACCATATCACCGACTTAGAATTTCCTGATCCTGACATTCTTGTTGTAAGCTCCAGCCATCCTTTGTTGATAACTGACCATCCTTATCCTTTCCAAATCCCTGAGTTCTTCTATAGTATCCAAGTCTTGAACCAAGTTTTCAGCATTTTCTTCAGGATCACGAATGCTTGTTCTTGCAGTAGGAACCACCATCTCTGTAGGGATCACTGATTCTGCTCCAAATACCAAAGAGAATGGAGTTTGGCTAGTAGCATTCTTGGGAGTTGTCCTATCAGCCCAAAGTACATAAGGTAGTTCTTCTGCCCATTTTCCTTTCTTGGATCCAAGCTTCTTCTTCAAATTGTTGATGATGATCTTGTTGGATGATTCTGCCTAGCCATTAGCTTGTGGGTGGACTGGTGTTGATGTTATCATCTTAATCCCCCAGCTGTCACAAAAGTTAGTAGTTCTATTCCCAATAAATTGGGATCCATTATCACAAACAATTTCAGAAGGGATACCAAATCTAGTAATAATATTTCTCTTAATAAAGGATATCACTTCTTTTTCTCTGACTTGAGCAAAGGCTTCAGCCTCTATCCACTTGGAGAAGTAATCAGTCATAGCAAGCATGAATACTTTTCCACCAGGTGCCCTAGGAAGCTTACCAACTATATCCATTCCCCATCTCATAAATGGCCAAGAAGAGGATATAGGATGCAAAAGCTCTGCTGGTTGGTGAAGGATATTACTATGTCTCTGACAAGGATCACACTTCTTGGCATATTCCACAACATCCTTTTTCATAGTAGGCCAATAGTATCCTGTCCTCAGGATCCTTGAGAATAATGCCCTGCCCCCAGTGTGGTTTCCATAATCTCCTTCATGGAAATCCTTTAGGACTTCTTGGATTTCAGGATCCTCAATGCATCTTAGATATGGACCTGCAAGAGATCGTTTATATAACATGTTATTCAATATTGTGAATTAAGATACCTTGATTTTGAAAGCCCTGGGGTTTTCTCCTGTAGGAATCTCTCCATGTTGTATGTATCTCATGATTGGAATGATCCATGATCCTGAATGAGATTGTGTATCATCACTAGGGATGATTGCAGAATCCTCTCCTATCTCCATGGCTACATGATCCTCAATAGCAGGGGTTAGGATGTGGATAATAGGGATCCTGATATCCTCTGGAATCTTCAAGGATGATCCTAGATTGGCTAATGCATCGGCCTCTGCCTTCTCTTCCCTTGGTACCTGTGTCAAACTAAAGGAAACAAAAGAGAGTGCCAATTCTTTGACTATCTCTAAATATTTGATTAGCTTTTCACCTTTAACAACATAGGATCCATTAAAGTGATTAGTAATTAACAATGAATCCACATGTACCTCAAGATACCTGATCCTCATATGCTTAGCGATTTGCAAACCAGCTATCAAGGCTTCATATTCAGCCTCATTGTTAGTAGTTTGGAACTAACAAGCTATGGAGTGGGGTATTATGCCCCCTTGTGGCGATTTTAGTAGTATTCCAAGCCCTGTTCCTTTGATATTGGAGGCTCCATCAGTGAAGAGTATCCAAGGATCCTTAGTTTCCTCTAGCTGTTGGACTTCCAACTCAGCTTCCTTTTGCAAGTCACTACTAAAATCTGCCATAAAGTCAGCTAAGGCTTGTGATTTGATGGCAGTCCTTGGCTCATATCTTATATCATATGCACTAAGCTTCACTGCCCACTTTGCCATCCATCCTGACATTTCAGGTTTCCTGAGAACATTCTTAATTGGAAAATTAGTCTTAACAATAATGGTATGAGTTTCAAAATAATGTCTCAATTTAGTAGATGCCATAATTAATGCAAGGATAAGTTTTTCTAAATGTGAATACCTGGATTCAGCATCAAGCAAACTCTTACTTACAGAATAGACAGGATGTTGTGTACCTTCGTGATCCTTAACAAGGACCGCACTTACTGCTTTAGAGGATACCGCTAAATACAAGGATAATATATCCCCTTTTTCTGGTTTCATCAAGGCAGGGGCTGAGGATAGGTAATCCTTAAGAGCTTTGAGAGCATTTTCATGCTTTTCAGTCCATTCAAATTTCTTGTTCTTCCTCAAAATGTCATAGAATTCCTTACATTTTTCTGAGGATTTGGATATGAACCTGTTCAAGGCTGCGATCCTGCCTGTCAATCTTTGCACATCCTTGGCATTGGCAGGAGATTTGATACTCACAATAGCCTTAATTTGCTCTGGACTTGCTTCAATGCCTCTTTTTGTCACCATATAGCCTAGGAATTTACCTGCTTTAACACCAAAGTGACACTTGGAAGGATTTAATTTCATATTAAATTTATCAAGGATATTAAATGCTTCCTCCAGGTCTCTAAGGTGATCCTCAGCTTTCTTGGATTTAACCACCATGTCGTCTATGTAAAATTCCATAGTGCGTCCAATTTGTTCCTTGAACATCATATTGACTAGCCTTTGATAAGTTGCACCTGCATTCCTTAGTCCAAAGGGCATAGCAACATAACAATATATACCAGTTGGGGTCATAAAGGCAGTATCCTCTTGATCAGATGGTTCCATCTGAATTTGTTGAAATCCAGATGAAGCATCCATAAAAGTCAACAACTCATGACCCTGGTAGCATCCACCATGGAGTCAATGTGGGGTAATGGGAAGGATCCTTGGGACATGCCTTGTTTAAATCAGTAAAATCGACACATACCCTCCACTTTCCATTTTTCTTTTGTACAACAACCACATTGGCTAACCATCTTGGATACTTGACCTCTATTATCATACCTGCCCGAAGTAGTTTATCTACCTCTTCCTGGATAATAGCATTCCTTTCAGGTGCAAACTTCCTCCTCTTCTGATGTATAGGCTTGAATGACCTGTCAATGCCAAGCTTATGAGTAATTATATCCTTAGATATACCTGTTATATCCTCATGCTTCCAGGCAAAGGTGGTTTTCCTCCTCTTAAGGAAGGATACTAGATCTTGTTCAATGTTGCTGAGGATCCCTGATCCTATAAAGATGATGGATTCAGGATCATGGGGATCCATAAGGATTTCTTTCACATCCTGTTCTCTTGCCTCCAAGACATCTCTTGGAGGATACTTTACTTGCTATTGCTCCCTTGGTCTTGAGGCTGGCTTCATTGATGACGTGTAACAATTCTTAGCTTCTTGCTGGTCACTCTCAATTTTCACCACCCCCATGGACTAGGAAGCTTCATGCACTGATGATAAGTAGATGGGACTGCCTTCATGTCATGTATCCATGGCCTGCCAAGGATAACATTACAACAAGATAAGCAATCTATAACACAAAATTTTTGATAAGAATGGAGTCCTTCAATATAGATCTTGGGACAAGTACTAAGGATCTTGGGACAATGTCTGATTCAGGGATGTTCATCTTCTTGAGGACATCAAGCTGGATGATGTTTACTGAGCTTCCTCCATCTACCAGGATCCTACGAGCAAAATGGTTAGAAATAAACAGAGTAATAACAAGACTATCATGATGAGGATCCTGCACATCAATACGATCATCCTCATCAAAAGTTATAATCTTATCCTTGGTGACAGTGGAGGTCCGGATGGGTCTGTCTCCATTATCCATCTTGGTTTCCTTGGCATGTCTTTTGGCTGCTGAAAAGGAAGTACCACAAATGTCCGATCCACCGGATATGAAGTTTATAACTTGTGCATCTGCTGGAGGAGCAGGAGCCTTTTCTGGGATCCTCTCAGGATCCTGGATCCTTAACTTCTTTCTTCCCAAAAGCTCATTCAAGTGCCCCTTGCTTAACAAGTAACCAATTTCTTTTCTGAGTGCAATACACTCTTCAGTGTGATGCCCGAAATCCTCGTGATATGCACACCATTTGGATTTGTCTTTTGTTGTGGCTGGTTTATCACTTTTCCTTGGCCATCTTGCTTTCTCACCTAGATTCTGCATTGCAAGAATTAGTTCATTGTTATCAACAGAAAAACAATATTCAGAAATGGGAGGATAATCCTCGTCATCCTCTTCCTGCTCTACTGCATGCACGTTTTGGTTGTCAGACTTGTTGTAGGACTTGAACTTGTTATTCTTAAAGTAGGATCCTTTCTTTTCTTGTTTTGAGGATCCTGCCAATCTCTCCTGGATCCTTTTGTCATCCTCTAGACGGATGAACCTAAGGGCCCTGGTTCTTACTTCATCAAGATTCCTGCATGGGGTCATAACAAGACCATCATAGAATAATGAATCCCTAAGCAATCCCATTTTAAAGGCTTCCACAGCCGTGGCTATATCCAGATTAGGGATATCTAAGGATTCTTTACTAAACTTAGTGATATAATCCCTAAGTGATTCATTCTGACCTTGTGTTACCCTATATAAATCACTAGTTAATCGTTCAAATTTTCTACTACACGAGAATTGACTATTAAACAGATTAACTAGATTAGCAAATGAAGTAATAGAGTAAGGGGGAAGACTTAGCAGCCATTTAAGAGCAGATCCTGTGAGTGTGGATCCAAAACCCTTGCATAGACATGCTTCTTTTAACCTCTCAGGAATTGGATTGATCTCCATCCTCTCCCTATATTGAGCTACATGTTCCTCTTGATCCGTTGAACCATCATATAGCTTCATAGTTGGTATCTGGAACCTTTTGGGTATCTCAGCATCACAAATAGGTGGTGCAAAACGAGATATCCTATGGCTACCATCTGCAATTTCAGGAATGGGTTTAACCACTCCTGGTACGCTGGATATCATATCCTTAAGCTTCTGTAACTCCCTAGCTATAGCCTGATTGATACCTGTATCCTGCATAGAGCCATGGTTAGTGTTATATGAATTATTAAAAGTGTTACCTCCCATGGGATTCAAGTTTGGAATTGCAGACGTGAATCCATATTGACGGGATTCCGGTATGATTGAAGGACCCGAGGAAGCAATGGTCTGCATTGGTATGAAGTATCCTTGATGAATATCCGAGTTTGGAGGCTGCATACTTCTTAAGAATCCTTGATCCTGAAAGATATTGGATCCTTGATGCTGAGAGGATCCTTGAACCTGAAAGGATCCTTAGGGCTGAGAGGATCCTTGAACCTGAGAGGATCCTGGAACCACGGAGGATCCTTGGACCTGAGAGGATCCTTGAACCTGGGAGGATCCTTGAACCTGGGAGGATCCTTGGACCTGGGAGGATCCTTGAACTGTGTGCATTCCCAAATATCCTCCTGAGCTGACGAAGGATCCCTGATGCTGAAAAGAGGATCCCGATGGCTGAAAACAGGATCCTTGAGGCTGGAAGTGGGAGCCAAATGCTTGACTCATAGTTGCTGTTCCATAACGCCTTCCTGATGGTCCACTCTGATACTGGATGTCCGGAGCTGCAGTTTGCAAGGCGGTTATAGCCGGAGTGTCGAAATCCAATGATCTTGGTACCAGAGGAGAGTGATCCTCCACTGATTTCTTCTGTTTCTTGATATCACCAATCTCCTGGAGGATCCTTTCATTGGTTTTGTCCTGCTCTTGCATGCGATCTCTCATCTGCAATATCAGAGTAAAAAGATCATTAGTAGTAGGATTAGAGGAAACAGAAGAAGTTAGTGGTTTTGGGAAAATGGGGGTTTGTCTCTTCGCAGCATTTTCAGCATTCTTCTGGGATCCAGAAGGTGGTGGAGGCAAAGGAGGAACGCCCTGTGAAGAACTCATTGCCGGCATAGAGCTTGATGTGTTCTTTGCTGAAGAAGCCATCTGCTTGGTTGTAATGAACCGAAATGATCTCAAGAACAATAATTTCTCAAGAACGAAGCACCAATTGCCCCACGGTGGGCGCCAAACTGTTTTGGTCAAAAATCAAGCAAAGATAATGCAACCAAATCTTTTGTAGTGTGGTGTGATGCTTGAATTGATGAATAATATTAAGGATCACTCTGAAATGTAATGAACAAATGACACAGAGATTTATACGAGGAAAAAGCCCTTGATCAAGAGTTGATCTCCGGCACAAAAAACCTCAGGTGATGGAAACTACCGATCACCAACTAAGATTAAACAAAGGTAAGTTTACAACTCGGGATGATAACAAGCTTGTTACAAGGATCACTAGTGTGTAATGTGCAAAAAAGTGTATGAAATCGCCAAGTATTGCTTGAGAGCTGACTGAGAGCTGTTACGAGTGTGAGTGTATGCCAAAATTAGCTAAGTGTTTCTATCAAGCTTGTTATCCCCATTTAAATTAGAAATAACCAAGTTAACAAACTATCTGAAATTTGTGCACTTTCCCCACGATCTCCATAACGTCCATAATAGCCAAGCACGTGCGGAATATTGAGGGAATATGCTCCAGGAATCTCGGTGAGACTTGGTCCATGCTCTCGTTCCTGCAAAACAAGCTTACGTACAAGGAAGACAATTGTTAGTAGTAGGATAACAACAGTGATCCTGAATCATGATCCTGCAACACCTGCTGAGGATCCTTAATTCAAACAGAATTGAGGATCCATGATCCCGGCAGCTTTTGAGGATCCGTGATCCTTAGGATTTAGAAAATCCTCCCCTAACACTTGCCATGACTGATTACTTCTCCAAATGGATAGAGGCTGAAGCCTTTGCTCAAGTCAGAGAGAAAGAAGTGATATCCTTTATCAAAAGAAATATTATTCCTAGATTTAGTATCCCTTCTGAATTTGTTTGTGATAATGGATCCCAATTTATTGGGAGCAGAACTACTAACTTTTGTGACAGCTGGGGGATTAAGATGATAACATCAACACCAGTCCACCCACAAGCTAATGGTCAAGCAGAATCATCCGACAAGATCATCATCAACAACTTGAAAAAGAAGCTTGGATCCAAGAAAGGAAAATGGGCAGAAGAGTTATCTTATGTGCTATGGGTTGATAGAACAACTCCCAAGAATGCTACTGGCCAAACTCCATTTTCTTTAGTGTTTGGAGCAGAATCAGCGATCCGTATAGAGATGGTGGTTCCTACTGCAAGAACAAGCATCCGTGATCCTGAAGGAAATGCTGAAAACTTGGTTCAAGACTTGGATACCATAGAAGAACTCAGGGATTTGGCAAGGATAAGAATGACTAGTTATCAACAAAGGATGGCTGGAGCTTATAACAAGAATGTCAGGATCAGGAAGTTTCAAGTTGGCGATATTGTGTTGAGGAAAGCATTCCAAAATACCACCAATCCTGCTGATGGAAAGTTAGCACCTAAGTGGGAAGGTCCCTATCTTATTGAAGCAGAAGCAGGAAAGGGGGCATATCGATTACTAACAATGGAAGGTGATTTACTACCAAGAGCTTGGAATGCTGTCCACTTGAAGAAATACTTCATGTAATAAGGATCCAGAATCCTTAGCTATATTCATGACCGATATCCTTGAAGGATCCTTAGAGGATAGATGATCCTCATTTTGGTAATGATCTGATTTCAATCTATTTAATTCTTTAATTATCTTATATACAAGGGGAAGGATCCTGGATCCTTTATCCTTCTTTCACTTAGTTCTGAGTTTTGCAGAAGGTTGATGTATCCCAAGCAGAGGATCAAGTATCCTCAGAAGTCTCCTAAGTTATTTGGGCTTGTCCCCAGTTTTTTGGGCTTGTCCCCAGTATTTGGGCTTGTCCCCAGTTTCGCCAGTAGCGCACGATGATCCTGGTGCAGTTCAAGGCAATGGGACCAGTACCCGCTTTAGGGGCTGATAATTTCATTGTACTGGCTGTATTCAGGATCCTACGTATAATGGTAGACGTACCATACATCCGTTCCTAAGGTTTCTAACGTTTTCACGTTAGCTAAGGTTTTGGCATTTTCATGTCACTAAGTTTGGATAGTCGCCAGTGAGGGCCATACTCCAGTTTACACAAGATCCTTTGGGCTTGTCCCTAGTTTTTTGGGCTTGTCCCCAGTTTTTTGGGTTTGTCCCCAGTTTATTGGGCTTGTCCCCTGATTGTTGGGCTTGTCCCCAGTAACTAACCCTTCTCTTATATTGACTTAGTCCCAAGTTATGCTCCATTTCAGGTTTCTGAAGTTAAACAACTAAGGATCCTCGATCCTAACCTGTTAATAAGGTTTGTCTTTTGGTTATCCTGATTGTAAGTATTGAAGATTTAGGATCCTAACTTGGATTCTCAGGTATGATCCTTAATCATCTTAATTTTATTCTTTATTTATTTAAGTGACCCTTATTCTTTGACAACATAATAGATGATCCTTAAGTTACATCACTTTTTTGAATTTTTCGATTATAGGATATTTGATCCTTGATCATATCCTAAACTTTTTGGCATAATCTACTAAACTTTTGTTCTTAACTCATGAATTCAAACAAAATGCATCATAACAATGGAAAGGTAAAGTATTCACAAATATAACAACACATGAGATAGTCAAAAGATTAAACTTTTATTTATTTTGCAAAAGGCTAACCCTCTAAAGGTTGTCAAAATTACCTACCCCGAGCATCTGTAGGATCGAGTTACGACCTAAATGAGTCGTTCGGAAGAGCTCAAATCCGTTTCAGAGGCGGAAACAAAGAAACGGACGTGAAAACAGCTTGAGTTACACTCTAAACCTCTTGTATATTGATTTTACAGCTATTACATTCAAGAGAAATACCGGCAGCACTTCGGTATCAAATCTGGAAAACCTTACAAATGAATAGCTCTCATGCCTATTTATAGTGTTCCTGGTTTCTATTGAAAACACACATGTCAGCTTCAATAGAAACCTTTCAATAGAAACCTACAAGTTCCACTTTCAAGAGAAACCTCCAAGTTCCACTTTCAAGAGAAACCTCCAAGTTCCACTTTCAAGAGAAACCTACATATTTGACTTTATGCACAAACAGAACCGCAACAAGTCCAAGACTTGATATAAGACGAAGACGACAGATGAATGCACCAACAGACTCCCCCTCAGATGTTGACGAGTCTTAAGTGTCGAGTCTTTGCATCTTCAGTCTTTATCAGTCTTCGAGCTTCTCTCCGAAGTATTTTTCATTGTAAACATCCTCAAACAATCTCTTACTCTTTCTCGAAATCTTCAGGATCTGAATCTGACTCTACCATCTTCAGACTCTCTCTCGATGTCTTCAGACTCCCCCTTTCAAGATGCTGGGATCACAGTCTGGCTTGTTAAAATCACAGAGTCCTCAGGTATCGGAACCTGACTCTCTATCATACAAATAACCTGCACATGCTCTACCCAAAAATAAATTTTCTGATGACCACTAGTAGAGCAATTTTTTTTTTAAAAATTCAACATTTATAGTCTCTGATGAACCACTTGCAGAAATATCATTTTCATTTCAAACATCTTTAAACAAATACTTTCCCAAACCTGTTCGTCATGTTTAGCACTCGGAATTTTGAAAATTAGCTTTTCAATCACCAGTTGTCGAAAATCTTTTAATTTTTCAAAATTTATGCTAAAACACACTAAAATCTTTTTGGATTTTTGAATAGAATGAAATGCAATAAAGAACTATTTACAGACACTATTTTTGTGAGTTTGTGCAAGAGGATCATATCAGTTTATGAGACAAATCACCAACACCGTTAAGCTTCATTTCATTTTAAGTTCTAAACGATTCACTTAGATTGTCAGTATACTGGTCCACTTAAATTTTCACACAAAGTTCAACTGCTTCGAGATACGAGATTAATGTTTTAAGCACTTAAACTTAATCGAGTGTCCCACCTCAGAATATACTCCCGTATCCAGATCCCAATATTCAGTCTTACAAGTAATTATAACACAAATGATATCTGTAAGGGTTAATAAATTATGAAGAATCATGAGAGCTCAGGTCAGAACTACCATTCAGCAGAGAGATCATGACTCAACTTGTGGGTGTGTCCCCTTTAGAGGATCTTTTTTACAACAGCATTGCTAAGCAATTTTATTGTCTTATCATATATGCTGAGGGTGATGCTATGTTTCAAGCATTTGCGGAAAGTATTATTCAAGGACTAGGTCAGAACTTCCAATCAGCAGAAGTCCCGGAATAATACCCCAGATATCACTGAGCACAAAACCCTAGTATATCAGAAAAAAGAATCTTTCAAACAAGATTTCGGGGGTTACCCATATATCCGAGAGATGTTTCCCCACGATATAAGCAAGTTTGAAATTTAGATTTATATCTCGTCACAATATACTAAATGTGCAAAAACCTACTGGCACATCATCAGTGAGACCGTTTATCACATTTTTACTTTCCAATTCTTTAGCATGTTGTGATAGTCCACTGATGTACTATCATTTCCTCTTTTATACAACAAAACTCATTTTTTATTTTATCATGTTTTTGACTTTTTCAAATTTTCAAATGTTTTTGGATTTTCTGAAATTTCTTACTCCCCCTAAAATGCAAACACATTTTAGGAAATTTTAAAACAAACTGTACAACAACGTGACAACCGATATCGAATTGCTTCAATTCGCCATTCACTTGGCATAAACAATCAGAATTCCCCCTCACAACAAACCATTTTCCCATTGATTTCAAAACACTTAAGTTTGTTTTAATCAAATGGTTTTTCCGGAAAATAAATTTGTTTTTACCACTTGTAAAGTTGGGGATGTGGTTCATCATTTTGTCTACCAACCACTTGTAGAAAATCAAGTACAAATTAATGTCCTTGATTTACCACTTGTACTAAAAACACAATCAAATACAAAGAGTAATGCCGATTCCTGATCCACGATTACAAACTTGGGATCTCCGGCAAGTCCACAGACTTACTGTTCATAGTATGAGCCATCCCAGTCACAAACCAGGGATGGTTCAACCTTATCTTTCTTCGTCTTCTTCTCATAGAACTCTTTAACACCTTTGACTTTTCGATCAATCATTTTACCAAAAATATGTTTCACAGTGGGGTTAAAGGCCTTTTCGACATCAAATTCCTTCTTGTCATCATAGAATTGGTTTGAAATTTCAACATTACCAATTTTCTTTTTAAAATTTTCAGCCTTCAATGGTGGAAAATGAACATCATCCATTGGAGGAACTGAAGTTTTCAATTTTAACTCAACCTGTGGCTCCTCTGATTTTGTGGAATCAGATTCATCGCCAGAAGATAACTCCTCTGATTTTGACCTATCAGAATCATCGCTAGAACTACCTCCATACTTCTTAACCACCCATTTTTGTTTGTCATTTTTAGCTTTTTTCTTGTAAAACTTGTTTGAACATTCACCAATTTCAAATGTAGAATTTTTGAATAACTTTGTTCTGTCAATTGGTGGTTCAAACTTAATCACTTTCTCTTTGAGTTTACGAGAAACTCCCTGTTTTGATTTTATTGCCTTTGAACAATCTCTGGCAATATGTCCAACAATGTTGCATTGGAAACAAGTTCTCGTATCTTTTCTCTGATCAGCCATCTTCTTCATGTCATCTTGCTTCTTTGCAAAGAACTCACTGTTTGACTGTCTCCAGAATTCTTTCTTTTCTTCTTCTTCTTCTTCTTCTTCTTCTTCTTCTTCTGCTGATGTACCTGAAACAAATGTCATCTTTGCTTTAAAATCACGAACATATTTTTCATTTTTCTGTTTTTCTGTTGGAATAAATCCAAGACCTTTCTTTTTGAAATTACGATTTTGGTTTGGTTTCTTGTGAAAACTAGAACCAGAACTGTAACATTTTTTCTTGTTTAATCTTTGTTGTACTCTTGAGGTGTAAGGTTTAGGTTTACCATTAAGATTTAAATCTTTTATTTCAGAAATATTAATTTCTGTTAGTTTGAAAACCTTTTTTATCATCTCAGTTTTTACACCTCTTATTGGAAATTCCTCATCAGAATATAATTTGTCGGAATCATTCAATGTATATGCAACCTTGAATGTTTCGTCACTCAAATTAGATTTTGATAACAGGAATTCTTTGTTATAAACCCTTTTAACTGAAGACTTTTGACTGTTGACTGTTGAACTCGAACTTTCAGAACCAGACTTTGACTCTGACTCTGACTTTGACTCTGAGTTTGACTCCAACTTTGACTCCTCAGTTTCATCTTTATCCAACACCTGATCGACAACTTTCTTTATTAACTCGGACTCATGATCAGTGTCAGATGATGTAAACGTAACATCTATATTTTCTGGCAAATTGATTGAGGACTCCGACTCCCATTGTAAATTTGTTGCTTTTTCGACTCTTTCCTGATTTGGATTCCTGGGAAAATATCCATTTTCTAGCGGGGGTGGACATTTGTTGTAACCGACATCTTGTTTCTTACCAGAATCCTTCTTGTCAGTCTTTTTCTTTGTCTCACTCTTTTTCTTGTTCTTCTTTTCTGGAGTCTTTTCTTCAGTCACTTTTCCATTATCATTCTTTTCTTTAGCTACTTCATCCTCTTCGAATGGCTTCATGCCTTCAACAGTCGGATAAATCCTGTCAATGACATAAGAAGTACATGAGTAACTTTTTAACAAACGATTAACTCTTTCAGTTTCGATTCTTTGCAGTTCCAGTTTCTGTTCAAGAGCAACACACTTCTCAATGTAGTTGTTCACCACTTTTTGCTTCGTCATAAAAGCTCCCTGAAGTGTCTTCATTGCAGTTGCTTGTTCTTCACTTGTTTGGTTGTATTGATTCATCGCTTTGTTCAGTACATCGTAAGATTCCTTCAAACTATTCAAATTATAGATCAGTGTACTGTTCTGCTTCTTCACAGCTTCACAGTTTTCACACTTCACTGGAATCTTTTTTGCATCAACTTCTTGATCAACTTTGAACTTTGGAACCTCAACCTTTACTTTCCTTTTGATCACTGGAATTTCTTCGTCATCACTGCTCACTGGAGTCTTGACCTTTTTCTTCTTCTTTTTAACCTTTTCATCTTCACTGTCACTTTCAGCAATCAGTTTCATATCAGCTTCGAATTTTCTCTTCCAATATTCAGTATCATCATCACTGTCCTCTTCAACTCGAGCTACAAAAGTTGTGTGAGCTTTAGCTTGATCAGGAACATAATTATCCCAAGTGAAATTTTCCCAGCTAAACCCTTCAGGTAACTTTTCGTCATCTTGATCTATTATCAAGGCACTACCATTAACTCTCTTTAAAGAATCTTGATTCACCGCACAGGCTCTCTTTCCAGAATCTTCAATTACATCCCTTCCATGTGCAGTTTGTGCTTGATGTTGATGTTGATGTTGTTGAGATGGTTGTTGAGCAACTTGATGGTAGATGGCTTTTCGGTAATAATCATTGTTGTTGTTGAAAGGATTCCGAGCTTCACTTGCTTCGCGGTTGGTGCACTCCCTCTTGAAGTGACCTTTCTCCCTGCAACGAAAACAAGTGACTTTAGATTTGTCAAAACCTAAAGTAGAAACACCAGTCTCACGAAGATCATCTCTTCCAGTGATTTGCTTGAATTTCTCAGCTCTCCTCAACACACTGGCCAAACACCATTTTATGTCCATCAGTTCCATCTCTTCAGCATCAATCTGGTCGTAATCTTCCTTTGTCAGCATTGGATTCCCAATTCGACCTGCAACAAAACAATTGTAAGATTCTAAAACCATTCCTAATAGAGACATGTGGTTTTTAGCAACTTCATCAGAATACTCTTGATCATTGTCAAGATTTAAAACAATATTGTACTGAAATTTTCTCCCAATTTTTGTTGCTGAAATGTTTGGATCGAAAGACTGAAATGATGTGAAACTTGTTTTGCTGTTTGATCCTGATGATGAACTTCCAGAAGAATTCTTGGCATTGTAAGCAGTTTCTATTTTTGGAGATAAATTTGTAGACTTCTCATTCACCCCTGCTTTGTAATACAACCCAATATCCTGTTCACCATCGAAGTCTTTCATTCGAATAATCTTTCGTTGCTCCATTTCTTGAGCTTCGATCTTTTCAATGAACTTGCTGAGTGTCAAATTGCTAAAACCTTTCTTGTTTCTGAGCATCATAAGATATGTTCCCCAAGTCTCATAGGGCAAAGCATCAGCAAGTTTTTTGATCAACTCTTCATTGTTTTTCTCAATACTCAATCTCTTCATGTTAGCAAGCAAATTGCAGTATCTTTTGATAATCTCTCTTGTACTTTCATTCTTTAATCCACGAAACAGATCAAATTCTTTCTTTAGAAGCGATTTCTTGCTTTTGACCATTTCTTCACTACCACGAAATTTTGACCTTAAAGCATTCCAAATCGAGTATGAAGTTCCATTATGTTGTAATAACACCAAGATGTCTTCTTTCACTGCTTGTTGTAGAAGACTCAGCATCATTTTCTCATCTTTGTATTTCTTTCTAGCATCGGCACTCAGATCTTTAATCGGAACCACTTCTTCATCATCATTCATCGGTCGAATGTATTTTGTCTCAACACATTCCCATGCATCCAAATAGTTAGCTTGAACCCAATTCTCGAAACGGCCTTCCCAACCCTTATATTCTTCGATGTTCATTAGTTTGGGCGGTTTTTGCATTGTTCCCGTTTCGTTTTCCAACATCGTATTTTGTGCAAGAGAAATTGGGGTTACTGGAGTAGCGAATGCGTTGTAAAAATCCTCGTCCATGATTCAGATATTCAAATGAGCTAAATCACCTTGTAAATATACCTTCTTATTAACAACTTTCAAACGAACTTCCAATATAACACTTCAAATGAAAGCAGTATTATATGTACTGTTCAAGAGAAAGCTCTGTTCAAGAGAAAGCTCTGTTCAAGAGAAAGCTCTGATTTCAAACGAAACCTGTCAATTTCAAACTAAACCTATCAATTTCAAACGAAACCTGTAGTGTTCGTTCAAGAGAAACCTAGTTTTGGTCCAATTTTGTCCATTTTTAGTCCGTATTTTAACATGAAACTTTCAAGGGTTTGTCTATGCCCAATTTCGAGTGCACTGTGAAGATTTGAACCAATTCGGACCGTGAAATCCTGTTCGATTGAAGAAAGAAGGTGTAGAAAACAGAATTTCAAGCTGAATATGGCAAGAACTCCTCGTCCTGAGCTCTGATACCACTTGTAGGATCGAGTTACGACCTAAATGAGTCGTTCGGAAGAGCTCAAATCCATTTCAGAGGCGGAAACAAAGAAACGGACGTGAAAACAGCTTGAGTTACACTTTAAACCTCTTGTATATTGATTTTACAGCTATTACATTCAAGAGAAATACCGGCAGCACTTCGGTATCAAATCTGGAAAACCTTACAAATGAATAGCTCTCATGCCTATTTATAGTGTTCCTGGTTTCTATTGAAAACACACATGTCAGCTTCAATAGAAACCTTTCAATAGAAACCTACAAGTTCCACTTTCAAGAGAAACCTCCAAGTTCCACTTTCAAGAGAAACCTACATATTTGACTTTATGCACAAACAGAACCGCAACAAGTCCAAGACTCGATATAAGACGAAGACGACAGATGAATGCACCAACAGCATCTACCAGCAATCCGTGGCCCGTCCGCTGGGGTAGGTAAAGGGTGTCCATGATGATAAGTTCTAAATAAGTGCAGGAATAGAAAGACGACAGGATCACAATGGCTTCATCCCCCAAACAGAGGATCCCTCCACCATTTGTTATCCTACCTATTGTCTGAAGGATCAGTGATCCTTAAACCTAAGAACTATTGTTTAGAGTTATTACAGACCCACCATTGTTCAAAAACATCAACAATAAAAAAAAAAAAAAACTACCCAACCTTAAAAAATGGGCTCCGGCCACGTCTAGATAAATCCATCATTGCCCATTGTTGCAGCCTACACCTACGCTGCATCACCTTCATCATCACCACCAGCCGCTGCATCCTCACGCTTATCCTTCAGCCCACTGCCACCAGCCTCGATAGCCAGGACCTCTTCAGTCTCCTCTTCATCGTCCAGCTCAGCTAGCTTGGCCTTCCAGCCTTCTTGGTCCCAGGCAGTACTGTTGAAGTCAGGATCCTCAGCTTCCTTGACCATCTGCAGTTTGATTTTGAGCATAGCAATGGCGGCAGAAAGCTTAGCACCCTCCATCACTTCAGCCCTCTCCTGATCAGCAGTGATGTGAGCCATGACCAGCTATTTTTTCGCCAAGTTGAGCTCCTTCTCGAGGGAAGAGATGGTCTGATCTTTAGCTAAGTACAACTTTTGGAAGTCCAGCTCCTTTTGCTCAGCCTCTTCAGCATAGGAATCCATGAGCATTTGGATCTCAGTGAATTTCTGCAAAAGAGAGAGACACAAGTCAGGATCCGTTATCCTCAAATGGGCAGAACAGACTTAAGGATCCGAGATCCTTACCTCAGAGACGTATTCCTCAAACTGATGCTGGAGGAGAGGCAGACCTTCAAGAGTGTCAGCGGTTTTCCTCTTTTTTCCACCCTTGCCTTTGGTGCTGACAGCCTTAGGAACTGGGACACTGGGACTGTCAGCAAGTCGTTTCTTGCTGGACCGGGCAGCGACAGCATCAAGATCACTGACACTGAAGCGAGAGGCTGATTTTGTGGACTTTCCAGCACCTACAAAGGATGAATAACAGATAAGTATCCTTTTTCTATATCTATTTAAATATTTAATTATGCATAGATGAGAATACTTACTTGACATGGTGACTGAACCAGAGGATACTTCTTGTGAATCCTTTGTTTTAGCCTGGAATGTTCTAACAATAGGATCAAGGTCCCAAAAGGCAGCGACCCTTTCTTTTGTTGCATGTGACTCTATGAGGTGAGAAACTGAGATAGCTGCATAAAAGACAGAAAAGGGTTAGTTATCCTTAGAAGAAACAAAATCACCCTATGATCCTTCTATAAGGATCCTATATCCTACCATGGGTGGTCCACTTTTTGGGGAGATCTTTCCCGTCTGGAATAGAATCTCTCGTAACAAAGAAGAAACGGTTTTTCCAGTGGGTATCATTCTTTGTGGTCTTAAGGATTGAATGAGGATCACCGGGCTTATGTTTGAACAAAAAACGGTGTGAACCGTGGCTCACAAGATTATACTGTTTTGGTCAAAAATCACACAAGGATAATGCAACCAAATCTGATTTTGTGGGGTATGATGCTTGGTTAATTGTATGAACGACATGTATATGAAATCAACGATGAACACCGAGATTTATACGAGGAAAAAGCCCTTGATCTTTAGAAGATCTCCAGCATAAAAAACCTCGGGTGATGGAAACTACCGATCACCAAATATATTGCAAAAACAATAATGATCCTTGTACAAATTCGAAAGAAAACAAGCTCGATACAGTGAATTGCTAGTGTAAGTGTGTGTTTTTGCTAAGTGTTTGCAGAGAATTCGAGTGTTATATGTTTTTTCTGTGGTGTGTACGACTTATGCCTCAAATGAGTTGTTTTCCCCTTAAAAGATAGCAAAATATCAAGAAACCAACTCTCCTAAAAAGGTGGAAATGGCCCATGTTCTCCAAAAACGGTTATATTTCATCAAGCATGTGCCATATGAACGAATATTCCCCGAAATTCCAGCTAAGAATGAGTCCACTACGTCCATTACCTGCATTTAAACATTAAAAACGTGACAATTGTTAGAAAACATAAGTTCTGTTAAGGATCCTGGATCCTCAGACTCGTGATCCTCAAACTCTGGATCCTCAAACTCTCTGCATCATCCATTAAGGATACGTGATCCATGCCCAGTCTCAGGATAGATGATCCTTAGCATAAAATTCATGCCCTAACAATTGCCCCCAATATGGCAGTTGTGATAAGGATTCACAGCTGTCATATTTCCGTCAGAAGCGGACTATTCGTTGCTGCCGGTAACTAGTCGTTACACTGCCTGTCGTCACTGATAAGACCTGCTATAATCATTATTGCAAAATATAGAGTTAGAGATAACTCCTCAAACGCCTTTACAGACAAGAAGATCCTTCTGTTTGTGGAGAATGAATCCTTCTACACAGTTTGCTATTAACCTTCCTGCACTTTAATTTCTGCATAGACACTTTAACTATTAGATAGCCTTATCCGGCCTGGGTGGATGGTCCACGGTTTTGCTGGTGAAATCCAGGCCAGATGATTTTGATACATAATGAATGGGTAATAACATTAAACTTTTTTAGCTACAACTGTTGTTGTTTCTTTCCTCTTTATTTTTCATGTATGCTTTCTATTTTAAAAGATATCATCGCCAAATAATTGGAAAGTCATTGGAAATCTGATAATAATGTTAAACTTTTAACAGAAAACTTGAAGTGTTCATACAAATGTGGATCAATGATCCTTAACCAAAAAGGATAAGAGACAACTTGCAGCTTAGAAAAAGTTAGAATATAACATACCAGAGAATCCAAGTTTGGATTCTATATCCTTGTAAATTAATACAAACTGTGAAAAGTAAAGTTTCGAGGATCCAGGATCCTTATTGTCAGAACTTATATAACTCTAGAGCTCCAAGATCCTGTAAGAAAAACAAACTTGGGACCAAGCCAAATAATTGGGAATGAACCCATAATAACTGGGGACAAGCCCAAATAAACTGGGGACAAGCCCAACAAACTGGGGACAAGCCCAAATAAACTGGGGACAAGCCCAACAAACTGGGGACAAGCCCAAATAAACTGGCGACAAGCCCAACAAACTGGGGACAAACCCAACAAACTGGGGACAAGCCCAACAAACTGGGGACAAGCCCAAATAAACTAGGGACAAGCCCAAAAAAACGGATGTAAACTGGGGTCAAGCCCAAATAAACTTGTGTAAATTGGAGTATGGCCCTCACTGGCGACTATCCAAACTTGAGCGACATGAAAATGCCGAAACCTTAGCTAACGTGAAAACGTTAGAAACCTTAGGAACGGATGTATGGTACGTCTACCATTATACGTAGGATACTGAATACAGCCAGTACAATGAAATTGTCAGCCCCTAAAGCGGGTACTGGTCGCATTGCCTTGAACTGCACCAGGATCATCGTGCGCTACTGGCAAAACTGGGGACAGGCCCAAAACTGGGGACAGGCCCAAAACTGGGGACAAGCCCAAAAAACTGGGGACAAGCCCAAATAAACTTTGGAGAGTTGGCCAACCACTTTGATCTTCTGTAAAATGATAATAACTCTGCAAAAGCTTAAACTTTATGAAAATAGATGTTAAATGTTTAACATCTTTACCTTATGATAAGTAATAAGTATAAAATGAATGAAAATGAAAGTAATGTGTTACCAAATGTAGAATCATATATCCTTTTAGGATCCTGGATCCTTAATCAGAATACCGGTATTGCTGAGGATCCCTGATCCTTCTTACTTAAAGTATTTTTTTGAGATGAACAACATTCCAAGCTCTTGGTAAGAGGTCACCATCCATTGTCAACAAACGATATGCCCCCTTTCCTGCTTCAGCTTGAATTAAGTAGGGACCTGACATTCTTGTTGTATGCTCCAGCCATTCTTTGTCGATGAAGGATATTGCTGTGTCTTTGACAAGGATCACATTTCTTGGCATAATCCACAGCATCGTTCTTCATAGCAGGCCAATAGTATCCTGTTCTAAGGATCCTTAAGAACAGTACTCTGCCCCCAGTGTGGTTTCCAAAGTCTCCTTCATGGAAATCCTTCAGGACTTCTTGGATTTCAGGATCCTCGATGCACCTTAGATATGGACCTGCAAGAGATCATTTATATAACCTGTTATTTAATATTGTAAATTGAGATACCTTGACTTTGAAAGCTCTGGGATTTTCCCATGTGGGAATTTCTCCACTCTGGATATAGTTCAGAATTGGAAGGATCCAGG
Organism: Helianthus tuberosus; assembly: GCA_030545235.1. NCBI lineage: Eukaryota > Viridiplantae > Streptophyta > Magnoliopsida > Asterales > Asteraceae > Helianthus > Helianthus tuberosus. The sequence continues at coordinate 177,676,647 of CM060442.1, forward strand.
ATCCTGAATTTGACTGCACATCATCACTAGGTACAATTGCAGCGTCCTCCACTATCTCCATTACTTTAGTTTCCTCAATTGCAGGAGACAAAACATGGATGATAGGTATCTTCACATCCTCTGGCATCTTTAGGGATGATCCAAGGTTAGTTAAGGCATCGGCTTCTGCATTTTCTTCCCTGGATACCTTTGTTAGACTGAAAAAAGCAAAAGAATCTGCCAATTTCTTGACTATTTCTAAGTACTTGATTAGCTTTTCACCTTTGACAGTGTAAGAACCATTATAATGATTAGTAATTAATAGGGAATCTATGAATACTTGAAGATACCTGATCCTCATATTCTTATCTAATTGCAAATCTGCTATCAAGGCCTCATACTCTGCCTCATGATTAGTGGTTTGGAATTCACATGCAATGGATTAGGGTATAATGTCCCCCTGTGGCAATTTTAGTAGCGTGCTTTGTCCAGTTCCTTTAACATTTGAAGCTCCTTCCATGAAGAGTGTCCAAGGATCCTTGGTCTTCTCAAGTTGTTGAACTTCTAATTCAGCTTCCCTTTGTAGATCACTACTGAAATCAGCCACATAGTCAGCTAAAGCTTGGGACTTGATGGCAGTCCTGGGTTCATACTTAATGTCATATGCAATAAGCTTGATTGCCCACTTTGCCATTCTCCCTGACATTTGAAGTTTCCTGAGAACATTCTTGATAGGAAGGTTAGTTTTCACAATAATGGTGTGAGTTTCGAAATAATGTATATGTTTAGCGGAAGGCATAATTAAATCAAGAATTAATTTCTCTAAATGAGAATACCTGGCCTCAGCATCAAGTAGAATTTTACTTACATAGTATACCGGATGTTGAGAGCCTTCATGATCCTTGACTAGGATCACACTTACTACTTTAGCTGAAATAGCTAAGTCTACGGATAACGATTCTCCATTTTCTGGTTTCATCAGGGCTGGTGCTGAGGATAGATAATCCTTAAGAACCCTGAGTGCAGCTTCATGCTTATCAGTCCACTCAAACTTGCCTTGAGCAATCTGTCTACCTCTTCTTGGATAATGGCATTCCTTTTAAGTGCAAACTTTCTCCTTTTTTGGTGTATTGGCTTGAAAGACCTGTCAATACCAAGTTTGTGAGTAATAACATTCTTAGATATACCTGTCATATCTTCATGTTTCCAAGAAAAGGTAGATTTTCTTCTTTCCAAGAAGGATACTAAATCCTGCTCAATACTGTCTAGGATCCCGGATCCTATAAAAATTTTGGATTCAGGATCCTCTGGGTTCAACATAATATCCTTGACGTCTTGCTCTCTTGCCTCCATGACGTCTTGCTCCTTGGAGACTGGCTTCATTGAAGAAGTGTAACAGTTCTTTGCCTCCTGCTGATCACTTTCTATCTTCACCATATCTCATAGAGTTGGGAGCTTGACACATTGATGATATGTTGAGGGGGACTGCCTTCATATCGTGTATCCATGGCCCGCCAAAGATAACATTATAGCAAGATAAGCAATTAATAACATAGAATTTTTTTAACATAATTCACTCCCTCTATATAGATAGGAAGTTTGATGTCCCCCAATGTAATCTTTGTCTCTCCACTGAATCCCACAAGGACATATGATCTTTGGACAATATCGGATTCAAGGATGTCCATTCTATTGAGGACATCCAACTGGATTATGTTCACTGAGCTTTTCCCATCAATGAGAATCCTGTGAACAAAATGGTTAAATATAAATAATGTAATAACCAAACCGTCATGAAGAGGATCATGTATGTCGACACGGTCATCCCCATCAAAGTATATGACTTTTTCCTGGGTAAGGATGGAAGTTCGAACAGGTCTGTCCCTATTCTCCATCTTTGTTTCCTTTGCATGTCTCTTAGCTGCTGAGAACCTCCGGAGATGAAATGGACGATTTGAGCATCAGCTGGTGGAGGAGGAGCTTTATCAGGAACTTTCCCAGGATCCTTGATCCTTGACTTTTTCCTTCCAAGCAATTCCTTCAAGTATCCTTTGCTCAAAAGATAACCTATCTCCTTCCTTAATGCTATGCACTCATCTGTGAGATGACCAGAATCCCCATGGTAAGCACACCATTTCGATTCGTCTTTGGTGGCAGGCGGTTTGCCATTCTTTCTTGGCCACCTAACCTTGTCATCTAAACTCTGCATAGAAAGGATTAGTTCATTATTATCAGCAGAAAAACAATATTCAGAAATAGGAGGATAATCCTCATCATCTTCCTCTTGTTCCACAGCATGCACATTCTGGTTGTCATGCTTGGAGTATTGCTTGGATCAGTTATCCTTGAGATAGGATCCTTATTTGTCCTGCTTTGAGGATCCTGACAATCTCTCGTGGATCCTTTTGTCATCCTCTAAATGGATGAACTTAAGGGGCCCTGTTCCTTTCCTCATCTAAGTTTCTGCAAGGGGTCATGACAAGATCATCATAGAACATTGAATCCCTAAGTAAACCCATTTTAAAGGCTTCTACAGCCGTAGCTATATCCAGGTTAGGGATATCTAAGGATTCTTTACTAAAATTAGTGATGTAATCTCTAAGTGATTCATTTTGACCTTGTGTTACCCTATATAGATCACTAGTTAATCGTTCAAATTTTCTACTACATGAAAATTGACTATTAAACAGATTAACTAGATTAGCAAATGGAGTAATAGAGTAAGGGGGAAGACTTAGCAGCCATTTAAGAGCAGACCCTGTTAGTGTGGATCCAAAACCCTTGCATAGACATGCTTCTTTTAACCTTTCAGGAATGGGATTGATCTCCATTCTTTCCCTTGTGACTTCCATCTGGAATTTCAGGAATGGGCTTAACCACTCCTGGAACGCTGGATATCATATCTTTGAGTTTCTGCAATTCCTTAGCCATAGCTTGGTTGATTCCTGTATCCTGCACGAAGCCATGGTTAGCATTATAAGAAGTATTCAAAGTGTTACCTCCTAATGGATTCAAGGTTGGAATTCCAGATGTGAATCCATGTTGACAGGATTCTGGCATAACCGAGGGACAAGGAGAAGCAATGGTCTGCATTGGTATGAAGTCTCCTAGATGAACATCTGAACTTCCGGGTTGCACACTCCTTAAGGATCATTGACCCTGGAAGATGTTGGATCCTTGAACTTGAAAGGAGGATCCTTGAACCTGAGAGGAGGATCCTTGAATCTGAGAGGATCCTTGAACCTGACATGATCCTTGAACCTGAAAGGATCCTTGAACCTGAGAGGAGGATCCTTGAACCTGAGAGGATCCTTGAACCTGAGAGGATCCTTGAACCTGAGAGGATCCTTGAATTGGCTGCGTCCCCATGCATTCTCCTAAACTGGTGAAGAATCCCTGATGCTGAAATGAGGATCCTGAAGGCTGGAAAGAGGATCCTTGAGCCTAAGACATTGCCGATGATCCAGAACGCATTCCTGTTGATCCACCCTGGTATTGGACATCTGGAGCTGCAAAGTGCCGGGAAGTTATGACCGGAGTGTCGAAATTCAGCGACCTCAGCATCAAAGGGGAGTGATCCTCTGCTGATTTTATCAATTTCGCGAAGGATCCTGCCATTAGTTTGGTCCTGTTGTTGCATGTATCCTCTCATCTGCAAAATCAAAGCATAAAGATCACTGTTAGTAAGTGTAGAGGAAGAAACAACAGTTGGTTTTGTGAAAACGGGGGTTGTCTTCTTCGGAGCATTCTCAGCATTCTTCTGGAAAGCAGGGATAAGATGATGCAATGGTGGAATGGCCTGTGATGAGGTAACTGCCGACATGGAACTTGAAGAAGTTTTTCCTTGAGAAGCCATGTGGTTGAAGGTGATGAACCGAAATGACCGAAATGAACAAAATTTCTCAGAAATGAAGCACCAATTGCCCCACGGTGGGCGCCAAACTGTTTTGGTAAAAAATCACACAAGGATAATGCAACCAAATCTGATTTTGTGGGGTATGATGCTTGGTTAATTGTATGAACGACATGTTTATGAAATCAACGATGAACACCGAGATTTATACGAGGAAAAAGCCCTTGATCTTTAGAAGATCTCCGGCATAAAAAACCTCGGGTGATGGAAACTACCGATCACCAAATATATTGCAAAAACAATAATGATCCTTGTACAAATTCGGAAGAAAACAAGCTCGATACAGTGAATTGCTAGTGTAAGTGTGTGTTTTTGCTAAGTGTTTGCAGAGAATTCGAGTGTTATGTGTTTTTTCTGTGGTGTGTACGACTTATGCCTCAAATGAGCTGTTTTCCCCTTAAAAGATAACAAAATATCAAGAAACCAACTCTCCTAAAAAGGTGGAAATGGCCCATGTTCTCCAAAAACGGTTATATTTCATCAAGCATGTGCCATATGAACGAATATTCCCCTAAATTCCAGCTAAGAATGAGTCCACTACGTCCATTACCTGCATTTAAACATTAAAAACGTGACAATTGTTAGAAAACATAAGTTCTGTTAAGGATCCTGGATCCTCAGACTCGTGATCCTCAAACTCTGGATCCTCAGACTCTCTGCATCATCCATTAAGGATCCGTGATCCATGCCCAGTCTCAGGATAGATGCTCCTTAGCATAAAATTCATGCCCTAACATATACAACTCAGCCAGTTCCGACATTCCTATCTCTATGCCTTCCTGCTCAATGATGTTCTCTAGAGTATGAAGAACCCTCCACATCATCGGCATGGCCTGGATATAGCACATACCAGTGAGTGCAAAGAAAGATTGGGTGAAGGCAGGAAAAGGATAGGAGAATCCTATCAAGAATGGGGTGGCCGGAAAAGCAACCCAAGTGTCGGAGACGGAGTCACTTTTGGCAGTAGGATCAAAAGGTTTAAAGACGGTGTCCGCCAGGAAACAATGGCGAATCCGGTCAATCTCCGGGTCGGTGAAGCGACAGAGTTCAGATGAAGGATTTTTGACAATCCCTTGGCTTTTTAGGGGACTGTCCTTCTGGTGATCCTTGGCAGGGGAGGATCGAAGGTTCATTGTAAAATTAAGATTTTGATGAAACGGAAAATCAGACGAAGAGAGAAGGAGAAGAGAGATACCTGTTCTGATCTTTGAATGAGGATTTAAAGGGAAGTATCGCTCGAATTTAAATGCAAATCGATCCTTATCTCTAACCTATATATAATGATGATTCTGCAGGTTGTCACTTCGCTGACGCATGATGTGTAACGGCTAGTCCTACTCTAACGGCTATATTTACGTCATTTAGTTCGTTGCGGATAAGAGTAAAAATATGACTCATAAAGTTATATTTTATTCCTCATATTTTGGGGGCAATTGTTGGGGAAAGATTTTTCATAACTAAGGATCACAGATCCTCAAGTGCAGCTAGGATCACGAATCCTCAATTCTGTTTTAATTAAGGATCCTCAGAAGACGTTGTAGGATTAAGGATCCAGGATCCTCATTGTTATCCTAACACTAACGGTTGTTTCCATTATATTTAAGCTTGTTTTGCAGGAAGGAACGAGTAGGACTTGGTCTAGCCGATATTCTTGGGGAATATGCTCTCAATATTCTGCACGTGCATAGCTTAGTGCCCGTTATGGAAGTCGTGGGTAGCTAGCACCATTTGCGGGATGTTAGTTATTTAGTTTATTTCTATTTTTAAAAAGGGGATAACAAGTTTGAGTTAGAACAATTAGCAACACACTCTCGCAAGCTCTCTGCAACTTATTGGCGATTTCATACATTTTGCACACTAGTGATCCTTGTAACAAGCTTGTTATCATCCCGAGTTGTAACGATCATTTGTTTAATTATAGTTGGTAATCGGTAGTTTCCATCACCCGAGGTTTTTTATGCCGGAGATCATACATTGATCAAGGACTTTTTCCTCGTATAAATCCTTGTGTCACTTGTTCATTTCATTTGCAAGTTGTTCATACATTTGTACTTTGATTCAAGCATCATACCTCACAAAAGAAGATTTGGTTGCATTATCCTAGTCTGATTTTTTGACCAAAACAGTTACCATTCTTCGTCTGTTAGTATCTGGGCCTAGAACCATTCTTTGTAGGATTGTTTATGTCTTGCCTATATATTCCAGAACTTGCAGAAAAGATAAGGTTAGACACACAGAGCACACAAACAGAACATAGAGTGAGTATTCAGAGAGTTTGAGAGTTTCTATTGTAAATCTTTGTGTTGTTACTCTTCTGAATCTAATACAAGTGTGTTTAAACGTTGAATCTTATCTTATATTCTCGTGTTCTTTGCTCGGTTTTCATACCCGCTTGGTTTCCGCACAACCGGGTGTGTTCGATAACAAGGATAGGTTTAACTAGATCCTCTGCTAGTGGACCTACACATACCTTGATATGGGAATGTGTCGTGAGTGGATGTACATCGGTTGGTAAGTATAAATCAAGCATAAATCGTATCCCCTAACCGCGAGTACATCTGATAAGTTGAGCTTATGTGGACAACAATACCGATAATTGTTATAGGATACTTATCTAAATGCTAACTAATCGAACAACAAGTGTGTTTTGGCATGACCGTATACTGATATGATTCTCTTACCCTCGAAATTCACAAAAGAATGTCTGTAAATATTTATTTATTGCTTTCCGTCTTTACATTTAAAAAATGAAAAATATCAAAAAGATTTTAGGTGAGTTTTAATATAAATTTTATAAAAGCCAAAAAGATTTTACTTCTAGTTTATTTTTGATTGGCCGATGTTAGAACCCGAGTCTATCCTACCTAAAATCCTGATTGTAAGCCGGAAAACAATTGCATCTTCATAAATGGTCGAAGTTGACAAATTTTGAAAGTTAAAGGATTAACACTGAACAATTTTAAAACATTCAAAGTGTTGTCGGTTGGTAGTTGAATGAGAGTTGGTCTCATGTGTGTCATTTGCTGATTCTGTTTAAAATCAATTCTTCGTGAAGTTTTCAAATGAAAATTCTCTAAGGTTGATTAAATTCCTAGTGCTTGTTCTCATTACGCGTTTAGCTTTGTTGTGTGTGCAGATGTAGCATCCAAGCAAGCTAAAGGCAAAGAGAATGAGTTTGAAGAAAAGTTATGGGAGTGAAGACACAAGATGAATACAAGCCGTGGATCAAGAAGATCAATTCGTAGCTGACCACTCATCAACACCACAAGGATCTAAAGATTTGAAGATCAATGTCTCACAAGCTACATTCAAGGGGGAGTTTGCTGATGCACCTCCTGACTGTGACAAGTAAAGACATCTGAAGATCCGACAATGTGAAGAACGAACCATCACGAGCAACATCCAAGGGGGAGTTTGTTGATGCATATTTGTGTGGATGCAGGTCGGTTTGGTTCGGCTCGGTTCAGTTCGACTCAACTCGGTTTGAGACCGAAGTCGACGACGTTCCTCCGTCGTACGACCCGACATTCGCGATACAAGAATGAAGATTATGCGAGAAGACATCATCATGATGATGTCATAATGATGTCACTTACTTGAACTTTGTTATATCACGCAGAATCATTTGTTTAAATGTCACGAAGAACCTAGTCTTTCATGACCTTAGTTGTTCGCTTGAAGAGGTCCACGAAGAACCCTTGTTTCGTGAGACTGGTCATCTTTCGTGGCCCAGTAACATCCTTCGTGATGTTACTGGGTGTCGGTCTATAAATACCCACTTATGGTTCCAGTTTCTGTAAGAGTGCATAGAGAGATAAGCAGTTTGTTCAAGAGTGTATGTACTGGGTCTCTTTACAAATCAATATAGTGTTATATCTTTGTTATATTGGTTGTGCTCTTGCTTTGGTTTGCATATACACTTGGATTCCGTACTCGTGTGTGTGTTAAACTACAAGGAAGTAGGTTTATTTTGATCCTTCAAGTGGACCTACAAAAACAAACAGCAGCTAAGACACCAACATGCCATCAATTTCTATATACCTCCTTTTATTGAGTCCGATTAAAAATCTTGAATCAAATCATGCTCGAAGATAAAAAAACAAAAACATTATATTCTGTTCATGGATGACTTTTGTTATACTTAATTAACCTTGTAAATGCTAGTTAAAGATATCATTTGCTCACAACTTTAAGGCTTTACAAACCTAGTTTATTATATTCAAATAATATTGTCATGTTTAATTCGTGTTAGGTGACGTGTAATGTCTTGGAGCCTCCTATATATAGGAAATATGTAGTCACCAGGTACTGCGCTGTTGCTTCAATCCCTAGAATCTCGAGAGTATCGCCTCCCTTCTCATAATCCCCTCTGTCTGATTCCGCCACCTTTTCCTCCGATGTCTCCTCCGATCACTTCTCAGGTGGGTATAATAATAATATCAACGACAGTTCATACATGCACACTAACTATCCGTAGCTTACTAACTTCACCACACTCAATCAACTTTCAATCTCTTCATTGGATGGTTTTGTAACGTTAGATTTGATTTTAAAGTTGTTCCAATTTAGTTTACTGTTTTGTTGAAATCCTTAAGTTTTTTTTGGATTTCAGTTGATCAGTACATATTATCAGATCTGATATATTTATTTATATGTGATCACCAGATCGACTTTCAATCTCTTCAATTGATCGTTTTGTAATGTTAATTTTGATTTTAGAGTTGTTCTTTAGTTTACTGTTTTGGGGAAATGCTTTTTTAGGGTTTTGAATTTCAGTTGATTAGTACATGTAATCAGATCTAATATTTTATATTTGATCACTAAATCGGCTTTCAATCGAGCTTACAAAATGTTAAATTTGATTTTAAAGCTGTTCTACTTTAGTTTTCTGTTTTATTGAAATACTTAGTTTCTAGGGTTTTGAATTTCGGTTGATCAGTACATGTTATCAGATCGATTTATAATCAATCACTAAATTGACTTTCAATGTCTTAAATTGATCGTTTTTGTAACGTTAGATTTGATTTTAAAGTTGTTCCAATTAAGTTTACTGTTTTGTTGAAATCCTTAGTTTCTAGGGTTTTGGATTTCAGTTGATCAGTACATATTTTCAGATCGGATATATTTATATGTGATCGCTAGATCGACTTTCAATCTCTTCAATCGTTGTTTTTTAATGTCAGATTTGATTTTAGAGTTGTTCTACTTTAGTTTAATGTTTTGGGGAATGCTTAGTTTTTAGGGTTTTGAATTTCAGTTGATCAGTACATGTTATCAGATCGGATATATTTTTATTCGATCGGCTTTCAATCGATCTTACAAAATGTTAAATTTGATTTTAAAGTTGTTCTACTTTAGTTTACTGTTTTGTGGAAATGCTTAGTTTCTAGGGTTTTGGATTTCGGTTGATCAGTACATGTTATCAGATCGCTTTATATTCCATCACTAAATTGACTTTGAATCTCTTAAATCGATCGTTTCGTAACGTTAAATTTGATTTTAAAGTTCTAGTTTGGTTTGCTGTTTTGTGGAAATTCTTAGTTTCTAGGGTTTTGGATTTTGGTTGATAAGTACAGGTTATCAGATCGAATATATATTTGATCATTAAATCGACTTCCAATCTGTTCAATCGATCGTTTTGTAATGATAGATTTGATTTTTAAAGTCGTTCCAATTTAGTCTACTGTTTTGCGGAAATGCTTAGATAGTTTCCAGGGTTTTGGATTTTGGTTGACCAGTAAATATTATCAGATCGAATGTAATTATATCTAGACTTCAATGTTGCAGCCTGATGAGGATGAGACGGTGGCTACAGAAGGATCTGAATCAACTGAAGGTACCATTTGATTCGTTAATTTGTTTAAAAGTATTGCATATATATGTCGGTTTAGCCTTGCTTGTATATGTATTTAAACTAGTACGGTTCGTTATAGTAGCGGTGCAAAAGAGTCAAAAACAAATGCCGTTGGAAATACAACTTTACGAAATTAAACCGGAACATTGAGAAAACCCGGAACATCGAGAAAACCATAACAACGAATTACGATGTTATTCGGACGTTTAGTTCGTCATGGTAAAGAATAAAAAAATCAATTATATTTGACACATTCGATTTTGAATAAACTTGTAATTCATCAAAATGAAAAATGTTGTCGATAAACTTCAAAGTATAAAAATTTTGTGGTCAATTTATAAAAAGTGAAAACCATACTAATTGTAATGTTACATGAAAAAAAAAACAAATCTTTGTGGTTAATTTGAAAAATGAAAAGTGTAAAAAAAAAGTTTGTGATCAAACTTCAAAGAAAAATCTTTGTGGTCAATTTTGAAAAAAACAAAAGTTTACTATTCATAAGAGTTGATAATGTATATATAGATTATGCATTCTAAGCTTCTTTCAGTAATTATGTTGTAAAGTTCATTAATGTTTGAATCCACAGTGTTTGATGATCATCCACCTGCACGGTTCATATGGGAAATAGAGAATTGTTCAGGATTCAAGGACAAATGTTTCTATACTGACTCCTTCATTGCTGGAGGATATAAATGGTATTGTTATTGTATGCATTGACATGTCGTAATTTCTTGTTACATTGGGGTTGTTTGTGTATTAAATCCAGTTCATGCTGTCTTCTGTTTGTGTAGGCGAGTACTCATATATCCGAATGGGAACAATGTGGAAGACCGCTTATCAATGTATCTTCATTCTGATGATTCCAGAACACTGCCACATGGTTGTAGCATATGTGCTAAGTTCAGCTTGTCTGTAGTTAATCAGATGCATCATTCGTTAAACGTGAGGAATGGTAAGTGTTTATAGTTGTTGTTTGCAAGGAGTACAAAGCTATCTAAAGGCCTAGAAAGGAAAACTTTGCACGTAATGTCGGCTAAGGGTGTGAAAATATCTGTTTATATAGTGAACTAAAGCATAAAGTTTAGATGAAAGATTCACATTTAAAGTATAGTGTCCTTCAATTTACCATAAGAGCTTGTTGGCATGCTATGTTTTTACCCCATTTGAAGCAATTTCCATAACTTTGTATGCTGCGTTTACCATCTCATAACTATTATCATTTGGAGTGGTTCATATTATAGGAAAAAAGAGTTATTTTGATACACAAAAGCAAATTTTACCACCAAAGATGCCAACCTAGGCCCCAAACCGAGGAAACTTCTTAGCTGTGAATGCATCTTTTGTCGGGGCCTCAAGTTTAGTCTTTATTGTTTCCTCTATTTTATCTATAAACCTCTCACATAATAATCTACTTTTGTTTTCATTTGTAGTTTCTACATTATAGGTTAAGGACGTGCTATTATATTGTTTCATCTTATATATATATTCCTTCAAATGTTAATCATTAAAACATATCTGGTCCAAAGTTCATGTCGGAAGTAATATTCTGCATAATCTTTTTATGATAACTTATACTGCTTGTGGTAGGCCTTAGTTATATTTGTCTCACATTGACAAGAAGGGAAATATTTATACCTAGTGTTCTAATTTCCATGTTCTACCCTGCAGATACACAACATTTGTTTGAGTTTACTTCTAGAACAAATGATTGGGGTTTTAAGTCGTTTATGCCGCTCAGTGAGCTGTACGACGAGGGCAGAGGTTATAATGTGAACGATACATGTATAATTGAAGCTGTTATTACCGTAAGGAGATCAACCGTTGATTATTTGTCACTTTGCTCAAGAAAGGAAACCGGTTATGTTGGGCTAAAAAATCAAGGCGCTACTCACTATCTGAACTCTTTCCTACAAACTTTATACCATATACCTTACCTTAAAAAGGTTGGTGATTTCGCGTTTAATACCATCCATAGATGCCCCCTAAAAATATAATATTAGGCACTCATATTCACCTTCTGAATCAGGCTGTGTATCTTTTTCCAACAACTGGGAATGACATGCCATCAGGGAGCATTCCTCTGGAATTGCAGAGCTTATTCTATAAGCTTCAGTTTAGTGGGACTAGTGTAGCCACAGAAGAGTTGACCAAGTCTTTTGGGCTCGATACGTATGAATCTTTTAAGAAGCATGATGTTCAAGAATTCAGTAGGGTTCTCACTGAGAAACTTGAAGAAAAATATAAAGTATGGCTATTTCTATCATCAAACATGAATGTTGTCACCTTTTGGCTGTTCCCTGATAATGTAGTTATGTACTCTTGTTGTTACGCTGGCACAGGGTAGTATTGTAGAGGGTGTGATTAAACAACTATTTGAAGGACATAATATGAAATATGTGGAATGCGTAAATGTGCACTACATATCAATAAGAAAGCAAACATTTTCCTGTAAGTATATTTGTGAGAATGCAATTGTTTTATAGTGATTATAGTTTTTGTTAACACGTGTTATCTTGTGTCAGGCCTTCAGCTTGATGTCAAAGGTTGTCGCAGTGTGTATGCTTCTTTTGACAAATATACAGAAGTAGAACGACTTGAAGGTGGTAGGAGATACCGTGCTGGACCACATGGGTTACAGGTTGGAAATGGAGTCATCTTTTAAAATTATGTATTAGAACTTTTTGTTATTTAATTATTGTGGTCTTTTACAATTCAATCATGTGTTGTCCTTTGCAGGATGCAGAGAAGCGTCTCATGTTCATTGATTTCCCCCCTGTTCTTCAACTTCAGCTAAAGCGTTTTGAATATGATCCCATTCAAGATACAATGGTGAAGGTCAGTAACTTTAACTCTTATGACATGGTTCAGTTCATGTGAATGCCATTCAATTAAAGAAAGTACCATGTGATCAGTGTATATATAAACTGGGCAGATTGGTTTTGTAGTTTGCATATTGTTGAAAATAACTTGTGAAGAAGCAGACTTCTTATTTGGAATTTTTTTATGTGAAATTATTCGATTGGACAGATAAACAACCGTTATCAATTCCCCCTGCGACTTGATCTTGATAGAGAGGATGGAAAGTACTTATCACCCCTAGCAGACAGAAGTTTTCGCAATCTTTACACTCTTCACAGGTATTTTAATTTAGTTTAATATATTCCTCCGAGTTATTTAGAGAAGAAGTAACTCTTGCGAATAAATCTCATATGATAGCATTATAAAGCAAGTTGGTATATATAGTTCTAAAAACAGTTAATAGGTAAGGCAGAACTATTATTATTCAACTTATGGCAATATGCAGGAAAACCATTAAGAACTATGTTAACTTTTGTGAATTAGTTGTTTCTTATTTGATTAGAGTCTAAATGTTTTCAGTTCTATGTTATTTTGCAGTGTTTTGGTTCACAGTGGGGGAGCACATGACGGACATTATTATGCCTATATCAGGCCAACGCTTTCTGATCAATGGTATGAAATTTCGTGTGTTTAACAACTAGTACTGATCTCTTAGGTTTTCTATTATATCATCATGTTTCACATCGAAATATACAAATATACATAAATACACACGCACAACCACACGCATGAACGTGCGCACACACACGTATATTCTATTGTATGTTTGTTTAATGCATTTGCTAAAGTTAGTATCTTGTAGGTTTAAATTTGATGATGAACGTGTTACCAAAGAAGAAGATATCAAGAGAGTAATGTCTGAACTTTATGGAGGGAAGAAGGTAATTTGGTGGATGATATACACTTTACATAAACTTATACCTGATTCATGTATTATGTATTATTGTGAATTAGTTACAGGAAGCTAACCTTGGGGTCAATTCTACCCCATCTGATTATACAAAGAATTCAAATGCATGTATGCTTGTGTATATACGTGAAAGTGAGAAGGCTAGAATACTCTGTAAGGTGAATGAGATGGATATGGCAAAGCACCTTAGAGTAAGAATTTTAGCTTATAATTTGGTATTCATCTTAATTTTTGTAATCATACGCAAAATCACATTGAGTATTTTATCTTCCAGATAAGATTGAAGAAAGAAGAGGCACATTTGTATACAAACATAAAGGTTTTAGTTCCCATCGTTGCTCTCTTTAGGATTACTATTTTAGATTCATAAAATCTTTATTTACCTTGAAATATGATGAAACTAGGTTGCTTGTGATAGAGATCTTCTTAAACAGATTGGGAAAGATGTATATTTTGATCTAGTGGATCTTGATAAAGTTTGTTGTTTTCATATGCAAAATCACACCTCTTTTGCTCTATTCCAGGTACAATCTTTTTTTATTATCATACATAATTCAAGTAGCATTTTGTAATGTGGTATTTTATAATTCTGAAGATCTGAAAATTTTACAGGAGGAAGTTGCTAAGGAATTGGGTGTGCCAGTGCAATATCAGCGATTTTGGCGGTGGGAAAAACGCTCTAATCAGACTTATCGCCCTGTTCGTCCATTGACACCTCAGGAAAAAGCTCTGCCAGTAAGCACTTTTTTTATCTCTACCTTTAATATGGTTTTAATAGGTGTTGATCAGTAATTAAATAAACTAATAATGTTAAATATGGCAAAAAAGTTTCTCATGTTGATTGAACCCTCGTCCAATCATCATTAATATATTGATCTTCGGAATCTTGTTTTAGTGAATCTGTAATCATGAATCATATTAAATTGTATAATTCATACTAAAAGTATAAAGCAAATTTATTGCAAACATGCATAAACTGACCACACAAAATCTGTTGTGAAGACACTATTTTTATGCTATTAATCAATGAATAATATCAGATGGCCTCCGTGTGACGTCAATGATTAATTTTTGCGTGAGTGAAGAGAAATATTGGGATCCCTTGCAAAGGTGGTGACCACTGCTATCAAAAACCACGAAAAGAAAAAAAGAAAAAAAGAACGGTTAAAAAGAGGGTAACCTAGGTTTGTGTTAGAAAAAAGTGATTCGATAATAGATGAATCTCTGTGGATCAAGATCAGCGCCATTAAGATCTTGCAATCATTACTAATGGGCAATTAAGTTGCGGAAGAAAATTTCTAAGACCGGAAATTTTGAATTTATTTAGGGACAATCCAAATTCTTGTCTTTGGGTTCTGCATTTTATTTTTGATTTGGTATATATAATTGTCTAATTCAATGTGATTTAGGTTGGATATATAAGAAAATTTTTAGATATGGTTAAAAACGCTGAGCTTCATCTGTTTTTAGAAGTGGAAGTTGGATGGGTATGATCTCACTAATAGCCTTTTATTTTCAATATTTGGGATTATCTTTGTTGTAAATTTGGCTGTCTGTCTGATCAATGTAGGACCTGCAACCAATGCCTCTACCTGAGAAGACTGAAGAGGAGATTATGCTTTTCTTTAAATTTTATGACCGTGAAAAAGATGAGCTTCGGTATCTACTCTCTCTATATATATACTAACACATAACCATACATGTGTACACATATATACAATCATGTTGTCATATACTTTACATCCTCATACTGTATATATACAGCACAGAATTGTCATTGCTTATAGTTTACAACAAGCAGGTATGTTGGGAGGCTCTTCGTTAAGGGTACTGGAAAGCCAATTGACATACTGTCAAAGCTAAAACAATTGGCTGGTATTGAACAAGGTGAAGAAATTGAACTACTTGAGGTCAGTATTATATTTTCTGTTTGTTATCTACTTTTGTTGTATTTTGAATTGTTACCTTGATCATCCTTTCATACAGGAAATTTGTTTTACACCCAATCTTGAGTGTGTGCACATTGACGAGATGTTTACTTTTAAAGAAAGCGAGGTATTCATACAACTCTTTCTTTGTGGTTTCAGTTCGTTTATTGATTTAATTAGATTTTTGCAATAACTTTCTGGTTTGTATGTCTTTCTAGCTTCAAGATGGGGACATTATTTGCTTTGCGAAGGTTGTTTATCTTGAAAATACTGCGACATTGTTATCCTGATGTTCATTCTTTCCTGAAATATGTTCATAACCGTCAGGTAATTTGCAGCAGGTTTATTCTGATTTAATAGCAATTTTTTTTACCTTTTGTTTCTTTATTACTTGTTTTGTTTATTTATGCTTTTGTGTTTTCTGGATGGTGAACAGTGAGGGTTGGAGATTTAAGTTGAATTGTCAACTACCTAAGTGTCCATTGGAGCTGTTGCTAGAAAAATATTATGTCAAACTAGAAGGCCGATTCATCTAGAAGTGGTTCCGGGTTAAGAGGAGTTGCAAGTCTTTAGGAGTGTTCCGTACTTTATGTTGTTTGTGAAACTTGTTTTTTTTTTCTCTTCACCTGTAATGCTTATAAAAACAGCAGTATATCATCAATAACATAATGAAAAATCAGAAAGTAAAACGTACGTAATCTTTTGTGTGTTCTGTTCCTCGAAACTCTAAGATTGTGTATGAGAGCCAGGTTGATTTTATATGGATAAAATCAACCCTGGTTGTTCAATGGAGAAGAGTGAGAGTTGATGAAGATGTTGTCCAAGGATGGCCGTTTGTGAAGTTTCTTCTAAAAGTCGCGCAGTATATGGTATAAGTCCAGATGGGAATTGGAAGATGGTTTCAAGTGGAAGGCACTATGAAACTATTGAGTTTCAGATGGAGCAAGGACGGTAGATGTTGGATCTGAGTTTGTTTCTGATTGTATTTTGTGTTTGTAATTAAAATGAGAATGGATGAGTGTGCAGCGGAATTACGGTGAAAACAAACTTTGCATACAATCAAACGAGAGTAATACTTTGATCAAACATCTTTACACAATGAATCGGAAGATTGAATTTATTTCAATAACGATTACAATGATTGATGAATGAATGCAAACTCCCCCTCAGCCAGAGCTCAGTAGTTTGTTCGTGCAAAGAAGACAATGATGCAAAAGAGCTAATAGAACAGTACAAAGTACTGAACTATTTATAGGCACTTGCAAACCACTGATCATCTTAGCTGACGTCACCATGAAAGTGACATCTAACCTCCTAACAAACTCTAACCTCTGATCTATACAAACACTGATGTACTAACTACTGCTATTACATTTCATTACATAAAAGACACTTAAACATCTGCTGCATCCTTCCACTGCTGTGAACCCGGTAGTGCTTGTCCGGATCAGCAGTACTAGACTCAAGGCAGTAGATTGAATCAGCAGAGCTTTGGTCTTCCATCAGTCTTTGACATTGGGCAGTAGATGCAAGGCAGCAGTTGTAGGTCAGTACATTGCAAGATCAGCAGATAGGAGGTCAGCAGATATGAGATCACTTTCAAGGGGAGAGATTTGTATGTAAACATCTGCTTATTCTGGATCCACTGCTCTGATCCAGTTTTGGCTTTAATTATCTGTTCCTTTGATAGGGTTCAATCCCAACAATCTCCCCCTGGAACAGATAATGCCAAAACTCTTCATTATTGTGGAAATCTTTATTGCCTCATCAACAGTTCCCTTATCTGACCTTTAAATTGTAGTTCAAAGTCTAGGGCATCTGTATCTTCATCATCCCTGCTAAGTGGAAGATCAAGGAGATCCTGCAAATCTTCAAGACTCAGGCCAAGAGCTTGTTCCCTTGATATTTTCTCCACTTCTCCACCAGACATGAGCAAAGTCAATACGCAGGTCTGTTTGCCAGTTTCCCACTTTTGTATTTTTGAGCCTGGTGGGTTTCTTGGGAGATGTTTATTTGCAGAGGTATTTGGTGAGGCTGGCCTATTCATAACTGGCTGAGCAGTATTTGTAGTTTGATCCAAACCAAGAGTTTCTATGATCATTTTCTTTATGCCTTCTTTTACAAGTTCATCTCCTTTTATCATCTCTTGGATGGTTTCACCTCCCAACTGTTTGTGTGACCTTCTTTTATAGATGGCAGCACCAGTTGGAGTAGTGGCTCTCCTGATTTGCAGCTTTGTTGGTCTTTTTGAAACCTCTGCTTCAGGATAGTCAGGCCTTTGAGGAACATTTGGATCTTTCTTTCTTAATTCCTCCAACCTTTTGTAGGTGGCCCTGACCACATCTTCTTTCCATCTAGCAACTTGTCTCTTGTTTCCATATTCAGCAGCAACCAGTTCCTCTTTCATTCTTTTCAGTTCTACCTGTTTGTCAGGTACATTCTTCCTAAACTTTGCCCAGTCAGGAGGAGTGTGAGTGACCTTCCTTTTGATCATGTCTTGAATTCTTGCAGCTTCATCTTCAAGCTCAGGAACAGTCCACTCTTTGTACATGTATTTCTCTCCTTTGTACTTCTTGTGAGCCATGATGCTTTCAATGTAGTCTTTCTTCAAAGTTTCAGCTGCTCTTTCTGAAATTTGTTGACTGACATTTTTTGCAAATTGTTCTAGGGATCTGACTTGTGTGAGCAGATATTGATAGTTTCTTGAAATTTCTTTGTCAGATTTCCCTTGTGTGTTTCTTTTTGAGATATCCTCTGGTTGCCTGGCCTTGATTTTCAAATATTCATCAACATTTTTAGGCCAGGGATATCCTTTTATTGATGGCAAACTCCTTTTGGCAGGGTCATCCTCATAGTAAAAAGATTTTATTTCTTCTCTAACAGCTGCTAGTTCAAGAGGAAATTGAACACCTGCAGGAGGTAAGGGCTTGTACATTGGAACTAAAGAGAGAGGAACAGGTTTTGGTATTGTGACAAGAGCTGAAGATGTTGAAGATGTTTGTGGTGGTGAAGTATCATCATCTTTGAGAATTAGCCTTCTCCTCTTTGTTTGAGGAGGGGCTGATGATGTTTTGGATGGAACAGTGGTGGTGGATGTAGTGGCAGTGGTTTGTGATTGACTAACAGTTGTTGAAACAACTGGTGTTCCAACCACTGTTGTCATTACAGCAGATGTTTTAACAACCACTGTCTTCTGCTTTTTGGCAGGAGGTGATTTTGTTTTTGGTGGTAATGGTGGTAAAGCAGTGGATTTGGTGTGTGTTGAAGTGGTGTGTGTTGAAGTGGGAGCAGATGTTGAAACTACTGAAGTACCGACTGTAGTTGATACAACCGGAGTTACAACAGCTGTTTTAGGTGGTGGTTTTGGAGCAGACTTTGAACGTCTGGTTGGAATGGATTTGGGTAGCCTTACTCTTCTTGTAGGCTTCTTCTTTTCATCAACAAGATTTTCATCATCTTGTGACCCTGAAGTACCCTGATCCGGATAATCCACCCTGGCTTTCCTTTTGGCCTCTCTATCCCTTTTTACACTTGCAACTGCTTCTGCCAGTGCATTTGTGGTCACATCAATTTTCTTGCTTCCATCTGGCAAAGGGATTTGTTTGGTCATGTTTGCATTTTCTGGTTCAATGTAGAGACCATCCTCTATACCCTTCTTTTTCCACTCCTTAATTTTCTCCCCCTTTTTGGCATTATCTTCTGGGAGTTGATAAATGAAGCTAACTTTTGGAGGAGCAGTGCCAGTGGTGTGCAGGATCTGAGTTTTGAGAGCCTTTAGATCAGCCTGAGTGTTCTTGAACCTTGACTCCATTGCATTTCTCAGCTGTTGGACATGTTTTTCATGTTGCTGATTTGCTAATTGTGCTTGTTGATGGAGAAAAGGTTGAAACAAATTCCATAGCTCATTTGTAGCAGGTGCGTATTGTGGAGCAGGTGCTTGAGGTGGAACAACAGTTGATTGTACCTTTTGTACTTGTAACACCTGTTGTAGCATATCTTTGAGTTCTGCAACAGAGTTATCAAGCTTTTCAATACGATCCGTCAATTTCTGGTACTTTAAACCATCACCCAAGTTAATGGGATCATCTGATTTCCCACTAGCAGTGGTTTTATCAGTAGTTGATGTAGGGAGTGTACTCCAAACATTAACCACTGATGCCCCTTTTTCTTGGTACTGGGGTCTTCTTCCTTCAACACTTGACAACCTTTTGATGTTGCCAGTAGGATAAATAAATCCACTGGTGGTTGGCAGAGGTACTATGTAAGGAATTGCCTCCAAGGAAGTCTTATTAATGTAACCACTGTCCAACTGTAAACCAGTAGGTTCAACAGTTGTAGTGGCTGCTTCACTTGGACTACCACCAAGAGTTACTTGTAACTCAAGGGGTGTAACCTCCTCAGGTTGTGTTGGTGGGTTAGCAAAGATTGATACATCAGACCCAGTCAGTTGTTGAGGTATATTCTCATTGATAGGTGAGTGAGAAGGACTGGTTAGTGCCTGGTTCAAATCAATTGCATCCAACAGCAGTTTAGTTGGTGGGGGAATTGTGGATGTGATGGGTGGTGTAGAAAGTGTATTTGCCCCGGGTATTGAGCTGTGGATGATAGAAACAAGTGTTTCCAGAGCATCATGACGTGGAGACCCTATTTGTACAACTTGTTCTTTTTGTGAAGAAGCAGGAGGAGTTTCGGTTATGGGTTGAGATATTTGTACCAACTGCTGTGAGGAAGAAGCAGCAGTGGTTTCTTGTGACTGTTGTGTTGTCACAGGCATTTGCTCTGGTATCTCATCCTCCAGAGTTGCCCTTTTGATTGGTTTGGGGGGTTTTTGAGTTTTCTTTTTGTGTGGCTTGTAGGTGTGGGTTTCAAAACAGTTGGTCTGCTGCTTTGATCACCTTGAGCAGTGGGCTCAGCAGCAGATACCTGAGGAGCAGTTGTAACTGCTAAAATCTGCTCAGGCACCTCTGCTTGTGTTTTGCAAGGTGCTAACATTCTTGAAAAAGTTTCAGTTGTTAAACTGTTTATTTGAGTAGAATCACCTTGGTTTATTGCAGCTAAATCATTCTTACTGAATTTCTTTTCAAAATGGTAACTTAAAAACCTTAGAAACAGTAAGAATGATTTTGTTTCAACATTATTAACCAAATCTTTAAAAATTTCCCGAGAATAGTTAAGATTTTCTTCTTGAAGAATTGCATATCCCAGATTTTGAATCTTTAAAGAGATTTCATTGAAAGAAGTGGTTTTATTTGAAACACATAGTAGGAGGGTATGAAATAAAAATCTGGTTGCAGAAGGAAAATAACCTTTTTCTAAGGTAAGTTTCTTCATCATTGTGGCTTCATACCCTCTTTCAATGAAGTCAGTTTGCAACTCGTTTTTAGTGAAAGAAATTTTACCTTCTTGATCATCGAGTTGAAAGACCTCTGAAATGGATTGTGGCGTAATTTGGATAACTTTACCCTTTATAGAAGAGTGTATGGTGGTTGCAATGTCTCCTTATTTTTCAAGGGTTGCATTCTTCCAAAAATCCCTTTGGGTCGCCAAATAGATTGGTGCATCGACAGTGAACAAAGTTTTGTACTTTGATTTTGCCATGGTGTCAATGATGGAATCGAAAACATTGGTGGTTCCTGGTTTTGTGAGAAGACCCAGGAGATTGTGAGATGGTTTATATAGAATTTCAGTGGAGATTGCCTTTTGAGAGGCTGTTTTCGATGAAGATTTGGATGAGGGTTTTGAAGATGACTTCGATTTTGTCATTTTGAAGATGAGGATCGAAGAAATTTGTGAAGAAATGAGATGAAAAACTGTTTTGAGAAGAGAATTTTTGAAGAATTCAATTCGACAGTAAAACCCTGTTTTGGTGATGAGTGGGGGATTTTATAGGGAAGAAAGTGAATGCTGACGTGGCAGCCGTTACAAAAGGTCTGACCAATATGTACTGCCCACGTGACAACCCCTGGTGAAAGTGAAGGACAGTACTTTTATGAAAGTGACTGATGAAAGCAGTGGTAGTAAAGCAGTGGATGATTTTTACTATCAGTGGATAGCATATCAGTGAATAAGACACTGCTTTTGAGCAACAGAGTTTATCAAAGGAATGAGAGAACAGGGGTTGACTTTTAGCAGTGGATAGGCTTTTGAAATAGAGCAGACTTTTGAACAATCAGTGGTTAATGGCAGACTTTAAGGATTTTTAATGAAAATTTCATTTTTAGCTATTTTTAAGGATGAAATTTTGATTTTCTGAAAACATTTTGATGCTTTTATGCATAGAAAAACAAGATTTTGCTTGTTATTCCATGTTTAGCATCCCAATTCTAGAGACCAAGTTTTCAAAAGTGGCTGTATCAAGTGCTTTTGTGAGCACATCTGCCAGCTGGTCTTTAGTTGGGACATGATGCAGAGAAATCAAACCTTTTTCATAGCAATCCCTCACAAAGTGATGTCTGACGTCGATGTGTTTGGTGGTTGAATGGGAAACTGGATTTTTGATGATATTTTCTGCTGCCTGGCTGTCCAACATGAGTGGTGTCTTTAAGGCAGTGATACCAAAATCCAGCAACTGATTTTGAAGCCACAGGAGTTGGGCTGTACAGCTTGCAGCAGCAATGTATTCAGCCTCAGCAGTGGATGTTGAAACTGCTGCTTGCTTTTTGCTTTGCCAAGAAACCAAGCAATCACCTAGAAACTGGCACCCTCCTGATGTGGACTTCCTTGTGGTGTTACATCCAGCAAAGTCACTGTCTGAAAAGCCTGAAAGCTTGATATTCCCATTAGCTGGATACCAGATACCAAGTGTGGGAGCACCTTTTATGTATCTGAAGATCCTTTTTACAGCAATGAGATTTGATTTTCTGGGAGCTGATTGACTTCTTGCACAGACACATGTTGCAAACATGATGTCTGGTCTAGATGCAGTTAGGTACAATAAAGACCCAATCATGCTTCTATAAAGTGTTTGGTCAATCAGCTCATCTTTTTCATCAGACATGACCAGCTTATTTGTTGCCATGGGTGTGCTGCATGGTTTACAATCATTCATGTCAAATTTGGTCAAAAGGTCTTTAGCATATTTGCTTTGATGAATAAAAGTTCCATTTTGCATTTGCTGAACTTGGAGACCAAGAAAGCATTGCAGCTCACCCATTGCACTCATTTCAAACTCAGCTGTCATGAGTTCTCTAAACTCTTCACACATTGAGTTACATGTGCTTCCAAAAATAATGTCATCCACATAAATCTGGACAATCATTAAATCCTTCCCTCTCCATTTTAAAAACAGTGTTTTATCAATGGTACCTCTTTTGAAACCATTTGAGAGTAGGAAGTTGGAAAGAGTTTCATACCAGGCCCTTGGTGCTTGTTTCAGTCCATACAAAGCTTTGTTCAGCCTGTAGACATGATCTGGATAAAATGGATCCTCAAAACCTGGAGGTTAACAAACATACACCTCTTCTTGAATTGTACCATAGAGGAAAGCACTTTTGATATCCATTTGAAACACCTTCATATTGTGGTTGACAGCAAAGGCCAGGAACAGTCTAATGGCTTCCAATCTTGCAACAGGGGCAAATGTTTCATCATAATCAATCCCCTCTTCCTGTCTGTAACCTTGAACCACAAGCCTGGCTTTATTTTTGACAACAATACCCCTTTCATCAGTTTTGTTCTTGAAGACCCACTTTGTGCCAATGGGACTAACCTCTTCTGGCAGTGGTACAAGCTCCCATACTTGTTGTCTTTTAAACTGTTGGAGTTCCTCTTGCATGGCTTCTACCTAGCTGTTGTCTTTCAGTGGCTCTTGGTACTTGACTGGCTGATGGAGTGATAGAAAACCAGCAAAAAGATAAATGTTTTGGGTTTGGCTTCTTGTGAGCACCCCTTCATTTATGTTGCCAATGATTTGATCAGGTGGATGAGATCTCAAGAAGATTAAATCTCCTTGGTATGGTATGATGGCATTTGTTGGTGAAGGCTGCAAATGTGTATCATCTGAGCTAACCACTGCTGGGGACTTTGATGATCCAGCAGTGGCTTCAAAAGGTGGTGGAATAGGAGGTAATGAAGTGGACATCTGCTGACTTTTATCCACTGTTTGAGGACTTTTGTCAGCAGTGTTTGAGGATGTGGAAGCAGTGGTGGATGGGCTACTTTGATCAACAACTGTTGAGGTAGCAGTGGTTGAGCTTTGACAACCGTTTTGAACAGCTGGTGCTTTTCCCTTTGTGGCAGACCTTTGAGGGATGATAATTTCATACCCATAGTCTGGTGTTGTATCCTCTGATGGACCTGCACTGTTAGTCTTGACAGCAGTATTTTCAAAAGTAAATTTTTCAAGATCAAACAGATCTGCAGGGTTTGCTGGGATTTTCATTGATGAAAGTTCATTGAACTTAACATTCAAAGTCTCCTCCACTGCCTTGGTCCGTGTATTGAACACTTTGTAGGCCTTGGCAGTGGTTGAGTATCCCAGATGATAACCACAATCAATTTTGGCTGCAAATTTTGAAATGGAATCTTTTAAGTTCAAAATAAAGCATGGGCAGCCAAACACCTTGAAATATGAGATCAGTGGTTTGAATTTATACAGAATTTCATAAGCAGTCTTTTTGTGCCTGGGGTTTATTAAAACTCTGTTATGGACATAGCAAGCAATGTTTACTGCCTCTGCCCAGAAAGTTAATGGCAAACATGAATCTGCAAGCATAGTTCTTGCAGCCTCAATCAAAGTTCTGTTTTTCCTTTCAACAACCCCATTTTGCTCTGGTGTTCTAGGGATGCTGTACTGCCTTACAATCCCTTTCTTCACACAGAAGGCATCCAGCTCCTTATTTTTGAATTCTGTGCCATTGTCACTCCTGAAGCTTTTTACTGGAAGGTCAAATTGCTTTTCAACCTGTGTCACAAAGTCTTGCAAAATGCCTGCAGTCTCATCTTTTGAGTGTAAAAAGAAAGTCCATGTAAACCTAGAAAAGTCATCAACTATAACCAAACAATATCTTTTCTTCTTGAGGCTCATGACTTGAACTGGGCCAAACAAATCCATGTGTAGCATTTGCAAACACTGGGTTGTTTTGGACTCTTCAATGGACTTGTAAGAACTTTTATGATGTTTTCCTTTTAAACAGGAAATGCAATGTTCAGGACACGAAAACAATTTTTGTGGTAGGCCTCTCACCAAACCATTTTTTGAAATTTCAGTGATTGTCTTAAGATTTGTGTGCCCCTGCCTTCTGTACCAAAGTTCTGTCTCTTTGTTAGAGGCAGCTGAGAACAGACAGGCATCAGCTCTGGGACACTCTTTTGACATATCAACAACATAAACATTGCCACTTCTTTGAGCAACAAGTTTAGTTTGACCAGTTTTGATTATTGCTTCAATCTTTTTGACCATTTCTGGTCCAACAATCCTACAACAATCTTTCGTGAAGAATGACCCAAACCCTTTGTCACTCATTTGTGATACACTCAGAAGGTTGAATTTTAGATTGTCTATCAGATTGACATTTTCAAATTTTACATTTCCAGACTGCACTGTACCAGACCCTAGAACTTTCCCTTTACTATTATTCCCAAAGGATATATCACCCCCTCCATGGATTTTAAAGTCTTTGAGGAGGGCTTTACATCCTGTCATGTGCCTGGAGCCTCCCCTATCTACATACCAAAGACTATCAAAGCATGCAGAAGCTCCCTGCACATGAAGTAAAAGGATTAGTTCATTAAGGTCTCCAAAGCCAGCAGGGCTTTGGATGGGGTCTCAACAGTGTCTGGGATGGATGCAGGATGATGGACAGTGGTTAGGTCAGGGGTTTGGACTGTTTTAGGACAGTGTTTCTCTAACCACTGTTGTGGGTCTTGACCAATCATCTGCTGATAACCAAAAGGATGCCTATTCACTTTAGGTTTAGAGGGCCTTTTGTAGGCTTCATAAACGTGTGGAATACTTTGGTAAGACTGTTTTTCCTTGCCTTTTCTGAACTGATTGGCAGGGGGTGCATCAATAACCTGAACATCTCTTTTGACAGATGTTTGGTTCAGCTGTTTTGTGACAGCTGTTTGAACTGGCACAAACAGTGGTTGTTTCTTGGTGAATTTGACAGATGTTGATGATGATGATGGACTCAAGGATGTTTTAGCAATGTACTCATTCTTTTTCACATCAAAATTTTTGAGATACACACATGCTTGAGTTTTGTGGTTAGTTTTACCACAAACAATGCAACTTTCAGCTGAAACAATGACACTTGTTCTGTTTAAATCATAAGCTTTTAAGTGGTAACAATCTTTTGTTAGATGATTCCTTTTTTCACAGAATTCACAAAACAAGTTATCAATTTTTTCTTTCTTCTTTCTCTTTTCAGACTCCTTTGCAGCAGAGGTTTTAACCACTGCTGGGATGTCCTTGAGAGGTATGACTTTAGCTTTTGGAGCTTTAACACCATCAGTTGATGTAAAGTCCATTGGCTTGAAATTTTCAAGAATATCACACTCATCAGACCATTTTGGTTTAAACTGATAGTCTTCAAGTTCCTCAAAAGTAGAGGATCCCATTGGTCTGTCAAGTGTGATTTTGTTACCAAGTTTGTCAGTGATTTTCACTTCCTGGCCATTCTTGTTTGTGGGTATGAATTCAGTGGTTGCATCAGTGGTTTGAACAGATTTTGAAAAAGCAGTGGTTTCATCATCATGTTTTCTATAACCAACACCAAATTTCACATTGCTTTTTATCTGTTTTTCAAGCATAACCTCATACCCTTTGCATGATTCCACCCATCTCTCACATGTGATCTGGGTGGACTCTAACTCCTTTTTGCAAACTTGGTATTTTTCTACCATAGTTTGGAGTTGAGTTTTGGTTATGCTTTGTTCTTCTTTCAAGCTGCTGATCTCTTTTTCCTTTTCAGTCAATTTGTTTTTAGGTTCTTTTAAAGATCTTTCAAATTTGACTTCATCAGTTAAGATTTTATCCCGAAGGTTTTCATTCACCTCTTTGATGTTAGCAAAAGCAATAATGCAATTGTCAGAACACAGTTTTTCTAGAACTTGAGGAGATACCTTGGCAGCAGCCATCATTGCACAATCACATTGATGATCCTCTTCATCATCAGCCCACACCTTCTTTTCACCAGCCTTTTCTTCCTTCTTTTCTTCTTTGTCCTCTTCGGACCATGGGTCTGTCAGTGGTTCAATCAGGGTACCTAAACATTCTCCCAACAGTAGTTCACCAGCCACAGCAGTAACCACTGCTTCAGTCACCTCATCCACTGTTTCAATACTCAGCTGTTCCTCTTCAGTTTCAACCCCCTCCTGTATTGACTCTAATGCCATCAAACAAAATTCATTATGAGAAGAATCATTAGAAGCATAGAGTGCAAAATTTTCATCACTAAGGTCTTCAGGCATACTGCTCCAGTCAACAAACCCTTGAGTGAAAAAACTTTGTTGATCTGGTTGTACTGCTGCTGGAGCAGTGGTTTGAGGTGCAGGCTGCACTTGTGCCTGGGGAACAGGGGTTTGAACATATTGGATCTGTGGAACAGTAGTTTGGACATAGTGCACTGGCACAGGGGCAGCAGCATAGTGAGCAGTGTTCACTTGAGCTGCTGGGGCATACTGGGCATAGTGCACAGTGCACAGTGCTTTGGTTTTGAGGTCTAGGATTTGAGCTAGGATGAGTAATTATGGGACCAATAGTTTGTCTCCTACATTCCCTAGCGAAATGTCCCAACCTATTACACTTGTAGCACTTGATTTTCGATTTATCCAACCCAACCCTTAGATTCCCATGCAAACCTGGGAATTTTCACCCTGTTCTTTTGTAAAATTTGCTAGTTCTAACACTTAGCAAAGCCAGTTGGTGCAGGATGTCCATTTCCTCTAAGTCAGTGGGATCAAAATGTTGCAAATCATTGAGTTCAAAGCATAAATTGTCTGACATCTGGTTTTCGTTTGCAGTGAATGCATAACTAGCAGAGTGAGGATCAGGGTTGTTAAAATTTGCACCAGCAGTTATGTCAATGAAGTGATCATAACCCTGATCCTTACCACTGCTCCCAGATTCTTCTTGACCCAGAAGAGCAGTGTTACCGAATGTATAATCATCAACGGCTTTTCCTGACTCTTGTAACTTCCTTTTCTGGTTCAACTCCCTTTCGTAGGTCAGGAGTCGACCATGGAGTTGGGTCAAGGTCAGATCCTTGAACTCAGGTGAATTTCGGGTGACAAAAGCTATGGTGTCCCATTTTTCTGGCAGTGACCTGAGGAACCTGCTATTTTGAGTTGAGTTTGTAAAAGTGGTGTTAACAAGCCTCAGTTCAGTGATGAGACAACTGAAAAGCTCAAATTGTTGCGTCAGTGATTCACCTCTAACATGACAAAATGTTTCATACTGTTGGTTCAGGATTTCCCTATTGTTTTCTATGACTTCTTCGGTTCCCCCAAACTGTTCCTTAAGTGCGTCCCATAACTCTTTGGCACTGTTACAGTGTAACAGTCCAGCATATATCTCATTGGGCAGCGCTGATGCTATGATGCTAAACGCTTTAGCATCTTGTTCGATCTTTTGAAAGTCTGTTTCGGTATAGTTTTCAACTGGTTTTGGAACGAACTTTTTAGCATCTTCAGCGCTTGGCACTGAAGGAACATGGGGACCAAAGGTGACAGACCTCCAACAACCTGTGCTTTGTTGAGCGAGGATGTGACCCATCCTCCTCTGCCAGATGTTGTACTCATTTCTTTTTAGCATATGTGGTTTAAAAAGCGAGCCGATGTTGTTTTTATCATCCTGAGATTGTGACGTCATTCTTGTTGTTTTACAGACACTGAAAAATCAACTTTAATGGTGATTAATCCTTGCTTTGTTTTTCAACAAACGAACAAACGATCAGTATCAACTGTTATGGTGATTAATCTTCAGCGCTAGACTCAAGGCAGTAGATTGAATCAGCAGAGCTTTGGTCTTCCATCAGTCTTTGACATTGGGCAGTAGATGCAAGGCAGCAGTTGTAGGTCAGTACATTGCAAGATCAGCAGATAGGAGGTCAGCAGATATGAGATCACTTTCAAGGGGAGAGATTTGTATGTAAACATCTGCTTATTCTGGATCCACT
Organism: Helianthus tuberosus; assembly: GCA_030545235.1. Taxonomy (NCBI): domain Eukaryota; kingdom Viridiplantae; phylum Streptophyta; class Magnoliopsida; order Asterales; family Asteraceae; genus Helianthus; species Helianthus tuberosus. The sequence continues at coordinate 177,705,208 of CM060442.1, forward strand.
ACTCTGATCCAGTTTTGGCTTTAATTATCTGTTCCTTTGATAGGGTTTAATCCCAACAGTAGACAAATCATGTATGGTTGATGTCTAGAGATAGAGACTGCCAAGGGGGGTTAGTGATGGCGATAACCTAAAAAATCCAACACAAGGATCATGGTCACCGGAGAGAAAAAGAAACAATGGCAGGTGGTGGTAAATGTTGCGGGTCAACCTCTACCCAACGTTGTTGCGTATGAAAATATGGAGTAGGTGTCTTAGGGCTTTTTTCAGTAACAAGGAACACAACAGATGTTTGTGACCGGAAAGATTGAAAGATTGAGAGTTGATTACAAAGAATAGAAAAGAGAGGTGATAACGGAGTGGTGTTGCCCTTAGGATAGTCGTTTTGTCTACTAAAAGAGAAAGGTCGGGGAAAGAGAGCAACGGTGAGATGTGTTACATGTTATAGTCCATGATTGACGATGTGCCACTGATCCAATAGCGGGCAGGGTAGAAAGGGCCCACACATAAGTTGGGCTACGATTGGAGTTACGAGGCTCGTTACGAACAAATGTAACGGTCTCGATGAATCAGATCATGTGGCATATTTAAGGACTTATTTGTTTTTCGTACAAAAAAAGTTTTTGAACTCCCGGTAGAAAGAGATTTCCCTAACTAATGCCAAAGCTTTTAACGCCTCCCCATATCCTTTCCTTTTCCAAATATTTTTAAGAATGCTTTTTGATATTGAAGTACGTTTTTTGGAACTGCCATGGTTTGGCCCAACGCTCAGACGCAAATTTCTGGATTTAAAACTCCAATTTCGCCAATTAAAATATTTCCCTATATGGCTATCAGTATTTTCCTTTTTTAGCCTAAAACACGTAGATCACTTATTAGCACAATTTATGCGTCTATTTAGGGCTTTAATATCTAGATTTATCAGTAATTTGTAATTTTGAAAGGTTGGCAAACCTATCAAATTAAGAATTAGCCTATAGTATGGCACATAGTGTAGTACTTTATTCTTTCATAATTTTAACAACTTTTCTTGAAAATTATTTTATGTGTTTTTTTTTTTTTTTTTGCTTTTGCTCTATGTCAGTTGGTATCAAAGCTCAGTTGTTATCAAAGCTCATTAGCAACTTGATTGCCAATGATGGAGGAGTTCAACAACCAACTAAAAATGGTGCACGGATGGCGTAGAAGGGTCATGGATAGCAATGGATGATCTCATTGCTAAGTTTGGCAAAGTACTCACAGCTATTGAAGAACTACATTGTGACACCCGGCTCTTCAGGCCGTACTGTACAATTATAATACGTATTGTGAATAGGTAACATGGCTATATTTTACTGGTTATGATGTTTATATGTAAAATTTAATGTGTTGGTAAAATTAAACTTTGATAAAAATTATGTTGGCAACGGTAAGATAAACGCTTACCGCGTAACGGTAAAAATGCGAAACGAACATCGGTGACCAACCGGACAGTGTTAAAATCCTAAATATAGTCTGTTATGATTAGAATAATTATTTTAATCATATCCGTGAGGAAAAATAAATTAAAACACTAAGAAACTCTATTTTTCGAATTTAAGCACGTATCGCGCGATGCAGCGCGTATACCGGCAAGATACTGTCAACACAGCCCGTCAAGGCAACTGAAAATCATTTTAGCAATAATTTGATAAATTTATTCTTGTAGAATGACAAAAATAAATAAAAACACTTAAATTCCTATTTTTGCGATGTAAAGCGCGTACCGCGCAGCACAGCGCACATACTGCCAAATACCGACAACGTAGCCAGTCCAGGCAAACAAAATTTTGTCCCATAATATTTTGGCAGGTTTATTTTTATAGAGCGCTAAAAATAATTTAAAACACACTAAAACGGGTTTAAAACGCTAGATAAAACACCTGGTATACAGTTAAATACTAGTTTATGGCCTACATATAATATATATATGTATGTATACGATATATATGAGAGATGGAGGGGTAGGTGGCAGCCGTATGGCTGCCCACCTTTTTCCTTTTTGCTTCTAATTAGCCAAGTGTGACCTTGGAACCATAAACACAATCATTTCCACCTCCTACATACTGCATTTAATCCATACAAGATCCAACAAAATCACTCACTCTCTCTCTCTCTTGAATCTCGGCCGAAAACACACACATACACACACTACCATTTCAAATTTTTGAAGTCTTGAAGATTCAAGTTCATGCAATCTTGTTCCAAGTCCATTTGAAGATCTAAAAAGGGTTTTAGAGGTGTTTTCAAGAAGGATCAAGCCAGAACAAGTTCCATATCATCATTTTCATCAAAACCCACTAGGAATCTTGGAGGTATAACACTTCATCTTGTTCTTGATTCATAGTGATGGATGGTTATGGGAGTTTCTCTAGTTCTTGAATATAAATACTAACTAGAAAACTAAAACAAATGGGTTTTCAATAAAAATGAAAATGGATAAGTATGTATATATGTATGGCCGTAGATATGTATATATATATATATATATACTTATGAGATTTTGAGTTTTATTATTTGATTGATCTTGCATGATGATGTGTTGACATGTGATAGAATGTGTGATCTTGGAATGTTCTAAAAAGTTGATTGGTGATTGAAATGAATATATGAAAAGTATAAATTTGGAAGCATATGAATATGTATATATGTGTGAGCTGTGTATATATATATATATATGTATATGCATGCACACAAAATTTGTTGTTAGTTCATAAATGTGAAGGAAAGTGTCTTGCATTTATGTTGAATGATTAGACGATGATGATCATATGAAGATGGTATTGATTTTGGATATATGAACATGAGTTAAAGGCATGTCTAGATGCATTTAGTCCATACATGTTGATGATGATATGATATATGTGCATTAAGTGCTTGTACATAGTCATGCATGTGGGTGTATGTACATAAAATGATGAATAAATGATGTTATGATGAAAATTGTTTTAGATCAGATTAGACACCTTAAAAATAAGGTTATTTCATGTGTTAAAGTAGTATGAGACTTGTCATGAAGTTTACTAGCTTTGCATGTAGTACATTGTGCTTAAAGTGTTGAAAAATACATGAAATCGCATGATTTATGTGACTTATAGAAAAACTGCACTAATCTGAATATAATCACTATTTTAATCAGTAAATAACATGTATTGTGTTAAAATATCAATTCGTTTCGAGTTGGGATGATTATAGTAACGTTTAACGCAAAACTATGCGTTAAAACGGTAAAAAATCGGCTTTTCGAGTGATTTTTATAAAACTAATTTAGATCAGTAAATAAACTGATATTTTTAGTTTAAAAACAAGTATTTTAACTAATTTTAAGTTTACTTGGTGTTTGGGTGGTCATACGTGACTTCCGACGCCCGAAAACGTTACCGAATCGCTAAAATACGCATTTTTCAATAAACGCTAGTATGGGTAAATTTTAAGTTAATCTTATGTGATAAAATGTGTTAAGTGATTTAAACATGAAAATGTGATAATATGTTAAGTGATAATTTGATAATGGGAAATTTAGGCTATGCATGTATGCATGTACGTTTTGTGTGGTAGAAACGGTGAAATTGCGTTAGATGTGTAACTTGTTTGCCGAGCATGAAATTTGGTACATATGAGATGTTTTATGTATATTTGCTCTAAAAATGACAAAATAGATAAGATAGTAATTATTCGCGTGTTCCGGTGTTAAACTATGTGAACGTTTATGTATATATATATTACGACGCGTAAATCGTAGATATATTGCGTAGAAACGGGAGAGTTAATGGATTTACAATAATGGTCACCTATAAAATCATTCAAGTCGCAAAATCATAAAAATATATATATGGACTCATATATATATATATATATATATATATATATATTAACGTGCCAACATAATAAAAAATGACAACTTTTCGAGAAAATCTCAAAGTTATATGATAATTCTAAGAAACGGAGAAACTTAGGATTTTTGTGTAATATATATATATATATATATATATATATATATATATATATATATATATATATATATGTATATATTGATCTAGAATTGTTCCTATATTAGGACGTATATAAAAATCAATCTCTGGGATTGCGGTATTAAAATAAGCACCTAAAGGTTAGTGTCACTAAACCCCACTTTTTACTGCTTTTTATATATTTTGGGGGTAGAACACGTCGTTAAAAGGGTTTAACAATGTTTTCGAAATAAAACATACCTTTTAATATAAAATATATATATTTTCGCTGGAAATATATTTAGATTTGATAAGTTATACGTTTCGAAGTAAAACGTTTTCGATGAATAAATGTGGGACATTGGGATGGTACGGTGTTTCCGAGACGAAACAGACCCTAAAGTTGGGACGGATGCCGGCCTGAGTTTCGAGTGATGGAGATTCAGGGGATTCGTGCAACTACATGTATTAAATTGTCATATTAGTAGGATATATATATTGTACGTGAGGCAGACATCATATTGTTCTTCGAGAAAGAACCCTGCGCCCATGATGTCGTTTAATCAGATAAGTATTGTACGCGAGGAATTGTTGGTAGATCTATCGGGTTGACAACCCCGTCGTGACCGGTCGCCCCGTGTCAATGTCAAGCGACGAATTAATATTCTGTTCATTGTCTCGTATTGATTATCCCTGCATGGTTAATATATAGTTCTTATCGTCTAGCTAACATACGAGTCTGAAAGTTGACGCTATAATTTAATATACAAAACCTGGGCAATATATATTACAGTTGTCGGATCGATGAACCTGCGGAAGGCCCATGGATTTTTATTATGAAAGTAAAATGGATGTTTTTAAATAAATACCTAAACATAAAGTTTTTCTTGGAATAAAATCTGTTAGTAATCGAATAAGTGAACTCACCTTCCTTTGTGTTGACACTTGATTTTTAACGTGTTCTACAGGTACTTGAATTCGGCTTCGGGAAATCATGGCGTATCTTGTGTTTGAATGATGCATGTTGTTTATTTGAAAATGTTGGACAACTTTTAAACTTTCTGGGACTTTTGTAATAAGATCCGCGAGGATCAAAGACATCTTAACTATGTAGTTGTGTCGTGGCTTAAAACGTAATGTTTAATAACTTATGTCTAAAATAAACCGATATGTCCAACAATAAAAATGCATCGCTCGACAAGATATAAATGGGCACCAACTTCCGTCCCCACTACGTTTAATATTCCGCTGCGACGTTTTTGGGGTGTGACAGAAGTTGGTATCAGAGCCATTGGTTGTTAGCGAACTAGATGTTTTCGCGGAAAACACTAGACTTCAACCATAGAATTTTGAAATATAAAGTTCAAAATTCTCGAAGCCAAGATTTTTTTTTTTTAAATAAACATAGAAAATATTTTATCATATGTGAAAACCATTATGTGCTTTATGTGCATACGTGATTTTCTGTTTATTTTGAGCCTTATGTGTTACTATTCATGTTGATCACACACTTATTTGTATGGTTGCATATGTGTCACAGATGTCGCACGAGCACGAGGTCATCGAGATCAACGACTCAAGTAGCGAGCCAGATTTCGAGACTTCACCCAGATCTATTTTACCAGAGGCACCAATCACGATCCCACAGATGGTTGGTATGGCTGAGTTTGCTTCATCATTCCGTGTCGACCCTGCTTTCGCTAGCCAGGTAGACCCCCGATATGCTTTCACGAGCAATGGGTGGATTGATGACAACGATGACGCTCCTCTCTCGATCCACGAGATAGGACAATCATCTGGCACATTACCAGTTATCGATGACGTGATCAGAGATGTCCCTGTGTTTGGAGGAACTTTCAGTATTGCACCAGGAGTGGATGCCACTATTGTTACAGCTCGACCATTAGAGCTGTCTGTTGCTCCACCTGCTACTGTGACCGAGCCTGTTGCTGAGGTCCCTCCACCTGTTTTATCAGAGTCACCTTTACCTGTCATTGAGTCACACGCATCTTCTACGCCTCTATTAGTGTATTATCACCGCAGAAAGAGAGTTAGGCCTGCTGGAGAGGTTGCTTCCACGTCATAAGTTGAGACTGCGCCTGCTTCTAAGAAGCAGAAAGGAGTTTGGGTGGATCGATGTTGTCATTGTGACCGATAGTTTGCTGCTATGCGCGAAGAACTGAAAACGACCAAAGGAAAGCTGAAGGACCTCGAGGGGTAGATCGACTGGTACAATGAGTTGAAGGAGTTAGATGACAGCACGATGGATCAGATGCATTGGAGGATCGTGGATTTAGAGGAGTTGGTTAGGAAGATGCTAGATTTCATAGGGATGAAGCGTTAGGTGTTATTTATGTTTGTTTGCGGTCGTTTTTTTTTTGTTGTAGTATCTGGATACTCTTTTTGATGCTTTTCTATTGGGGGCCTGTGTGCCAATTATATTTTGTGATATTAGGTAGAAATTTTGTGAAAAACTTGTTATGGGTGTCGATGTAGACATGCCAATGATAGACATGATGTACTGAGAAACAAGTTGTTAATTTCTATGATAATATCAGATAGTTAACTTTTGGTTTAGAAATTGTTCTCATTAATATATGGATATTGTACATGCGCAATGTTTGGTCCACTAATATTTAATGATTGAATTATTTTTATTTTGGTTATCGTCTCATGTGATTATTATTGTTGTAAATAATAGAAACGACGAAAATGCCGCCAAAAGCAAGACCGGATACTGGACTACCTGCCACCCCAGAGGAGTTGGCACGAATCATAACCCAACACGTTAATACTACCTTGGAACAGCGTGATGCTAACCAGAATGACGGTCAGAAACGTGAATGTGATACTCCCGGGCAGGATCTTGATGGGACACATATTGGAAACCCTTTAGGTAAAATAATGATCAGAAAGTTTTGGTTGTTCATCCGTTATGATCTCATTGGAACGTATTCCTGATTTCTATTAACCACATGAACAGTGCACCGGAGCATACACAAAACAATCCAGGGTTGTAGCCCAAGATCATTTACTGGTGTCCTATGCAATGACGTGACCTCGATATGCGTGATATCAGGCTGTCAGAATGAGTCAGCTATTCGAGTGTTTCAGCGATCTGAACCTGGAATTGGGAATTCGAAGAAGCGCAAACCCGAGAGCTCCAAGAAGACTCCCGAAGTTGGAACTAGGAAGAAACACAAATTGGAGAAAGCAAGTGCAGCTAACCCTCAAGAGTCAGGAAAGGTAAGGACGACAATGGACAAGAAAAGTGCACCAGATGTAGCCGAACCAGACATGTGACTTCCCAGTGCTACGCTAAGAATGCCATAGATGGAGCTATGCTCGAAGGATGTTTTACATGCGGTGGATAAGGACACTACAAAAGGGAATGCCCGAAATCGAAAGGACAGGACGTTAAGAGTAATTCCGTTGGGGCAAGTGTCAGGAAGGCAAGTGAGAGTCCTGCTACTGTTTTCGGTATATTTCAAATCAAAAGCCAATCTATGTTCATACTTATAATACTAAAGCTGACTTGAGTTTCGTTCGAGAAACTATGAACCATTGTTGTGTTCACCTATAGGTAAGCCAAGTATAAAGTGCCCGATAGAACTAATAGTTGGTAAATTGATAGAAACTAGCGAGGTCGTTCGTAGTTATAGTGTTTAGTTAGGCGAGTGTAGTTTTAGAGATTTGATTCTTATCAGTGGAGTTGAGAAGCTTCGACAAAAATGCAAGAATGAATTCACTTTCTGAGGATGAAATGGGGACTATCTCTCGAAGAAGCTAGTTGGAATATTTCGTCCCGATGACGATGGAAAGGCGAAAGCGGTTCGCAGGGTTCGAGTCAAGTGTCGAGCGTTAATAATCGAGAGTAGTCAGTGTTGTGAGGATGCTGAGTTGTTGCGAAAGGACTATCCTGCATTTTCAGTGCGTGTGATGGATGCGGAAACCCAAGGTAGGAACGTCAAAGAGATTTCTATCAAACACAACTATCCGAAAGTCTACCTAAAAAGACTTACCTGAATCTTCCCTGCGAGATGGATCGAACTTCGAATCGATCTGACTCACGGTGCTGCGCCCGATTGCACAATCTTCTTACAGATTAAGCACCGCCTGAAATGATGGAAATGACGAGATAGTTTTAAGAGCTTTTGGACAAGGATTTCATTCGATTGAGCTTTTCGCCTTAAGATGCATCTGCCTTGGTGGAATTGGAAGGGATGATGAAAGTATGTTTATAGATCAGTTTGAGATTAGGAAGCGTGTATCATGGACTTAGAAGGAAATTAAGATGCTCACATGCCCTTGGCAGAGATATCTTACAACAATACTTAACACGCTAGTGTTTAGGGTGTTCAGTTTGAAGCCTTGCATGGATGAGGAGTTATATTGAGAGAAATGCTATAGAGTTTAGCATAGGAGAGAAAAGTTGAGCCATGTTGACTTGGTCCTTTCGAGAGCCCATCTTGAGTTGGACCAGTTATATATGGGCTCAAGCTACTAACAGAAACAAGTGGTGTACGAGATGTACTATTCGGATGCATTTGAAGAAATGTATAATGAGTGATACACTAATCTTGCGCTTTATAGAGATTAATTGGGAGATAAACGGAGGTTTATCGAAGCATCGAAGAAGCAGTGTGTATAGCTAGAAGGTTATGTTACTAACTGGAAGGGCGATTTCAACATTCCAGTAGTATCTATGATTTATAGGTCGTGTAACCGGTGGATACCCGAATTGATGGAGCCTTGATTCGAATCTTCTTGATTTAGAGCTTGTGAATATTGGACCCTGGAGAGGGTGGAGAGTGTTGAGATGAGAGTTTAAGAATCGAGAACGTGCGTAATATAGATCTACAAGGATTCTTTGTAAGAATCCAAGTTTCTCGCAGAAACTATGAGACTATATTCAATAGATACGTTTGGTTTATTCTTATTAGTGCGAAAACAAAATCTGTAGAGTAAAATTTCGGGGACGAAATTTCCTAAACAGGGGGAGACTGTGACACCCGGCTCTTCAGGCCATACTGTACAATTATAATATGTATTGTGAATAGGTAACATGGCTATATTTTACTGGTTATGATGTTTATATGTAAAATTTAATGTGTTGGTAAAATTAAACTTTGATAAAAATTATGATGGCAACGGTAAGATAAACGCTTACCGCGTAACGGTTAAAATGCGAAACGAACATCGGTGACCAACCGGACAGTGTTAAAATCCTAAATATAGTCTGTTATGATTAGAATAATTATTTTAATCATATCCGTGAGGAAAAATAAATTAAAACGCTAAGAAACTCTATTTTTCGAATTTAAGCACGTATCGCGCGATGCAGCGCATATACCGGCAAGATACTGTCAACACAGCCCGTCAAGGCAACTGAAAATCATTTTAGCAATAATTTGAAAAATTTATTCTTGTAGAATGACAAAAATAAATAAAAACGCTTAAATTTCTATTTTTGTGATTTAAAGCGCGTACCGCGCAGCACAGCGCGCATACTGCCAAATACCGACAACGTAGCCAGTCCAGGCAAACAAAATTTTGTCCCATAATATTTTGGCAGGTTTATTTTTATAGAGCGCTAAAAATAATTTAAAACGCACTAAAACGGGTTTAAAACGCTAGATAAAACACCCGGTATACAGTTAAATACCAGTTTATGGCCTACATATAATATATATATGTATGTATACGATATATATGAGAGATGGAGGGGTAGGTGGTGGCCATATGGCTGCCCACCTTTTTCCTTTTTGCTTCTAATTAGCCAAATGTGACCTTGGAATCATAAACACAATCATTTCCACCTCCTACCTACTCCATTTAATCCATACAAGATCCAACAAAATCACTCACTCTCTCACTCTTGAATCTCGGCCGAAGACACACACATACACACACTACCATTTCAAATTTTTGAAGTCTTGAAGATTCAAGTTCATGCAATCTTGTTCCAAGTCCATTTGAAGATCTAAAAAGGGTTTTAGATGTGTTTTCAAGAAGGATCAAGCTAGAACAAGTTCCATATCATCATTTTCATCAAAACCCACTAGGAATCTTGGAGGTATAACACTTCATCTTGTTCTTGATTCATAGTGATGGATGGTTATGGTAGTTTCTGTAGTTCTTGAATATAAACACTAACTTGAAAACTAAAACAAATGGGTTTTCAATAAAAATGAAAATGGATAAGTATGTATATATGTATGGCCGTAGATATATATATATATATATATATATATATACATATGAGATTTTGAGTTTTATTATTTGATTGATATTGCATGATGATGTGTTGACATGTGATAGAATGTGTGATCTTGGAACGTTCTAAAAAGTTGATTGGTGATTGAAATGAATATATGAAAAGTATAAATTTGGAAGCATATGAATATGTATATATGTGTGAGCCGTGTGTATATATATATATATATATATATATATATATATATATGTATATGCATGCACACAAAATTTGTTGTTAGTTCATAAATGTGAAGGAAAGTGTCTTGCATTTATGTTGAATGATTAGATGATGATGATCATATGAAGATGATATTGATTTTGGATATATGAACATGAGTTAAAGGCATTTCTTGATGCATTTAGTCCATACATGTTGATGATGATATGATATATGTGCATTAAGTGCTTGTACATAGTCATGCATGTGGGTGTATGTACATCAAATGATGAATAAATGATGTTATGAGTAAAATAGTTTTAGATCAGATTATACACCTTAAAAATAAGGTTATTTCATGTGTTAAAGTAGTATGAGACTTGTCATGAAGTTTACTAGCTTTGCATGTAGTACATTGTGCTTAAAGTGTTGAAAAATACATGAAATCGCATGATTTATGTGACTTATAGAAAAACTGCACTAATCTGAATATAATCACTATTTTAATCAGTAAATAACATGTATTGTGTTAAAATATCAATTCGTTTCGAGTTGGGATGATTATAGTAACGTTTAACGCAAAACTATGCGTTAAAACGGTCAAAAATCGGCTTTTCGAGTGATTTTCATAAAACTAATTTAGATCAGTAAATAAACTGATATTTTTAGTTTAAAAATAATCATTTTAACTAATTTTAAGTTTACTTGGTGTTTGGTTGGTCATACGTGACTTCCGACGCCCGAAAACGTTACCGAATCGCTAAAATACGCATTTTTCAATAAACGCTAGTATGGGTAAATTTTAAGTGAATCTTATGTGATAAAATGTGTTAAGTGATTTAAACATGAAAATGTGATAATATCTTAAGTGATAATTTGATAATGGGAAATTTAGGCAATGCATGTATGCATCTACGTTTTGTGCGGTAGAAACGGTGAAATTGCGTTAGATGTGTAACTTGTTTGCCGAGCATGAAATTTTCTACATATGAGATCTTTTATGTATATTTTCTCTAAAAATGACAAAATAGATAAGATAGTAATGATTCGCGTGTTTCGGTGTTAAACTATGTGAACGTTTATGTATATATATATTACGACGCGTAAATCGTAGATATATTGCGTAGAAACGGGAGAGTTAATGGATTTACAATAATGGTCACCTATAAAATCATTCAAGTCGCAAAATCATAAATATATATATATATATATATATGGACTCATATATATATATTAACGTGCCAACATAATAAAAAATGACAACTTTTCAAGAAAATCTCAAAGTTATGTGATAATTCTAAGAAACAGAGAAACTTACGATTTTTGTGTAATATATATATATATTGATTTAGAATTGTTCCTATATTAGGACGTATATAAAATACGCACCCAAATGTATTAAAATACGCACCCAAAGGTGAGTGTCACTAAACCCCTCTTTTTACTGCTTTTTATATATTTTGGGGGTAGAACACGTCGTTAAAAGGGTTTAACAATGTTTTCAAAAAAAATATATATTTTCGCTAAAAATATATTAGATTTGATAAGTTATACGTTTCGAAGTAAAACGTTTTCGATGAATAAATGTGGGACATTGGGATGGTACGGTGTTTCCGAGACGAAACAGACCGTAAAGTTGGGACGAATGCCGGCCTGAGTTTCGAGTGATGGAGATTCAGGGGATTCGTGCAACTACGTGTATTAAATTGTCATATTAGTAGGATATATATATTGTACGTGAGGCAGACATCATATTGTTCTTCGAGAAAGAACCCTGCGCCCATGATGTCGTTTAATCAGATAAGTATTGTACGCGAGGAATTGTTGGTAGATCTATAGGGTTAACAACCCCGTCGTGACCGGTCACCCCGTGTCAATGTCAAACGACGAATTAATATTCTGTTCATTGTCTCGTATTGATTATCCCTACATGGTTAATATATAGTTCGTATCGTCTAGCTAACATACGAGTCTAAAAGTTGACGCTATAATTTAATATACAAAACCTGGGCAATATATATTACAGTTGTTGGATCGATGAACCGGCGGAAGGCCCATGGATTTTTATTATGAAAGTAAAATGGATGTTTTTAAATAAATACCTAACCAGAAAGTTTTTCTTGGAATAAAATCTGTTAGTAATCGAATAAGTGAACTCACCTTCCTTTGTGTTGACACTTGATTTTTAACGTGTTCTACAGGTACTTGAATTCGGCTTCGGGAAATCATGGCGTATCTTGTGTTTGAATGATGCATGTTGTTTATTTGAAAATGTTGGACAACTTTTAAACTTTCTGGGACTTTTGTAATAAGATCCGCGAGGATCAAAGACATCGTAACTATGTAGTTGTGTCGTGACTTAAAACGTAATGTTTAATAACTTATGTCTAAAATAAACCGATATGTCCAACAATAAAAATGCATCGCTCGACAAGATATAAATGGGCACCAACTTCCGTCTCCACTACGTTTAATATTCCGCTGCGATGTTTTTGGGGTGTGACATACATACCATGATCACATTTGGCTGTAATGGTCATGAAAATTCTGAGGGTGGTGACTACATCAACAATCAGCGCCACTCAAACCACAAACTAAATGGTCAAATAAAGATGCTCCATCACACACTTGGTAATATGATTCATTGTCTGTGTGTAGTAGCCAAATAGGAGGGATGCAACACTTGCCCAAGCTGAATTTGCTAATAACAGTGTGGTTCACAGCCCTTTATAAAAGCTTCACCCTTTTCGTTTATCTATAAACACTCATTTCTTCATATGGTAGATGTAGTCAGCCTACAGGAAAAATAGACAAGGCCACTAATCTAGTTGAAGATACGCAGGCTACTCATGAAGCAATCAGATAAAAGATCGAGGAGTCAAAACATCAAGTACAAAACAACACCAAACAAGAATAGGCGTGTCAAGACTTTTGAAGTTGGTGAAAATATTATGGTTGGCACCTACTTTGATTGTTCGAAAGATTAATGTTAATATGTTGTGGGCCTCCCAAAAAGCATGTCAATTTATGTGACTTTCAATGTAGGTGACATCTACAAACAATATTCATGAGAGCTTGCTGATTATCCTGAAAACTTGCTGATTATCCTGAGAACTTGAGATTCTTCACATGTAAAGGGGAGTGACGAGAAGCTGATCCAAGAGTTGGCACTCTTATCTGGACCAACTAGATAAATAAACATGACAGAAATTACTTAAACCCTAAACGGACAAAACTTGGGTTACGATTGGAGGTACATGGACATATAAATAGGTGAAAAGGTATACAGAAACAACATCATGTTCCAATGTTGGTGCATGTTTTGTGACAACAGCTTAATAGTTTGATTATTTAGTCTTTGGATATTTTGTATTGGGCTTAGCATTATTGGTTAGGGAGTTAATTAGTGTAATGGGCTTGGAGAATGGCCTAGCCCGGACCAAAGCCCATGTGCAAAGCTTGTCCTATATAAACAAGCCTTGGCATTAGGGTTTTGGTTAGCTAGTGGAAGACATTCAGAAGAGTTTGAGAGAGAGTTAGAGAAATCTACAGAGAGTGGCTGAGAGATTTCTTGTGGGTCTTGAATTGATTGTAAACTTTGTGTTGGATAATCAATAGAAGACCGGATTGAAAGTGTATCGTGTTCTTGATTCTGTTTCTACACGTTTTCTGTGAAATCTGATCTAGGGGATTCTGCACTCTAGGTTAGATCGACGATTCTGTTACGATCCGCACGGATTAGGGGACTTACAATTGGTATCAGAGCGTTAAGCTCTTGATTCGCTTGGTTCAGAATCGTTTTCTGCAGAAATCTGGGTTTTTGGAGGCTGTTTCGAAGTTCTGTCGACTGTTCTTGAGTTCTGTTGCTGATTTCGGATAGAAAACTTGATTTTCGGACCAAGAAACAAGGATTTCGAATAAACAAAGAGCATTTCGGATCCATTTCGGGTCAAAAGGCTGCTTTTCGGATCAAGAAACAAGCATTTCGGATTAAAGGCTTAAATTTCGGACCAGTAACCTTGCATTTCAGATTAAAACAGTTGCATTTCGGACCAAAATATCTTGCATTCCGGATTAGAAGGTTACATTCCGGATGAGAAGGTGTTGATTTCGGATCAGACTATTTCACTTCGGATCAGACTGTTTCACTTCGGATTAGAAAGTGGTCATTTCGGATTAGATTAGTTCATTTCGGACCAGAAGGTGTTCATTTCGGATCACTTTTGACCATTCCGGATTATCATCTTAGATCTAAGACCATTTCGGACCATCTCGGACTGTTAAACTCGTGTGATTAAAAAAAAAACTCTGGAAAATCCTGAAATAGGTTTTTGACATTATATATCATTGGAATCGTAATTTCGAGACGAATCTAGCGGTATAATTTGATAAAAACAGTTTTCGGATAATATTTGTACGGTTTTGATAGTACGGTTACGGTAAAAGCTCAACAAGGACCAGTAGAGAAGTTAGAATTGGATTTTGACACAAGTTACCAAAATTCATTTGAACTTTTACGCTGCGTGATGGCTAAGATGAACAATGGAAGGGAGACTGTTAAGAATTGGCCAAAGCTTACAAACGTCAAAGTATATGCTGACTGGAAAGAGAAGTTTGAGTTGTTTATGAAAAGTGAAGATACTGAAATGTGGACGTGTATGATAGATGGATACTTTGCTCCCACACGTTGTGTTGATGGAAGAGTTATAGTGATGTCTTATGATAAGATGGATGAATCTGAGAAACGAGTGGTTGATGCTGAGAAGAAAGCTTTAGCAGCAATAAAGAAGTCATTGCCTGAGGGCGTTAAACATACCTTTACGAAGTATGGAACTTCTCAAGAGCTGTGGGAAGCTTTGGAAAAAACATTATCAGATTCCTTCAAGATTGAGTACATGTGATCAAGCATGTGTAGCTGAGCTTGCAGCTGTGAAGATAGGAGAAGTAGCTGCTGAGGTAGAGGAGAAGAAGAAAGCTGATAAGGAAATTGCTGAGAAGAAGGATGCAAAAGTTTCAAAGGGCTTGAACGATGTGAATGAACTTACATCAGAGGTGAAGGTATCATCAGAATCTGTAAGTCATACATGTCTTAATTGCACTGAACTACAGGGTAAAGTTAACAGACTATCGGAGCAGAACAAAATTTTGTTAGCGGATTTGGAAAACCGAAAAGAGTTAAATGTTCTTTTGATTAAAAGAGAGTCAAATTGTTTAGATAAATTCAAATCAAATGAATAAGAAATCAGTAGTTTAACAAGCAAAGTCAATGAACAGTTACAGATCATTGATTTGGCTCGTGAAACTCTGAAAGAAAAGACTAACGAGCTTTCAGAAAAGTGCACAGAATTGGCTGATGCACAAGCCAAAATTGTAGAACTTCAAGGTAAGTTAGATAAATTTGGAAATTCTTCGTTAGTCAGGACTCATATTCAAAAAGGTTTAAAAAGAAGTAATGATAAAACAGGGGTGGGGTTTACTAAAGTTTTATCTTCTGAAAATCAAGACTACTCTTTTCTACCAAATGAAGAAGAGCTAATTGATTTTGTACCCACTGCACAAGTAGCAGTGGATCCGATAGCTGTGGACTTGCCAAATAGTCCAGTTTCTTTGAAAGAATCTGTTGGGTCTAACAGTACACCTCATAAAGTGGATGAGGATACTAGAGACAAAAAGGCCAACATGTTTAAAAAGGGATCAAACAAAAAGAAAAGTTATAAGAAAAGATCCTGTTTTAAATGTCACAACAAAGGACATGTGGCGAGTTGTTGTCCTTTGAAGAAAGGTAAACAAAAGGTTGATGAGGTTAAGGATGGGAATCAGGTTGGGTCAAGCAATAGTGTAAAAACAAGTTGTCAGACGAAGAAACCTGAATTTCAATCAAAACCCTCAACTTCGATAAGATTTGATAGACCAAGAAGTATTTCTCCACAATTTAGTCATTATAATGGTAAATCAAATCGGTTTCAAAGTTAAAGAAGAAATTTTGGATATCAAAATCGATACCAGACTTCTGGTAATCGAAATTTTCAAAGAAGAAACGAAGATAGGAGTTTTAGTAACTCAAATGTTCAACAACATCCAATTTTTTTTTTCAGAATTCATGGTATGATAATGGTAGAAGTAGGTATCAAGATAATAATTTTCAAAGGTCAAAAACTCCGAGAGTTTATTGGAACTCTCGCAATCAAAGACCTAGTGGAAATTATCAATCTTGTTCAACAACGGGTAAGCAATCCAAGACTATAGTTAGGAGTGATGGATATTGGATGGATGTTCCTGTAACTGATGAATCTGGAAAACCCAAGACTTTCAGGGCTTGGGTTCTCAAGACTAACTGAGTTGTTAAGTGAATGCAGGATGACCAAGAAGGACTGTTGATGTGTTCAACAGTGGTTATTCTTGTAAAGCATCTGAGGTGAATAGTAGGTTAACATGGGTAACGAACTAATTACTTCTGTGATTGTCTTATTCAGTCTAAACTTTAAACGTGAAAAACTATTGTCAGATTTAAAGTGGGAGTCTGTTTGTGTTTTTAAAATTTATGTTTTTAAAACTTACTCCATAAGAACAAAAAATTAGGGGGAGAAATTCCTCTAAGCCAAAAAGAGTTTAGTTAGTGCGTGTGTTTAGGGGGAGTAAGTTATAAAATTTCAAAAATCCAAAAACATTAAAAACTAAAAAACTTAAAAAAAATAGAAAATCAAAATGAGTTATCACTGTGTGAAAAAGAAGAAATGATAGTACATCAGCAAGTTAGACTGTCACACTGAAAATGAAATTAAATTGCTTAAGTGTAATAGAAGCTTCATCATACAATGTACCAGTAGGCAAAAGCATGAAATAATCAACTTACCAATGTGATATAAACCTAAATGCACTAAGTATGAGTGGGGAACACATCAGTAGTGTATGGTTTAATGACCTTAATTCTTGCGTTGATAGATTGCCAAAATCTGAAGTTTTGGGTCTTTATACTGTTATTTCATCTGAGGATATCAGGGTTGTCCTTCTGCTGCATCCAGATACATGCTGACCTAGACACAACCAGGATATCTTGAAAGAGCTAAAAATGCCAAAACCCTGAAAATGAAGAAGCTCTCATAGAGAGTCATTCAAAAAATGCAAAATGCATAAATCATACCAAAAATGGTATTTGTCTTAGCCCTCGTTAGATTTTTTGGTCTCTTTATTGTACGGAAGTACTGACCTGTTCACCAATTATCTAAACGTTGAAAAACAAAACGGATGAATTCAGTATACTCACCTACTACGATGAATCTTTGTGCATACCTTGATCGCGGGGGTACATCCTGAAGTGGGACACACTAATATATCAGAATAATATTACCTTAACGTATCATACGGTAATGGTACTTGAAATGTTCATGCATTTTTTTAGGTGGACAAACATACTGGTAATCGTCTTGAACTGCTTTTCACGAAAAATTACATAAAGAATTATCTAATAGTGTGAAAACAGTTTGATTTTGCTGATATGATCTTCTTGCACATGATTCTCACAAAAAGATAAATTGTAAATATTTTTGAGTTTAGTTTAGTTTGTTAGTTTATTTTGAAGAATATCAAAAACACCAAAAATATTTCCTTTTAAAAGATCTCCCATTTTGAACTGACAGGTAGTTGTTTTTGCAAACTAAGATAAAATATTGGTTTATCTTTAAATGTGAAAAAGACTAATGGTTTTTCGAGATACTTGCTTGTGTTGCTAAACAGATTGATGTAGTTATCAAAATGAAGTGCAGAATACAAGTAAAGTGCAGATTGAGAGTGAAGTGAAGATGTGTGAAGATGCATGGTAGGATCCTTCTACTACATTGCAGAGAGAGATTTGGAAAATTTGGAGATACTTGCTTAACCAAAGATTGCTAGTTCACTGATCTTCAACGATGAAAGTTTTGGAGATTGGAATCATCAGCTAAGGGGGAATTTGTTGATGTCAGAAACTGTGTAGCTGACGCTATCCAAAGACCAAAAGAACACAAGATGTTTGAAGACAAAGTTACACTATGAAGCTATTGTCAAGGGGGAGTTTGTTGGTGCATATTCTGTGACAACAGCTTAATAGTTTGATTATTTAGTCTTTGGATATTTTGTATTGGGCTTAGCATATTGGTTAGGGAGTTAATTAGTGTAATGGGCTTGGAGAATTGCCTAGCCCAGACCAAAGCCCATGTGCAAACCTTGTCCTATATAAACAAGGCTTGGCATTAGGGTTTAGGTTAGACACTTGGAGACATTCAGAGGAATATAGAGAGAGTTAGAGAAATCTACAGAGAGTGGCTGAGAGATTTCTTGTGGGTCTTGAATTGATTGTAAACATCGTGTTGGATAATCAATAGAAGACCGGATTGAAAGTGTATCGTGTTCTTGATTCTGTTTCTACTCGTTTTCTGTAAAATCTGATCTAGGGGATTCCGCACTCTAGGTTAGATCGACGATTCTGTTATGATCCACACGGATTTCGGGACCCATAGCCAAACAGGTGTTACGTCAAGATATAAGACCTGAAGTCCTTGATTCAAAGCTCTCAGGTTTTTGCAATCAAGAATTTCCCACAATTTCCTTCCAAATTTCCTAATCTTCGGTAATTTTCCTTTTAAGCCTAAAACACGTGGATCACCGATTAGCATAACTTACATGTCTATTGTAACACCTCGCAAAATCATGTCCAATACAGTGGTGACACGTGTCAAAAACCCTGATCGTGATAAAAGATAACTTGAGGGACTAAAACTGTCAAACAGTGTAAAGATGTAAATAGAAGGAACAAAAGTGTCAACATGTCAAACTTGTGCCTCTGATTGACCTCATAGGATATTCATATTTGTTATTGAATAAATTGACGGACACAAGAAGCCGCTTATGCTTAAAAATCAAAAGTTACGAAACACAGGGGTTAAAAGTGTCAACATATTAATCCTTACCTCTGAGTGACCTTTTAACGTTCCCAAAGATTTGTAATGTGTTAATATATCCTCATGAATATCTGATAAAGATTTCATAATGTTCCGGTTCAAAATTGTGATGTAAATTGAAATTTCCAAGAAAAGGGTCAAAAGTGTAAATATGGGAATTCTTCAATCGAGAGCCTTTTTCAAAGCATCCAAAACTTATGAATGCATGTTCCCACTCCCTAGAGCATCCCAGACCTGATTATGTTGACCATGCATGTTGAAAAAGTCAGTTATTCACGTTCAGAAAGTGCAGGGACTGATCATGCAAACAAACAAAACAACTTTAAAACTCGTTGTCTCGCGTGGCGCGCCAGGGTTAACCTGGTCTGGCGTGTGGCACGACGGAGGTCCTTTTTCAGCTGGTACTTGCAGCTGCCAGCATGCATTACCTGCAAATCTTTCTTGAATCTCTGCAGCCTGTTTTGAATTTAGCAGCAAGATTAACAGTTTTGTAAAACCACTTGACACTTGGAAGCATCATAATTCACATGAGGACACATGGATTGATCTTGATTCATCCTCCTCTCCTATAAATAGAACCCATTGTTGAGCACTTGTTCTTGCACATTTGAAATTTTCACTCTCAATTGAGCTCTGAAGCATCCTGGTCATCTAGGAAGCTTTCTCAAGTCTAAATTTCGTGCTATGGACCATTGTAAGTGTTCTTAGCTTCCATAGTTAAGCTTTTATTAGTTTAATGACCGAAAGTCAAAGATATCGTAATTACGCTTTGACTTTGTGATTAATCACTAACGGTCCAGCCATTATTGGAATTGAAAGTGGCTATGTGTTGGTAATTATGTAGGTGTTAAACCCTTATAAGGGCACCTCCTAATTATCACATTTACTTGGTCAATTGTCGGGTCAAACTACTTAACAGAAAAGTCAAACGAGTCAGTTTTTGCAAAATAAATCATAACTGATAATGCAGAAGCTATAAATTACATTTTATCACTCAAACAACTTGGTAAATAATATAAGAACATGTTTAGGCATGTTCAACCGACAATTCTGAGTTTAGGCTCGGTTCGCAACCGAAAGTCGCAAAAGTAGACTTTTGCTTTGACTTTCAGTTCTGACCCGATTTAGCTTAGTTTAGCTATGCCTTAGGATTCTTTTGTGATCATATTGTATGTTAGTATAACTCTCTGAAGTTATACTACATGGTCCCTTAGAATTCAGAGATTATATGCATGTTTCGTTATTTGCTTAAAATTGACCATTATGCCCTTTTGTTATTAAAACAAGATTTTTGAAAATGTGAAAGGACAAAACGTTTTATTACTGATATATAAGTATGTCCTAAAAATTTGACATCAGTTTATGGTCTCAAATTAAAGTTATGCAAGATATCGTAAAATAGAACTTTTTGTTAATTAAATTGCATTTTCAGCATAAATCATATTTAAACCCAATTTTTGGCACCAAACTTGCCACCCACTGTTATGATATAATATATAGAGATTTTTGGAAATTTTTGTCAAATTTTATACTGACCATAACATAGAGTTCTTGCGTTGACTCGGTAATTGACGATAATGCCTTTTTCGCTAATAAAATGAGTTTTACACATCATTTACATGTCAAACCTTTTTCTACTGATTTATATATTAAATAAAATATTTTAAACATTTAAGAGTGATCAAAATCTCAGATTTCCTTAAACATATCAAATATCGTCAAATATCGACTTTTATGCGAATTAGGCGCATAGTATGGTTTAAAACCATATTTAGCACCTAAGGCTTGTTACCTACTGATTTTAAAAATAATTTTTTATACTTTAACAGTAAGTATAAGTCTTGAACTCAGATTTCTAAATTTAACCTTAAAAGCATATGTGAAATGACCAAAATGCCCCTATGGTGCATAGTTTGGCCATAAATGATTAAACACACATATGTACGATATCTTGCTGGTATAACAACATAAAATAAATATTTTTGCAGAATGTTTTAAACCACAACCTCAGTTTATGTTTAAACCTCTTTTATAAACTTTAAAATGACCAAAATACCCTTTCGGGACTTAAATTGGTCTTAAATACATTTGGGGCATAATTGTTGATATCCTACTGATATCACAACATATTTTAAGCATAATAACTATTGGAACTTGTATGTGACTCATACGGTTAACCGTTATGCATATACGCGTTCGGTACGGTTTATGTAACTAGTTTGCATAAATTAGCCGAAACGGGTCAAACATTATTATTTTTACTTCAAAATCCAGAATGTGTTTACTTTACCCATTATATACAAATCTTCATACTTGTCGGGTCTAAATCACTTTCCAATCCGGTCACCGCTTAATCTTGCGTTTTGTACCGTAAACTTTCCTTTAAAACCAACCGGTCAAAGTTACAACTTAAATAAGACCCGTTAGGAATCTAATAGGTAATTAAAACCTTCGTTCTAGATTTGGAGCCCAGTAAAAGCTCCCTATACTTGCTGATTAGAAAATACGAATGAGAATAAATTTCATTTAGCTCATGTAAATACTTTTAACTTATTTTCCCTTATACGGGCTTGGGATACAGTAAATTATTACCGCTTGGTCGGGTATTGAATATTTAATCGATTAGTGGTTAAATCATTGAGATTACCCATTTTAATCTGTTTTGTTTGATACAAAGCCTTTTAGGGTTAATATTGTAACAACCCGCACGTTCGTGCGCTGTTACTACTCGCTATACTCGTTACGCCTAGCACTAGAGATTCGGATCGAAATGTAGCTTTATCGCTTACATCGCTATTTCGCAGTATAATCGCATATCACGCATGTTTTATCGCTATAACACATCGCATCGCACACACTAACGCTTACGATGACGTTGAGTGAGGACCTATTCTACCATCCTCGTTAGCCGTGATGCATCGCAAAGTAACGCATATTCGAAACGAAACCCGGTTAGTATATCGCAACTTGGAAATGTGGATATTTATATACGATCCTTTGTGACTATTTATAATATTGAAATGTGTGTACAAACTATCGTAACGCTTAACGAACGAAACAAAACATCGAAACGCAATTCACCGGAGACCACCGATTAGCACGCTTTTGGGCTATTTTCTCTTGATTCCTTGCGATTCTTGTAGGGTTTCAACTCAAATCTTGTACTTCCATGATCTACACACATTTCTTCATCATTTTCAACTTTGAATCTCAACTTTTAACCGTGAAATCAATGGATTTGAGGTGTTCTAGGGTGATGTCATCATAGAGTTCTTATGAACTTCAAGCCTTGGCCTCATTCCACCAAGAATAACTCAGATCTGAAGGATTTCCACATGATTTCACAACGATTTCGCATAGATCTAAACATTCTCAAAATTAAAAGGATTGAAAGAAGCTTTTCCAACTTTCTTTCAATTCTTTTACACTCAATGCACTCAGAACCGATAGAATCGGAGCTCGTTCTGATCTTCTACTCATTCTTAGTGAAGTGTTGGTTCAAGATCTAATTTCTATCTAAGAAACAGCTGATTTCGGAATAAACATGAACAACCGTCATGAACAGTTAACTGATTGGGCGAGGGTGGTTCCTGTTCGATCGGATAACTTGTATCATGATGGGGTTGCTGTTGTTTAGCACGTTGTCATACCGTCTCGATCAAACTGCGAAACCTTCAAAACTTAACAACTTTCACGTTTGCAAAAAGGATCAGATCGTCGGGACAGATTGCCGTCCGATCGTATTGCCATTCGATCGAACTGCTATCCGATCAAGTTGCACTTGGTTCCACACTTAAACTTTTCTTCAAACTTGCAAAGCTCTGAACGTCGAACGGATTGCCGTCCGATCGGATAGCCATTCGATCGAATGACCATCCGATCGAATGACCATCCGATCTTTTGACATTTGGAACTTCGATACTTAAACATTTTATAATTTCAAAGATCATCAGTTTCCAACGGATTGCCATCCGATCGGATTGCTATCCGATCGAGTAACCATCCTGCTGTGAACTTGTTCTCACTAAGTGTCCTGCCAATCGGATCGCTACCCGATCGAACGACCATTCGATCGATGACATGAAAGGTAGAGATACTTCACTGTTTTCAAAATGCTACAACGAAAACTTCAAAGCCATCATGCACGAACACATCCTTACCAAACGAATGTCAATCCGACCGAATGGCCATCCGATCGGATGACCATCCGAACGGATTGACATCCGATTGAATGATCATCCGATCGAATTGCCATCCGATTGGATTACCATTCGACACTTGGTTCACTCGCCACCGCTTAACGCATCGTTCAACGCTTACGCTATCATTCTGTAATCAGGCTAATCTCAGATGCGCTCCCTTAAATCCAAGATTGTGTTGCTTGGTGAACACGAACTGTGAGTATACTCGAACCCTTTTTATCGCATTTTTGGTGTAACATACGTTTCTATCAAATCAAACTAATCGAATGCTTAAACTATTTATCACTTGCGAATGACTGAATTACATATTAATACGTGATGCTAGTTACATATGTGCTAGGACTTTTACTCGCGATGTCCCGCCTTAACTAGTATAGTACTATTGAAACCAACGGGGTCTAGTTAGGATGAATAGCAATTGCAATCGCAGCTTGAGTGACTTAGCTGGTAGTATCTATCATGTATATATGTTGATTGTATCTCGTTTATGTATGTGGTGATTCGTAGCACTTTTATCTACTATGCTTTTCCATCAAAACTTGTATACTCGCCAATACTTTTGTATTGACGTTGTTTTAACGTATGTTGCAGGTATAGTCGCAGTCTACATCAAATCAAGCTAGGGAGTCTAGAAACACACATAAAATCTAGGTTGTCGGATTTGTATTGTTTGAGAGAACATGAAATTCGTGACAGCTTATGTGATTGTATTTGTCTATTAGTATGGGATAATGAACGCATTAACTATTGTCACAATTTAGTTGTTATGGATACTCTTGAGCAATCTGATTCGCCTAGTGCCGCGCCCCGATGATTCCGCCATCGGTTGGGGTGTGACAGATTGGTATCAGAGCCATAACTATAGGGAATTAGGCCAGACTTGACCTAGTCCGGGTCGATGTCTTAGAAATGACCTAGTCTATAGTCTAAGTACCAACGGGCCGACTCGTACGAACCTAGTATGAATCGTACGGGCCTACTTGATACTCTCGATCGAATCTGCTAAAACTACAACTTCGCGTGAACCCCACATACTACAACTTCACACGAAGAGCCTTTCCTAAGGCTGGAATATTACTTAGCCTTTCCTAAGGCCAACACAATACACACGTTTTCAAAAGTACTCCCATAACACAACCGAGTGGTCCAGTTGAGATCAGGCATGAAAACCAAGAACTCTCGATAAGATCGCTCGCTCGGCGCATTTTTCCAGCACGGGAACTTTTCGTCAAGCTAGGAGTGACATACATAACTCAACGAAAGTCTCCATTTCAAAATCTAGTGGAACTCCCGAATTTATTCGAAAAACACAACCACAACTAGGAACGAAGTTATTAAGTCAGGGGTGAAACTCGTATCTTAATAAACCGTTCCACTCTCCTTAAAATGGTTTTCAAAAGCTCTCACCAAGGACTCGACTATAACGATAACTCGAGCCACGCGATGACTAGGAAGACGAATGCCATGAGTTGCATCCCAGTAGAAGCATAAGTCTTCTAGGACAACGCGCGTGCACGAACTTGTTGGGTATAGTTGGGTTACCATGGGTAGTCGACGCCTAAACACCCGAGGCACTCTAACTATTTTTCTAGCATACGACTCGCCGATTTTACGCTTGTTGGAACTTATTTTCGCCTATGTGTCTACAATTTAAAACTTTATGCCTTATCGATTTATCAATTTCCGCTCCCTGCTTTATAAACGCACAACTCGCACAGCCATCGTAATCTAAAACGAAAGCCGAATATTAGCAACAAAACTAAAAGCTAACGACTCGCTCGCTCCCTTACCATCGCGTCCTCGCGCTATCTACACCACTATAAATGTATAAACTACACACATATGTATATATACACAAACAAATCGCTTATGAGAATACGTGAGAACTTAGGAATCTTGTGTCACCTATGTGGCTCCTATGTGTGTACGCATTACTATACTACCTGCATCAAGTTTTAAACGCGTTCAATCGCATCGCATACTCAAAAATCATTATGACCGAATCTCACTCCAAATCTCTCTCTGTCTAGATGTCTTCCATCGACTCTACCTCGAGACAAACAGCTAGGAGAAGAGTCAAACGAAGCGCCGAAAAGAGGATTGCCTCGCTTGTGGCCAAGGAGGTGGCCAAGGTCATTCCTCAAATTGTCACTCAAGTGCACTCTCTCGGCAACTCTCGAACCTCAGAAGACTCTAAGATGGAAGCGCCACAATCTGCTTTCCTCTACAAGCACTTCAAAGCCTGTGACCCAATGGTTTTCACAGGTGAAGGAGATGTACCTTAGTTGCTACAGTGGTTTGATGCCATCAAGGTGACCCTTCGTCAGAGTGGGTGCCCCGAGCACTTTCGTACCACATGCGCTACCGGAGTTTTTCAATCGCAAGAACTCGACTGCTGGACAGCCGAACGTAACAAACGTGGGATCTCTGCAGCGTATGCTCTCTCTTGGGATGAGCTGAAAGAGCTCATGAAGAAGGAGTACTGCCCTCCCCACGAAATCCAAAAGCTCGAAGACGAATTTTGGGAAATCAAGCAAGTCGAAGTTGACAATACTGGCTACACCGCAAGGTTCAAACAGCTTAGCATAATCTGCCCAAGTCAAGTCAACACTTCAGAAAAAGCCATCATGAAGTACATTTGCGGTTTGCCTGAATGTGTGGGTGATTTTGTCGAAGCTGCAAGACCTGCCACCATGGAAGAAACCTACCGCTAAGCCGCAGAAATCAACGACAAACGAGTCATGGAAGGATTTTTCTCCAAGAATCCTGTCATACAGGCTCGTCAAGAAATCGTCATCGACTCTTCCGACGATTCTTCTAACGATTCCTCCGACGATTCTACCAACGAATCCTCAGACGAATCCTCCGACGACACCGTACCGCCGCAAGACGCTCAGTCCAGCCGCAAACGAAAGACCATAAGCCCAAACTCTTCAACAACTGAACTGTCGCAACCAGAACCTCTCCAAGCCCTTCCAGTTCACTCAAAGCGCGCCTACGAAGGAACTCATCCCCTGTGTCTCACGTGTACGTATCATCACCCGCCAGAAGCTAACTGGCGCTATTGCGCAAATTGCAACTGGTCTGGTCATCTTACCCAGCACTGCCTCACGGGGCCGCAGACTTGAAGAATTTCAGCAACAATCGCAGTCTCCGCAAAAGTCTTCTACAACAACAACAATTATGCTTCTAATTTTGTTGTAATGATTCGATTTTCGCGGTTAATCCCTTTTACGTGTTAAACTTGTTCTATTTCTCGACGCAATGTGGACTCTATCTTATTCCTCATTCTCGCACTCGCGCACGGACTATATACTAGCACTATGTACTATATAATGCGTTTTATCCCTACTATGCGTTCTTGAGATAAAGTACGATAAATGTGTAGAGATCAAATTAATCACGGGTGCACACGGCATTACTACGGTTTGTGCACAGAGATTGTAATGAATTTCAATGATGTTGTAACGTTAAAAGCATGGTTAAGCGTGGTGGATACGCCGCTGGTACTTCCTATATATAAGCGTCTTGACCATGTCAACACAGTGTGACACCTATTCACGGGGCAGAGGCGTGTGGTTGAAGCATGGTGGATACGCCGCTGGTACTTCCTATATATAAGTGCTTCGCCATGCCAACCAATGTCTTGTGAAGAAAGTGCCCTACAGGATTGAATGTTACTAGACCAATTATACTATTGAATCTATTTTCGACACACTAAACTACATCGCAAGGCGTAACAATCTCAGTCGCAACTCAAAGCGTGTAATCGCTAGGCTTTTCGTAAGCCAACACGCTCGCAATCTCAATATCGCTGGAATCTATCTCGCAACTCTCAATCTCTTATTAAGTGTTTCGCTCAATCGTTTATTATGAGTATCGCGCTATCACTTATCGTGTGTATCGCTCTATCGCTTTGTGTATTGCTTTATCACTCATCGTGTATCGCTTAACGTTTATCGCTATCGCTTACCGTTATCCGTGTTGTATGTGCTATCTGTGTTAGGTTAGCACACGTGACCTCGCTGCACGAGACAAAACTGATAGGGTTAAAACATGGTGGATACGCCGCTGGTACTTCCTATATATAAGTGTTTTAGCCATATCGGCAGACTTTCATGGAAAAAGGCCATGTGGGGCTTAATGTTAGTTAAAATTTGTGGTGTTGTTGAATCTAATCAAATCACATGTTCCCATCGCTTGCAGCGCATCAATCGTCGTCTATCGCTCGACGCTTATTGCTTATCGCCGTCATCCTCGCTTACTATGTTTATGTTTGTGTTGTGCTATCGATTATCGCGCACCGCTTGTCGCTCATCGCACACGCTCGTGTCGCTAAACTGAGTTCAAAAACGACCCCATCACTCAGTTTGCTCAAAACTTGGTCCGACCATTCTTCGCTTGGACCGAGGAAATCGAAACCAAACAGTATTATGTCGACACACATGACACTACTTCACGGAACGAAAGCCATATGGCTAAAACATGGTGGATACGCCGCTGGTACTTCCTATATATAAGTGTTTTAGCCATATTGTCGAACTTTCATGGAAAAGTGCCATGCGGGGCCAACTTTAAATCTAAAATTTTGATATTATTAAAAACCTTTGTGTAAACAAAGCCTTTTTCTTACAAAACTTTTCTAAAAATTTAATCAAAACCCTTGTACAAAACAGACTTTCTTGTAACGTTGGTGTGACAAACGACTCAAGTTAACGCCACTTGACGAGAAAATTTCGTAAAACGAGTTTTAATCACCCTAAAATCTTTTAGTGACCTACTAAAAAAAACTCCTCTCATGGCGCTGGTGTGAACATCGAAACAGTTTAACACCGCACTGTGGGAAGATTTTTCATAAACAAATTTTCCCCAAACCCTTTCGAATTAATCAACTTATAGAGAATTCAGAATGCTTTTTGGATCGCTTTCGTGTGTTGCCATCTTTTGTATGCGAATCGCCTTACTCGCCGCCATCACCCAGTCTTCGAAACGCTCTCGCTCGTCAAATTTCAACTAGTCGCTCGCTTATTTTGTCATTTTGATCGCTACTCTCAATCGCATCAACTCTCGCAACCCTTCTTATGGATTAATTTCGGGACAAAATTTCCTAAAGCAGGGGAGACTGTAACAACCCGCATGTTCGTGCGCTGTTACTACTCGCTATACTCGTTACGCCTAGCACCAGAGATTCAGATCATAATGTAGCTTTATCGCTTACATCGCTATTTCGCAGTATAATCGCATATTACGCATGTTTTATCGCTATAACACATCGCATCGCACACACTAACGCTCATGATGACGTTGAGTGAGGACCTATTCTACCCTCCTCGATAGTCGTGATGCGTCGCAAAGTAACACATATTCGAAACGAAACCTGGTTAGTGTATCACAACTTGGAAATGTGGATATTTATATAGGACCCTTTGTGACTATTTATAATATTGAAATGTGTGTACAAACTATCGTAACGCTTAACGAATGAAACAAAACATCAAAACGCAATTCGCCGGAGACCACCAATCGAATGACCATTCGATCGAATGGCCATCCGATCGGATGACCATCCGATCGGATTGCCATCCGATCCATTGCACTCCACCACCTCCTCTCCTCTTCACCTATAAATAGCACTTGTCACATCACTGTTCAAGTGATGTGATAGCTCTCACTCGACCAGCACACTTTTAGGCTATTTTCTCTCGATTCCTCGCGATTCTTGTAAGTTTTCAACTCAAATCTTGTACTTCCATGATCTACACACATTTCTTCATCATTTTCACCTTTGAATCTCAACTTTTAACCGTGAAATCAACAGATTTGAGGTGTTCTAGGGTGATGTCATCATAGAGTTCTTATGAACTTCAAGCCTTGGCCTCATTCCACCAAGAATAACTCAGATCTGAAGGATTTCCACATGATTTCACAACGATTTCGCATAGATCTAAACATTTTCAAAATTAAAAGGATTGAAAGAAGCTTTTCCAACTTTCTTTCAACTCTTTTACACTCAATGCACTCAGAACCGATAGAATCGGGGCTCGTTCTGATCTTATACTCATTCTTAGTGAAGTGTTGGTTCAAGATCTTATTTCTATCTAAGAGACATCTGATTTCGGGATAAACATGAACAACCGTCACGAACAGTTAACTGATTGGGCGAGGGTGGTTCCTGTTTGATCGGATAACTTGGATCATGATGGGGTTGCTGTTGTTTAGCACGTTGTCATACCGTCTCGATCTAACCGCGAAACCTTCAAAACTTAACAACTTTCAAGTTTGCAAAAAGGATCAGATCGTCGGGACGGATTGCTGTCCGATCGGATTGCCGTCCGGTCGGTTTGCCGTCCGATCGGATTACCGTCCGATTGGATTGCCATCCAATCGAACTGCTATCCGATCGAGTTGCACTTGGTTCCACACTTAAACTTTTCTTCAAACTTGCAAAGCTCTGAACGTCGAACGGATTTCCGTCCGATCGGATAGCCATTCAATCGAACGACCATCCGATCGTTTGACATTTGGAACTTCGATACTTAAACATTCTATAATTTCAAAGATCATCAGTTTCCAATGGATTGCCATCCGATCGGATTGCTATCCGATCGAGTGACCATCCTGCTGTGAACTTGTTTTCACTAAGTGTCCTGCCAATCGAATCGCTATCTGATCGAACGACCGTTCGATCGACAACCTGAAAGGTAGAGATACTTCTCTATTTTCAAAATGCTACAATGAAAACTTCAAAGCCATCATGCACGAACACATCCTTACCAAACAAATGTCAATCCGACCGAATGGCCATCTGATCGGATGATTATCCAAACGGATTGACATCCGATCGAATGACCATCCGATCAGATTACCATTCGACACCCGGTTCACTCGCCACCGCTTAACGCATCGTTCAACGCTTACGCTATCATTCTGTAATCAGGCTAATCTCAGACGCGCTCCCTTAAATCCAAGATTGTGTTACTTGGTGAACACGAACTGTGAGTATACTCGAACCCTTTTTATCTCATTTTTGGGTGTAACATATGTTTCTATTAAATCAAACTAATCGAATGCTTAAACTATTTTCACTTGCAAATGACTGAATTACATATTAACACGTGATGCTAGTTACATATGTGCTAGGACTTTTACTCGCGACATCCCGCCTTAACTAGTATAGTACTATTGAACCTGACGGGGTCTAGTTAGGATGAATAGCAATCGTAATTGCAGCTCGAGTGACTTAGCTGGTAGTATCTGTCATGTATATATGTTGATTGTATCTCGTTTATGTATGTGGTGATTCGCAGCACTTTTATCTACTATGCTTTTCCGTCAAAACTTGTATACTCGCCAATACTTTTGTATTGATGTTGTTTTAACGTATGTTGCAGGTATAGTCGCAGTCTACCTCAAATCAAGCTAGGGAGTCTAGAAACACACCTAAAATCTAGGTTGACAGATTTATATTGTTTGAGAGAACATGAAATTCGTAATAGCTTATGTGATTGTATTTGTTTATTAGTATGGGATAATGAACGCATTAAATATTGTCGCAATTTAGTTGTTATGGATACTCTTGAGCATTCTGATTCGCCTAGTGCCGCGCCCTGATGATTCCGCCATCGGTTGGGGTGTGACAAATATGACCGTGTCCTGGATATCCTCGGCTCATTCATTTGAAATGGCCACGACTTAAGCACGGGGTGTAGGCATACACCTGACAGTTGCATATGTAAAATGGTATCTCACTCGTGAGGAAACTTCTTGTGGGCTTATACTAGTGGTGTGTCTATTAATCTTGTACCGGCTCTTCTATTCCGGTCCTGAACGTACGGCAAACATATAAATCTGTATACAAGATTATTTTAATAATTGTCCCAAGTTATAAAAGAATATTTGTGCCTTCTGCATTTAAATCAATTTTCTTAAATGTTTTCAAAAGTGTCAGTTAATTGTATTTACCAGTGTAAACTGATGTATTTTTCAAAAAGATTAAGTGCAGGTACTACATGAAATGGGCTGGAACCTCCTAATTATTAGTTAAAGAGTCTTGCAATCTTTTAATACTTTAAGTCTGTTGAACAATGTTTACTTTCTGTTTTAGATCCGCCTGTGGATCCATTTACAACCGTTGTGTATTATTTTATTATACTTTTCAAATTCGGTTTGTAATATTATTTTAGACTTTCGCTGTGCATTAAACTGTGATTAATTTTCTATGATGATATCAACTACGTCACGATACTCCCCACCGGTACTACGTGTAAACATCGGGGTGTGACAGGTTGGTATCAGAGCCAACATTGAGTGAATTAAACACTAGCCTTTTGTGTTTAATCTCAATGACACAGTGCACGTTCCTTGACTTCCGAGTCTAGTCAAAGGACTCAGGATTAATCCTAATCTTAATTGGTTTTTGTCTTTTCTTGTTTCTTTTGTCTTGACATGATCAAAGACAAAATGCCGCCAAGACTTAGAGGCAGGGGTGGAAGAGGAAAAGCCCCAATTTTGACAAGAAACGACCATGAAGCCGGACCATCCCACCGACGTACACCATCAACAACACTTAGCTCTAGTCCTCACGAAGACTGGAGAACTTACTTGGAGCCCGCGAGACGCTCAGTCTCACTCAGTTCCTCACCGTCCTACCACCATTCGTTCGAGCCACATCAAGATGAGGAACCTCATGATTCTCATCATTCTTTCATCCCGTTGCAGCGTTCGGGTTCTCACAGTTCTTTTCAAAACCCAACTCCCTATTTCCAAAGCCTGTTCAACCCGATGAACCAGATACAAGAACCAGAGGGTCCAAACCCTTTGGGACCAGCTGATCATTTCCCTGAAATCCAAAACATGGATGTGGACGAAGATCCAGATCCAGAAATGCCGCCATCTGGGATGCCGATGCATCCCATCGATATATCTAGCGGATCATCCTTCCATGGTTCGCCTTACAGGGGCCCCGATATTTGGGCCGAAAGATGGGCTTCGTACAGGTGGAAGTATACTCCCCCTCACCACAACTCACCATCACACCAACAGGTCCCTTCTGAGGACCCTCATTTTCAGGCGGTCACGCAGCCACCACCTCCAGCACTAGAGCAGCAACTGGCTCCAGAACCACCGAGGCGAAGAAGAGGTACACGGATGTCCGTACGTGGGGGTTTCCATTTCAGCACCCCCCAACACTCCAGCAACAACAACTACCCGCCGCTGTATGAAGACCCGCAAATGGGTGGGCCTTCAAACCCAGTTACTGAAGTCGACTCTGCACCAGTCGCACCAGCACTACCGCCCATGGGTTTTGAAAACCCAATCCCATTATACCAAGGTGCAGTTATGTATAACCGGTTTGAGCAGCCAGCTTACTTGGGTTATAATTACAACAATGCCCCTTCCATTGACCCATATGTCGAGGCAGCCAACTACATTGCTCTCTACCCTGGACCCTTTCCAACTACGTACCCAACTGGGTACCCAACATATGGGTATCAATACCTACCGCCTCCTCAACCTCAGCAGCAGCAACCACCGCAGCAGCAAGAAATCCTCCAGCGGTTGCACGAGGTGGAGCAAAGGGTAGACGAGGAGCGTAGGAGCCGCCGCGGTCTACTAAAGGGTTTGGCAAGCCTTATAAAGGGGAAGAAGAATAGGGATTATTAAAATCCTTGTTTTATTGTTTTGTAATTTTATTCCAATTAAGTCCCTGCGTGGACATTTATTTACGTATTTGGTCCTTGTGTGGACTTGTATTTTCTTATTTTAGTCCCTGCGTGGACAAGTTATTTATTTAAAACTCCCGTTTAGGGCAGTTATTGTACTTCTTTCAATTTATGGAATGTTTTATTTTAAAATTTATTTGTCATTAATTATATGCATATACTATAAGAAATAAATCAAAATATCATTCCAATTTACAATTGATCTGCCATTATATATTGAAAGAAAAATCTTAAAGGTATAACCTAGCCTATGTGTCATTTAAGACATAGCCATGATGCTAAATCCTTTTTAAGAAAGTAAATCTTTGTTAACATCTGAAAACATGTTAGCACTCCTGACAATAGTGATGCGATAAAATCACACTTGTCATCTTTATATTGGATTTTTCCAATTCCTTATTCTTACCTAATGATTTAAACATCCATTAGTGATGAAGTGCCTACGGTCCATAATCATTGTCCAGTAAGACAAATGGCAGTTGTAGTCTATGACTCCCTGTCAAGAAAGGTGATGAACTATGTTCAAACCTTAATGCCTTGATCCTATAAAATCATGGCTTTAAATTAAAACTGTCCTTGTGACAAGGCCTTTTGTATGCCACCCTAATATCCATGATAGTTTATAACTGGGATAAATAGTAATGAAAATTTAAATAAATTAAATTACCAAATTAACCAATATGGTTTATAATATTCATGGTTAATGAATCATAAAAAATGACGATTCCATAATAGACTTCTGAATAAATCGTTGTCATCATTTTTATATAGCAATCAAGCTATATGGCTGAATCTCAAGAAGTTAATAGTCATCCAAGGGAGAAAAATGATAACACCAGAATTAATGTAGCTGGTGCAGACCTACAAGCATTGATAGACAATGCTGTTACTCGAGCTCTTGACAGACAATTCAAAGAAACAAGTGGTACTCGCACTAGGACCCAATCTGTACCTCATACGAAACCACCTTCCAAGACACATACATCTCATAAGGACGATTCTCATCATTCGTCGAATCAGAAGAGTATCCCATCTAAACAGATTGTGCTTAATCAGGAGCCTCGTGTCAAAACCTGTTCTTACAAATACTTTGTCTCTTGCAACCCACGGGACTTTACAGGAGAAAAAGGAGCCATTGATTATATGACATGGCTCGATGAGATGGATACTGTGGTTGATACCAGTGGTTGTGCGAAACAGGATATTGTGAAGTTTGTTTCACAATCATTTAAAGGTGAAGCTTTGGCTTGGTGGAGGTCGTTAATCCAAGCCACAGGGAATATCCCGTTGTATAACTTATCTTGGGATCAATTTGTTGCACTGATCAAGGAAAACTTCTGTCCTCAGCATGAGGTAGAGAAAATCGAGACTGACTTCTTGACTCTGGTCATGAAGAATTTAGATTGTCAGGCGTATGTTACAAGCTTCAATACCGTGTCCCGATTGGTTCCTTATTTAGTCACACCGGAACCAAAGCGCATAGCACGTTTTATTGGAGGTCTAGCTCCAGAAATCAAGGGAAATGTGAAAGCATCCAGACCTACCACATACAGGTCAGTGGTGGATCTGTCTCTATCTCTCACACTTGATGCTATCAGAAACAAGTCTGTCAAAGCTTCTGATGAAGGAAAGCGGAAGCGGGAGGATGAGATTTCTCATCGCTCCGATAAGAAACAAAAAGGGAACTCTGAGCATAAGAAGGGTTCTGGTTTAGAAAGGATGCCCAGCAGTCAGGGGAAAACCCAAATGTAAAGTCTGCAAGAAACACCATTTTGGAAAGTGCAGATTTGAATCCCACTCACAGTCGCATTCACAGCCAAAAGTTTGTGGGATCTGCAAGTCCAAAGAGCATAGAACTTTGGAATGCAAGAAAATGAAGGATGCAACCTGTTATGGTTGCAACGAGAAGGGGCACATAAAGACTAACTGCCAGAAAAATCCAAAGAAGCCTGAGGAGGCTAAAAAGACCAATGCTCGAGTCTTCCAGATGAATGCTCAGGAGGCAGTTCAGAATGATAATGTTATAACAGGTACATTCTTCATCAATGATGTATATGCTAGAGTTTTATTTGATTCTGGTGCAGATAAGTCTTTTGTAGACAATAAATTTTGTAAACTGTTAAATCTGCCTGTTAAAACTCTAAACATAAAATACGAGGTAGAATTGGCCGATGGTACCATAGAGACTGCTTCAACAATCTTAGATGGATGTTTTATATCCATTAGGAATCATTCTTTTCCGCTGTCTTTGCTTCCGTTGAAATTGGCAGGATTCGATATAGTTATAGGCATGGATTGGTTATCTCGTAATCAAGCTCAAATTGCCTGCGACAAGAAGCAAGTTATCATTAAGACCCCTTATGGTGAACCACTTACAATTCAAGGAGATACACAGTATGGATTGCCTAAGCAAGTATCTATGCTTGAGGTATCAAAGTGTTTGAAGAAAGGTTGTGTCATTTACATTGCACAAGTGACCATAGATGAGCCAAAGCCCAAGATCAAAGACATCCCTGTTATTTCTGATTATCCAGACGTTTTTCCTGAAGAATTACCTGGTTTACCTCCAGATAGACAAGTGGAATTCAGGATCGATATTGTTCCAGAAGCAGCCCCTGTAGCTCGAGCTCCTTATCGATTGGCACCAACAGAGATGAAGGAATTAAAACACAGTTGGATGATTTGTTAGAGAAAGGTTTTATTCAACCTAGCTCATCTCCTTGGGGAGCGTCCATTCTATTTGTGAAGAAGAAAGATGGCTCGATGCATTTATGCATCGATTATCACGAGCTGAACAAAGTTACAATCAAGAATAGGTATCCATTACCCAGGATCGACGATTTGTTCGATCAGCTTCAAGGAGCAAGTTACTTTTCAAAGATCAATCTAAGGTCAGGATATCATCAGTTGAAGGTCAGAACCGAAGATGTGCACAAAGCCGCATTCAGAACACGCTATGGCCACTATGAGTTCTTAGTGATGCCTTTCGGGCTCACTAATGCACCTGCAGCATTCATGGATCTTATGAATCACATTTGCAAGGCGTATCTAGACAAGTTTGTCATTGTCTTTATCGATGACATACTCATTTATTCAAGGAATCAAGCTGATCATGAAAGACACCTCCGGTGTATCCTTAAACTTCTGCAGCAAGAGACGCTCTACGCCAAGTTTTCCAAATGTGAGTTTTGGCTTTCTGAAGTCCAATTTCTTGGACATGTGGTAAGCAAGCGTGGTATCCAGGTGGATCCCGCTAAATTTGAAGCAATTATGAATTGGTAAGCGCCTAAAACACCTACAGAGGTACGCAGCTTCTTGGGTCTAGCAGGATACTACATGCATTTCATCGAAAACTTTTCAAGGATTGCTGCATCTTTAACATCGTTAACTCGCAAGAATGTCAAGTTTGATTGGGGTCCCAAGCAACAAGAATCCTTTGAGGTTCTTAAACAGAAATTAAGCAATGCTCCTGTGTTGACACTGCCAGAAGGGATTGAAGAGTTTGTTGTGTACTGCGACGCATCGCACACTAGTATGGGCTGTGTGCTTATGCAGAGAGGCAAGGTCATTGCCTATGCTACACATCAATTAAAGGTGCACGAAAAAAACTACACCACCCATGATTTGGAATTGGGTGCCATTGTATTTGTACTAAAGCTTTGGAGGCATTATCTATATGGAACCAAATGTGTAATTTATTCAGATCACAAAAGCCTTCAACATCTGTTTAACCAGAAAGATCTTAACATGAGAAAGCGTCATTGGATGGAGACACTAAACGACTATGATTGTGAAATACGCTACCATCCTGGCAAGGCAAATGTAGTCGCTGATGCTTTGAGCAGGAAGGAAAGGATCAAACCTATTAGGATCAATGCCAAAAGCAATGAACTAAAGAATAGCTTGAATGAAAGGTTGTTAGCTGCTCAGAAGGAAGCTGTTTTGGAAACTAACTTTTGGAATGAGAAGTTAGGTATGACTGCCGATCAATTATCATATGGCAAGGATGGAATCCTTAGATTAAATGGTCGAATCTGGCCAATCCATGGAGGGCTTAGAGATGTGATTCTCCAGGAAGCTCATAGCTCAAAATATTCAGTTCATCCAGGCAGTGATAAGATGTATCAGGATTTGAAGGCACATTATTGGTGGATAGGTTTGAAGAAATCTATAGCCACTTATGTAGCTAAATGTCTGACATGCGCACAGGTTAAAGCCGAGCATCAAAAGCCGTCAGGATTGCTGCAATAGCCTGAACTTCCCACTTGGAAGTGGGAAATGGTAACTATAGATTTTATCACTAAGTTACCAAGGATGAAACGTGGGAATGATACGATATGGGTTGTAGTCGGTAGGCTGACCAATTCAGCTCACTTCTTGCCTATTAAAGAAACGCACAGCTCCGATAAGCTAGCTCAACTGTACGTGGATGAGATAGTATCTCTCCATGGAGTGCCAGTATCTATTATCTCTGATAGGGATACAAGATACACATCTCATTTTTGGAAAAGCTTTCAGCAATATTTAGGCACTCATTTATGTTTCAGTACTGCTTATCATCCTCAGACGGACGGGCAAAGCGACGTACAATCCAAACGCTTGAGGATATGCTACGAGCTTGTGTTATTGATTTGGGTGGAAGTTGGGATGACCATCTTTCTTTGATTGAATTTTCATACAATAATAGTTATCATTCAAATATCCAAGCCGCGCCTTTCGAAGCTTTGTATGGAAGAAAGTGCAGAACGCCAGTATGTTGGGCGGAAGTTGGTGAAGCCCAACTATCAGGACCTGATATAGTCCTGGAGATGACGGACAAGATTGTTCAGATCTATGATCGTCAGAAAGCTGCCAAGGATAGGCAGAAAAGCTATGTAGATATGAGGCGTAAACCTCTAAAATTTGAAGTTGGTGATAAAGTTCTACTCAAGGTGTCACCCTGGAAAGGGGTGATGCGATTTGGCAAAAAGGGCAAGCTGAGCCGAAGGTACATAGGACCATTTGAGATCATCGAATGTGTCAGAAGTGTGGCATATAAGCTAAATCTACCTGAAGCGCTTAGTGGAATTCATAATGTGTTCCACATCTGCAATTTAAAGAAATGTCTGGTCGATGAATCGCTAGCAATGTCGCATAAGGACGTGCAAATTGACGAAAGCTTGAAGTTCATTGAAAAACCTTTGTCGATCGAGGATCGACAGATTAAGAAGCTTCGAAGAAAGAATGTGCAAATCGTCAAGGGAAAATGGGATGCCCGTAGAGGTCTAGAGTATACGTGGGAGGTTGAATCCACGATGAAACAGAAATACCCTCATTTATTTCAGTAAATCTCGAGGTTGATATTTCTTTTAAGGGGGTGAGGATGTAACAACTCGCAAAATCATGTCCAATACAGTGGTGACACGTGTCATAAACCCTGATCGTGATAAAAGATAACTTGAGGGACTAAAACTATCAAACAGTGTAAAGATGTAAATAGAAGGACCAAAAGTGTCAACATGCCAAACTTGTGCCTCTAATTAACCTCATAGGATATTCATATTTGTTATTGAATAAATTGACGGACACAAGAAGCCGCTTGTGCTTAAAAATCAAAAGTTAGGAAACACAGGGGTTAAAAGTGTCAACATGTTAATCCTTACCTTTGAGTGACCTTTTAACCTTCCCAAAGCTTTGTAATGTGTTAATATATCCTCATGAATATCTGATAAAGATTTCAAAATGTTCCGGTTCAAAATTGTGATGTAAATTGAAATTTCCAAGAAAAGGGTCAAAAGTGTAAATATGGGAATTCTTCAATCGAAAGCCTTTTTTAAAGCATCCAAAACTTATGAATGCATGTTCCCACTCCCTAGAGCATTGCAGACCTGATTATGTTGACCATGCATGCTGAAAAAGTCAGTTATTCGCGTTCAGAAAGTGCTGGGACTGATCATGCAAACAAACAAAACAACTTTAAAACTCATTGTCTCGCGTGGCGCGCCAGGGTTAACCTGGTCTGGCGCGTGGCGCGACGGAGGTCCTTTTTCAGTTGGTACTGGCAGCTGCCAGCATGCATTACCTGCAAATCTTTCTTGATTCTCTGCAACCTGTTCTGAATTCAGCAGCAAGATTAACAGTTTTGTAAAACCACTTGACACTTGGAAGCATCATAATTCACCTGAGGACACATGGATTGATCTTGATTCATCCTCCTCTCCTATAAATAGAACCCATTGTTGAGCACTTGTTCTTGCACATTTGAAATTTTCACTCACAATTGAGCTCTGAAGCGTCCTGGTCATCTAGGAAGCTTTCTCAAGTCTAATTTTCGTGCTAAGGACCATTGTAAGTGTTCTTAGCTTCCATAGTTAAGCTTTTATTAGTTTAATGACCGAAAGTCAAAGATATCGTAATTACGCTTTGACTTTGTGATTAATCACTAACGGTCCAGCCATTATTCGAATTGAAAGTGGCTATGTGTTGGTAATTATGTAGGTGTTAAACCCTTATAAGGGCACCTCCTAATTATCACATTTACTTGGTCAATTGTCGGGTCAAACTACTTAACAGAAAATTCAAACGAGTCAGTTTTTGCAAAATAAATCATAACTGATAATGTAGAAGCTAAAAATTATATTTTATCACACAAACAACTTGGTAAATAATATAAGAACATGTTTAGGCATGTTCAACCCGACAATTCTGAGTTTAGGCTCGGTTCACAACCGAAAGTCGCAAAAGTAGACTTTTGCTTTGACTTTCAGTTCTGACCTGATTTAGCTTAGTTTAGCTATGCCTTAGGATTCCTTTGTGACCATATTGTATGTTAGTATAACTCTCTAAAGTTATACTACATGGTTCCTTAGAAATCAGAGATTACATGCATGTTTCGTTATTTGCTTAAAATTGACAATTATGCCCTTTTGTTATTAAAACGAGATTTTTGAAAATGTGAAAGGATAAAAAGTTTTATTACTGATATATAAGTATGTCCTAAAAATCTGACATCATTTTAAGGTCTCAAATTAAAGTTATGCAAGATATTGTAAAATAGAACTTTTTGTTAATTAAATTGCATTTTCAGCATAAATCATATTTAAACCCAATTT
The DNA here is from genome assembly GCA_030545235.1 of Helianthus tuberosus. NCBI lineage: Eukaryota > Viridiplantae > Streptophyta > Magnoliopsida > Asterales > Asteraceae > Helianthus > Helianthus tuberosus. The sequence goes on from CM060442.1 coordinate 177,745,539, forward strand.
TTGGCACCAAAATTGCCACCCACTGTTATGATATAATATTTAGATATTTTTGGGAATTTTTTTCAAATTTTATACTGACCATAACATAGAGTTCTTGCTTGGACTCGGTAATTGACGATAATGCCCTTTTCGCTAATAAAATGAGTTTTACACATCATTTACATGTCAAACCTTTTTCTACTGATTTTATATATTAAATAAAATATTTTAACAGTTAAGACTGATCAAAATCTCAGATTTCCTTAAACATATCAAATATCGTCAAATATCGACTTTTATGCGAATTAGGCGCATAGTATGGTTTAAAACCATATTTAGCACCTAAGGCTTGTTACCTACTGATTTTAAAAATAAATTTTTATACTTTAATAGTAAGTATAAGTCTTGAACTCAGATTTCCAAATTTAACCTTAAAAGCATATGTGAAATGACCAAAATGCCCCTACGGTGCATCGTTTGGCCATAAATGATTAAACACACATATGTATGATATCTTGCTGATATAACAACATAAAAATAAATGTTTTACAGAATTTTTTAAACCAGAACCTCAGTTTATGTTTAAACCTCTTTTATAAACTTTAAAATGACCAAAATACCCTTTCGGGACTTAAATTGGTCTTAAATACATTTGGGGCATAATTGTTGATATCCTACTGATATCACAACATATTTTAAGCATAATAACTATTGGAACTTGTTTGTGACTCATCCGGTTACCCGTTATGCATATACGCGTTCGGTACGGTTTATGTAACTAGTTTGCATAAATTAGCCGAAACGGGTCAAACCTTATCATTTTTACTTCAAAATCCAGAATGTGTGTAGTTTACCCATTATATACAAGTCTTCATACTTGTCGGGTCTAAATCACATTCCAATCCAGTCACCGCTTAATCTTACGTTTTGTACCATAAACTTTCCTTTAACACTAACCGGTCAAAGTTACAACTTAAATAAGACCCGTTTGGAATCTAATAGGTTATTAAAACATTCGTTCCAGATTAGGATCCTAGTAAAAGCTCCCTGTACTTGCTGATTAGAAAATACGACTGAGAATAAATTTCATTTAGCTCAGGTAAATACTTTTAACTTATTTTCCCTTGTACGGGCTTGGGATATGGTAAATTATTACCGCTTGGTCGGGTATTGAATATTTAATCGATTAGTGGTTAAATCATTGAGATAACCTGTTTTAATCTGTTTTGTTTGATACAAAGCCTTTGGGGGTTAATATTACCGTGTCCTGGATATCCTCGGCTCATTCATTTGAAATGGCCACGCCTTAAGCATGGGGTGTAGGCATACACCTGACACTTGCGTATGTAAAACGGTATCTCACTCGTGAGAAACTTCTTGTGGGCTTATATTAGTGGTGTGTCAATTAATCTTCTACCGGCTCTTCTATTCCGGTCCTGAACGTACGATAAACATATAAATCTGTATACAAGATTATTTTAATAATTGTCCCAAGTTATAAAAGAATATTTGTGCCTTGTGCATTTAAATCAATTTTCTTAAATGTTTTCAAAAGTGTCAGTTAATTGTATTTACCAGTGTAAACTGACGTATTTTTCAAAAAATATTAAGTGCAGGTACTACACGAAATGGGCTGGAACCTCCTGAGTATTAATTAAAGAGTCTTGCAAGATTTTAATACTTTAAGTTTGTTGAACAATGTGTACTTTCTGTTTTAGATCCGCCTGTGGATCCATTTACAACCATTGTGTAATATTTTATTATACTTTTCGAATTCGGTTTGTAATATTATTTTAGACTTCCGCTGTGCATTAAACTGTGATTAATTGTCTATGATGATATCAACTACGTCACGATACTCCCCACCGGTACTACATGGAAATATCGGGGTGTGACATCTATTTATTGTTTTATTTTCAAGATTTATTAGTCAATTTATAATTTTGAAATTAGTAAACCTGCCGAGTTTAGAAAATCCAAATAATAGGAATCTATTGTATTAGTTTACTAGTTTAGGATTGAGTTAAATGCCGTTTTAGTCCCTGTGGTTTGGGTCATTTTGCCAGTTTAGTCCAAATGTTTCATTTTTACCTGTGGGTCCAAAAATGTTTCATCGTTGCCATTTTAGTCCATTGGGTTAACTTCATCCATTTTTTCTCTTAACAAGAAGGGAAATTCGGTCATTTTATCTTGCCGAATTGCCCTTCTAGTTAACAGAATTACATATAAAATGACTGAATTAGCCTTCTCGTTAACAGAAAAAATGGATGAAATTAATCTAGTGGATTAAAATGGCAACGGTGAAACCTTACCCACAGGTGAACAATGAAACCTTTGGACTAAACTGGCAAAATGGCCAAAACCACAGGGACTAAAATGTCATTTAACTCTTTAGCATTTTATCAACTTTTATTGAGAATTACTCTTTGTATTTTACTATGCGTCAATCAAGCATGAAGTTCTTCGTACTATGGTTAGTCTTGGCATAGACAAAATTAAGTTCGTTCCTGCAAGTCTTCGATATGGTAAAGCCAAATGCATTATGTGTGAGACACATACGCCCATCCAGGGAAAGGTTTCATGTTAATCATATGTGACGTCGGGTTCAAATATTGCAACTATGGATCAGTTCATTAGTAAGTTACAAATGGAAAACAAGACATAAGACACTTCTTGAAAAAGGGCTTTGGCTGGCCACAGATATGCCCAAACCGCCCTGTCACACATTTGAATAAATATGTCCTTTATAATATTTTAAAACAGTTTTAGCCATATAATTTATTATTGATATCACACCCCAACTAGCAGCAGAAACAAAAGGGATGCAACAGATACACCTCTGGCACAAACACATTGTTTATAAAGATTCTATATTGAACGTTAAGTTGTACATCATGTTACAATGTAGTTTACCAACTATGAGTATGTCACACCTCGACCCGTGGCGGATTATTGGTCGGAGCGAGATGATTATCCAAAGCTTATGGCAACTATTAAAAGTTTAAATATTATTCATGTCATAATTAAATAATGCCACATTAAACAAAGTTCAGAGACACAAAACACCAAATATAATCCAGTTTATTTGACTAAGACAAGTCCTACGTGTCTTCATCCTCGTCTCGGTTTGATCTGATTGTATCATGTGTAAAATAATTTTTGGGTCAACAATAGTTGGTGAGTAAATCTTTATTTAAATAAAATAATTTTGTTTAGTTATTTTTAAGATGATTAACATGCAAATTCAAATGTAAATGAGATAATCAGAACCAATAACAACAACAATAAATAAATAAATAGAAACCAACAACGATACAAGCGATACTTGCGACACAAGCGATGCAATGCGAGTCTCAAGCCCCGAAGAGTGAGACTGAATGATGGTGGCGATACCAAGTTCACCGCATAGCCATGGGAACTGGTCAGCCAGTGGATCCACAATGTGAAACTGAGACACAAAGCGAGTAAACAAGTAACATATATGTAACATATAATCCTACACATTTACTTTGCATGTTGATAATTAAAATAAATGACACATGAAACGTGAGACACATGAGACACCCCAAAAATGTTATTTGTAAAAAGGGAAATTAGAGATCTACTCACAGTTTTGCGTTATGTGATCCTCAAGTGATACCGCACGAAAATAAGGAATAACTCCAAATGATTAACGCTACCCTAAAATAAAAAATAACAAAAATATACTAAACAGCTTATACATAAATAAAAGGATAAACTCAAATCCTTTGATTTGTATGACTTTTGTATACCCTAATTGTAACACCTGTGCCTTCACGGCCATCAAACAAATACCGAACCAATGAAATATTATATTTCATACTTGGGATTTGTAAAAATATGTGTATCATTTGCACATATCAATTCTCGTTCAATTTCAAACTCTAAATCGCTTTCTGGAAGGTTATACGCGCACCGATGCGTAAATATAACCAGTTTAATGCAACGAACACTCCGGAATAGTGAAATAGGCTTAACATACCTTAAATAACCTTTACATAACTTAGAAATAAGTTTTGAAGGCTTTGGTATGGTAAAATAAACTTTTGGGTCATTCAGGGACTAAAAGTGTCAATAAGTGCACAAGTTTGCATTTTCGCGCATAACTTACGTTCTGAATACATCTGTACATCCAAAAATTTATGTAAGCATGACTATATTTTATTTTAGTGTTCGCCATAAGAAAAATCCTTTCGTCGCGTCATTTGGATCGTTTTTCGCGCTTATGCGCTTTCCGTCGTAATTAAGCGAACATCGCGTTCGTACGACCAAACGAACCATCATCTGAGATATTTTTGAGCATGTTTTGAGTTCCCTATACTTTAACTTCATTTTAGAGCCTTGAAATGAGGTTAACGGGGTTCAAACGCATCGAAAAAGGCCTTAAAACACCACAGGGACCAAAACTGTCAATTTTGAAACTTTTCTGAAGCTGGTGCATGCTAGCGTAGCGCGAGCCCTATAGGCTTTACCAGTCGCGCTACGCGACTGCCTATGCTGGACAGAAAACATGCAGAAATATCAGTTTTGCACTTTCGGGACCAGATTCGATGTATTAGCCGTTGTTTAATTCACAACCACACATTCTAACATGCTTAGTCAGCGGATAAGGATGGAATTTAGGCACCATAACTTTGCAACACATGTATGGATGGAATTTAAGCACCTAAACACCATAACTTTGCAACACATGTATGGATGGAATTTAAGCACCTAAACACCATAACTTTGCAACACATGTACGGATGGGATTAAGGCACGTTTTCCATGAAACGATCTTAACGGTTCGGGTATTCCTATAAATACCCCATACCCCCATTGCTAAAATCACTAGAATTCTGATTTGAGAACCTCTAAGTTGAAACCATTGTTTCATACCTGAGATTCTTGAATCGGGATTAGCATTCGGGGACCCTTCGTAAGTATTCTTTCGTTCTTTTCCTTATTTTACTGCTTTTCGAGTCAGAAAGTCAAACTTAGTTTGACTTTCAGCGTTGACCAGTAATGGTCAATGCGAAGTTCGTTTGAACTTCGCAACGTGAGTGTAATCACGTTGGTTATAGTCCCTTGGGACTATGCCCACTGATTACCACGTTGTCTAGGGTCGTAGGGTAGGCGATCTAATAAATCGCCTATACCTTCGAACCCGACCCATTTGGTCGATCATTAGGATCCGACCAAACACATTAGGTGACCATAGTAGGTAGGGAATAACCTTCCGAGGTTATACCCTATGGTCACATCGTTTAAGTAGTTGTATGATAAGTAGTTTATATGCCTTAGGTAAATTACCAGAATACCCTTTTCATGAATAATTGGTAATTAAGCATATGTAACCTAAACCTTTGTCACATAACTGATTATGTAACATGTTTAGGCATATAACACTTGTCATAGGGCTAGTTAGGCGGTCCGAACGCGTTTCACGCGAACGACGCGTTAAAGTAGCATAAGCTACCTAAACGGGTCGTAATGGGTCGTAAACAATTAGGTTAAGTTTCATTTAGTATATAGGCTTTGTTAAACCAAATGACACGAGTCTCTACACTCATTTGGTTTACAAACCCTAATGCTACCCGATCTTCCGATTTAGGTCCGGTTTATTAATGTAGTTACCTATAGTAGGTGCCGTTTGATTTCCGTGATCTCTAGCTTTGCTTGGTGGTTATCCTAGGACTTCTGAGCAATCTCAAGTGAGTACATAGACCCCTCTTTTACTGTTTTCCAAACTTTTTTAGGGTGAAACACATGTGCCTACTTGTTACTTTCGTGCTTTCCTGTTTTCACATCATATACTTGTTATGTTCATTAGTACACTATTAGTACATGATTTACATTACATTTCTGCTAGGTATGTTGACTGATAGCATGCTAGCACATTGATTTACATGACTTTTCTACTTTGTATTTTAACTTAGCATACTTAGTACATCATTTTACATTGCATCTCTGTTGCATATGTTCCAGTAACATATGGACACATTGTTTTACAGCTCTACCTTGTATGTTTACTCTAGCATACTAGGTACATTATCTTCATCACATGCTTACATTTTGGTATGACATTTGGTTTGTTTAAACTATACTATACATTCATTAACACCGATCATGCCGTTCGTTAGTAGGTAGTGGTACCATAGGACTTGACAAATCCCGTTCCGGACATCCCAGGGAAAGGGGATGAAAGGAATGACCGAATCCGAATACATATTCTCTTGATAACTCACTTTTACATAGTTATCCGTCTGTCTCAAGGCTTGGATGTATGAATTTTCACAATACCGCATAAATGTTCATATTCAGTATAGCATGCATATATCTTACAAAACATAACTTTGATTTAAACCAAGTTTTATTTCAATACTTTGTTTTGTACATTTTTACTTATGGTTTAAGTAGTCTAAATTTTACTTACCATACATATCATTTTGGTTATACATTACTTGACTACTTTTGGACTATAGACATTTGACATGGATATTTGACATAGACATTTGACATGTATATTTGACATAGACATTTGACATGGATATTTGACATAGACATTTGACATGGATAATTGACATAGACATTTTGACATGATTTACATCTTGACATGAACATTTTACATTGTTTGGTTTGGTTTGATTAAGTGATTAAGTAACGATGCGTGTGTAATATGATACAAGCATGGTGGATACGCCGCTGGTACTTCCTATATATAAGTGTTTGTATGGTATTACATGTCGTAACGTTATTTGAATCATTTCAGTTTGAGACATAGAACATTTCATACAAATAACATACTTTTCACAAGACATTGATTCATAAACAACTTATCTTATGCAAACATATTTTACTTGGTTATTCATTTAACCTTACATTTATTTATACTTATCATCTGATCTTATCGTTTTTCAAATGATTTAAAAGACAAAGCAAATAACAAGGTTCATGACTAAACATTTTCTCAAACATAAGTCATGAATCTTATTTTCACAAAACCTATGTATCTCACAGGCATTTTTATGCTGACGTACCTATTTTCACATGTGTTTTTCAGGAGCTGTTGCATAAGATGATCAAGATACACATAGACAGACTTGGGCTTTAGTGACAATAAAAGATGCAAGACTAGTTAATTATGTTGTATTTCTTTGTTTGTTAAGGCATTGTAACACTTTTAATCAATAAAACGAAACTTCAATTGCCATGGATTTGAAACAATTAATTCTGTTACAACACTCCCCGATATTTCCGCCACGTTTTGTATGTTCTACGTGGTCGGGGTGTGACAGAAAAGATGGTATCAGAGCCAATGGTTATAGGGAATTAGGTTATTAGTAATGCTTTGACCTAGTCTATAACCTTCTTAGGACCCTAACGCGAGTTTACTTGCGTTTAGTCATAAAACAATACCGTCACCTATCCTTAGGTGACGATCACAACAAGAACATAAATTTCAAAACCACTTTGAAAACTAATCATCTGTTCTAGGATGATTTATTACAAGGTTTTGAACCCTCAGTTATAAGGTTTTGAACCCCTTTTAACTTTCAAAATCTCGACAAGGTTTTGGGTTTTAAATAATGTGAACACGTGCAAACTGGAAGGGTGAATGCCTGTATTCTGGGTTTTCTGTCTAGGCAAGCACTTCGTATACATCTCATCAGACGCGAGACCAGTTGTGCTTACCTGGGAGTTCTTGGGATGAGTGTTCACTTATAGGCGAGCATGTCTTCGCGATACATTATTTTTGACCCATTTACTTTGACCAGTCACTGTGTGTCGTTTGTTGCTTTGTAGTAACAAACAAATGACCACTATCCTTGCTTTCATCAGATTTGTTCATCTCATTCTTTTCGTCTAATTCTCTCACTCGTTTCCTTTCATGTTTCCTCTTTTAGAATGCCTCCTCGACGCGAGAACCAGATAGAGACTGCCGAACTGGCAGAAATTATTGCGCAGCAGATGGCTGCCCAATTTCCAAATCTCTTTGCTCAATGGCAACAAGCCAACAACAACAACAATGCCCTATGCAAATACAAGGACTTTAATCAGGCTAAACCACTCAAGTTTAGTGGCTCTGAGGGAGCAACTGGGCTTCTTCAGTGGTTCGAGAGCATTGAGAATACTTTCCGCCACGTTCAGTGTCCGGATAATCGCAAGATCGAGTTTTCTTCAAGTGTGTTCCAGAAGAGGGCTCTCACATGGTGGAACGGGGTTATGAGGGACCGAGGTGCAGAAATTGCTCTTGCGCAAACCTGGGCTGAACTTAGGGCTCTTATGATGAGGGAATTCTGTCCTCGTCATGAGCAGCGAGCTTTGGAGAAGGAATTTGATGAGTTGAAGCAAGATAGTGGTGAGCACAGGGCGTATACTGATAGGTTTGAGGAGTTGAGTCTGCTTTGCCCGACAATGGTTACCCCACTTGACATAGCTATCGAAAGGTACATCGACGGCCTACCTGACTCGGTACAAGACATCCTTACTGGTAGTAACCCTGCCACACTCCGTCAGGCGATCGAGTTATCAGCGACATTGACTGAGTCGCAGATTCGGAAGAATAAATTACACAGAAAGGGTGACAAGGGCGAGAAACAGTCGTCTGACAAGGAGGATAGCAAGAAAGCTCAAAACAAGAATGGGAAGGATTCTAGTTCATCCAAGAGGGCAAGGAAGCGTAAGGTTTCCCAAAACAATGCCATTACTGCACAGGCCCAAGCTGCATCAAATCAGCCTGCGCAACCACTAGCCAAGAAGCCTTATTTTGGCAATGCACCTTTGTGCAACAGGTGTAACGGCCATCATCAACCACACCTCCAGTGTCGTCAGTGCACCAACTGCGGAAGATCCGGTCATCTTGCTAACACCTGCCGCATCCCTGCTAATCCGAATCGCCCAGTTCAGAACCCGGCTCAACAAGTTGCTCAGCCTCTTGCTCAGCAACAGGGTCAAGCTGCACGACCACACTACCCACCTGGTGCCTGTTACAATTGTGGGGATCTGACCCACTACAGAAACCGATGCCCAAAGCTTGCTAATGCAAATCCGACCCACGGATGAGCATTCAGCTGAACAAAGGATGTTGCTGTCTTACGCTTTTGTTCTTTTGTTTCCTTGTAATGTGAAACAATCTGTTTTGTTTATAAATAAATCGTTGTTCACAAATGCTGATATACAAGTATAGTTACATATGTGTATGATTTTCCTATGATACCTACATCAAGGAACTATGTTCCTTACAAACTACTCTTGTGATTCTCTCTTTCAAATGATCGCTCATGATTCCTTTGAAAATTTTAAGTACTCGTTTCATTCTAAGATACGAGGTACAGAAAATAAAGTGACATTATGAGTAATCATGCTTCTGCACGTCTGTGCCATTAAATCCTTGGTTAGATAACTAAGGGTATTTTCAAATCTCATACCCATTACGTTTTGATTTTTCAACATACACAGTACAAGTATTTCAAAACAATCTTCATGATCTCAAAACATTTCATATAGTTTGAAAACAATTTTTTCTAGATGCATTGTCTATGTTATTTCAAAAACATTGGCCATGTTATCAAAACCAACCTTTCTAATTTCAAAATATTTCATATAGTCTGAAGACAATATTAACACAATACATTTTCTGATCAAGTGCATGATTTCGAAAAGCATCATTCATGTCTTTCAAAAACCTTATACATAATTTCAAAAATTCATCTCGCATGATTTTAAAACATTTTTGTAATTATATCTATCTAATACACCTACTTTATGATTTCAAAAAGTATTATATATAAGGTTTCAAAAACGTTAAACACATTTTTATTAAAAGAACCCCATGCATAGTTTTCAAAAATATTTTCCTCATACATTGACTTAACCTTCAAATTCCGCTTCATATGTCGCCTTGACATATCAGGCATCTCAATTTCATAAGCATTTTTACTTCATGTTTTGACATAAGCACGTCCAGTGCAAGGTTTCAAAACATCTTCAACTTCTAAAATCCATATGGGATCTTTTTATCTTCACAATTAGATCCTTGTGGATAATCATCATTCAAATCAGAGTCCTTAATTGGATTCCTTATATACCTAAATTCGAACATTTCGGTTCCTTATAATCGAAATCGAATTTTTTCTTTTAAAGATCTTTCTATCTTTATAGTTAGATTCTTGATAATGTTTAAAGTACCAAATGAAATCCACGAGATGGATTCCTAGTGTGCTTTAAATACATGTACTCTGTTAGCAGAACAAACTTCTAGTTAAAAAATTTTGTGGTTATGTGACTATGTGTTTATTCATCTCATGTTTTCTTTTATGCATTTTTGTGTTTTTAATACTCTGGATATTCGTTATCCAAATCCTCGCAGGATCTTTCATATCTTCATATGAGAGATTCGTAGCAGGATATTCAAAAGGTACGACCTTCAATCCTTAATGGGCTTTTATGTAATAGTTAAGACCCTTGGATTATATAGTACTGCTCCATGATTCATAAGAGACCCTTTAGTGGTCTAATCAAAAAGATTGATTCACAATTTGGTTAAAGAACGACATCTAGTGATGTAGCTGGACAGACTCCTTGATAGTCTATTTAGATCATTTATTGATTTAATTAAAAGGACTCTATGGCGGTCTAGTCACACTCATCACAGGATTGTTCATTTGGTTTTCCCCTGCACATTATAAAATGGACTGAGTGAACTATGCAAGGAATTGTCTAATTATGGACGCGTACATAATTATGAAATTTAGTGCACAGAAACCCAGTAAGATTTGTTATGTGTAAGAACCGATAGTGACAACAATAACGAAATGAGAACGATGTAATGGAGGTACGGTGGACGCACCAATGACGCTTCATATATTTGTATATAAGTATCCCTCTTACATTGCAAACATAATGTTATTAAGGTTACTAGAAGTTCAAGAACCCTAACCAATGTTGTTCGATCTTTTCAACTTCATGCTTTCAAGCTCTCACAAGTTTCCTCTAAATAAATTTCGAGACGAAATTTCCTAAAGTAGGGGAGACTGTAACACCTGTGCCTTCACGGCCATCAAACAAATACCGAACCAATGAAATATTATATTTCATACTTGGGATTTGTAAAAATATGTGTATCATTTGCACATATCAATTCTCGTTCAATTTCAAACTCTAAATCGCTTTCTGGAAGGTTATACGCGCACCGATGCGTAAATATAACCAGTTTAATGCAACGAACACTCCGGAATAGTGAAATAGGCTTAACATACCTTAAATAACCTTTACATAACTTAGAAATAAGTTTTGAAGGCTTTGGTATGGTAAAATAAACTTTTGGGTCATTCAGGGACTAAAAGTGTCAATAAGTGCACAAGTTTGCATTTTCGCGCATAACTTACGTTCTGAATACATCTGTACATCCAAAAATTTATGTAAGCATGACTATATTTTATTTTAGTGTTCGCCATAAGAAAAATCCTTTCGTCGCGTCATTTGGATCGTTTTTCGCGCTTATGCGCTTTCCGTCGTAATTAAGCGAACATCGCGTTCGTACGACCAAACGAACCATCATCTGAGATATTTTTGAGCATGTTTTGAGTTCCCTATACTTTAACTTCATTTTAGAGCCTTGAAATGAGGTTAACGGGGTTCAAACGCATCGAAAAAGGCCTTAAAACACCACAGGGACCAAAACTGTCAATTTTGAAACTTTTCTGAAGCTGGTGCATGCTAGCGTAGCGCGAGCCCTATAGGCTTTACCAGTCGCGCTACACGACTGCCTATGCTGGACAGAAAACATGCAGAAATATCAGTTTTGCACTTTCGGGACCAGATTCGATGTATTAGCCGTTGTTTAATTCACAACCACACATTCTAACATGCTTAGTCAGCGGATAAGGATGGAATTTAGGCACCATAACTTTGCAACACATGTATGGATGGAATTTAAGCACCTAAACACCATAACTTTGCAACACATGTATGGATGGAATTTAAGCACCTAAACACCATAACTTTGCAACACATGTACGGATGGGATTAAGGCACGTTTTCCATGAAACGATCTTAACGGTTCGGGTATTCCTATAAATACCCCATACCCCCCATTGCTAAAATCACTAGAATTCTGATTTGAGAACCTCTAAGTTGAAACCATTGTTTCATACCTGAGATTCTTGAATCGGGATTAGCATTCGGGGACCCTTCGTAAGTATTCTTTCGTTCTTTTCCTTATTTTACTGCTTTTCGAGTCAGAAAGTCAAACTTAGTTTGACTTTCAGCGTTGACCAGTAATGGTCAATGCGAAGTTCGTTTGAACTTCGCAACGTGAGTGTAATCACGTTGGTTATAGTCCCTTGGGACTATGCCCACTGATTACCACGTTGTCTAGGGTCGTAGGGTAGGCGATCTAATAAATCGCCTATACCTTCGAACCCGACCCATTTGGTCGATCATTAGGATCCGACCAAACACATTAGGTGACCATAGTAGGTAGGGAATAACCTTCCGAGGTTATACCCTATGGTCACATCGTTTAAGTAGTTGTATGATAAGTAGTTTATATGCCTTAGGTAAATTACCAGAATACCCTTTTCATGAATAATTGGTAATTAAGCATATGTAACCTAAACCTTTGTCACATAACTGATTATGTAACATGTTTAGGCATATAACACTTGTCATAGGGCTAGTTAGGCGGTCCGAACGCGTTTCACGCGAACGACGCGTTAAAGTAGCATAAGCTACCTAAACGGGTCGTAATGGGTCGTAAACAATTAGGTTAAGTTTCATTTAGTATATAGGCTTTGTTAAACCAAATGACATGAGTCTCTACACTCGTTTGGTTTACAAACCCTAATGCTACCCGATCTTCCGATTTAGGTCCGGTTTATTAATGTAGTTACCTATAGTAGGTGCCGTTTGATTTCCGTGATCTCTAGCTTTGCTTGGTGGTTATCCTAGGACTTCTGAGCAATCTCAAGTGAGTACATAGACCCCTCTTTTACTGTTTTCCAAACTGTTTTGGGGTGAAACACATGTGCCTACTTGTTACTTTCATGCTTTCCTGTTTTCACATCATATACTTGTTATGTTCATTAGTACACTATTAGTACATGATTTACATTACATTTCTGCTAGGTATGTTGACTGATAGCATGCTAGCACATTGATTTACATGACTTTTCTACTTTGTATGTTAACTTAGCATACTTAGTACATCATTTTACATTGCATCTCTGTTGCATATGTTCCAGTAACATATGGACACATTGTTTTACAGCTCTACCTTGTATGTTTACTCTAGCATACTAGGTACATTATCTTCATCACATGCTTACATTTTGGTATGACATTTGGTTTGTTTAAACTATACTATACATTCATTAACACCGATCATGCCGTTCGTTAGTAGGTAGTGGTACCATAGGACTTGACAAATCCCGTTCCGGACATCCCAGGGAAAGGGGGTGAAAGGAATGACCGAATCCGAATACATATTCTCTTGATAACTCACTTTTACATAGTTATCCGTCTGTCTCAAGGCTTGGATGTATGAATTTTCACAATACCGCATAAATGTTCATATTCAGTATAGCATGCATATATCTTACAAAACATAACTTTGATTTAAACCAAGTTTTACTTCAATACTTTGTTTTGTACATTTTTACTTATGGTTTAAGTAGTCTAAATTTTACTTACCATACATATCATTTTGGTTATACATTACTTGACTACTTTTGGACTATAGACATTTGACATGGATATTTGACATAGACATTTGACATGGATATTTGACATAGACATTTGACATGGATATTTGACATAGACATTTGACATGGATATTTGACATAGACATTTGACATGGATATTTGACATAGACATTTGACATGGATAATTGACATAGACATTTTGACATGATTTACATCTTGACATGAACATTTTACATTGTTTGGTTTGGTTTGATTAAGTGATTAAGTAACGATGCGTGTGTAATATGATACAAGCATGGTGGATACGCCGCTGGTACTTCCTATATATAAGTGTTTGTATGGTATTACATGTCGTAACGTTATTTGAATCATTTCAGTTTGAGACATAGAACATTTCATACAAATAACATACTTTTCACAAGACATTGATTCATAAACAACTTATCTTATGCAAACATATTTTACTTGGTTATTCATTTAACCTTACATTTATTTATACTTATCATCTGATCTTATCGTTTTTCAAATGATTTAAAAGACAAAGCAAATAACAAGGTTCATGACTAAACATTTTCTCAAACATAAGTCATGAATCTTATTTTCACAAAGCCTATGTATCTCACAGGCATTTTTATGCTGACGTACCTATTTTCACATGTGTTTTTCAGGAGCTGTTGCATAAGATGATCAAGATACACATAGACAGACTTGGGCTTTAGTGACAATAAAAGATGCAAGACTAGTTAATTATGTTGTATTTCTTTGTTTGTTAAGGCATTGTAACACTTTTAATCAATAAAACGAAACTTCAATTGCCATGGATTTGAAACAATTAATTCTGTTACAACACTCCCCGATATTTCCGCCACGTTTTGTATGTTCTACGTGGTCGGGGTGTGACACTAATTGTATAATAATATCAAATATGAAAAAATGTAACACCCCAAACTGCACATATGTTAATAATTTTATACTATTATGACTTAAAATGAAATATGATATCTAACGTTCCAAACCAAGTAAAATATTAACAAAATATTTGTATTTAGTATGGACTAGGTGGCTAAGAATAGTTAACATGGTTATAAAAGTTATCATTATGTGAGTAAGGAAAGTAATATGTAACAAATTAAATAACTAGCAAACATGAGGGGCCAAATGGGGAAATAGGGAAAGATGAAATTATATAACAAAAATTAAAATCAAAACACACACTTCTGTTTGTGTGTGTGTATGTGTCGACCTAGGTAAAAGAAAGGAAACAGAAACCCTTAAACATTACAATTCAACAAAATTGAAAGAGGAATTGAAGCTAAAATTGATGCATGAACATAAATTTTTCATCATCTAAGTATTCTTAGCATAACGTAAGTTGAATTTCATGATTTCGGTGATTTTGTAGAAAGTGGTTGCAATCAATCCATGAGTTAATGTGAAATTAGTATGGTTATGAGTTAGAATCACCTCATAGAACAAGAATTATGCTTGAATTTGGTTATCTCGATGATTAAAAGTGAAAACCCACTTGTAGTAGTAATATGATGATGTATGATGATCATGTAGGTGCAAGTAGGTGTAATGTTGATGTATGATATTGTATGTAATAGAGTAATTGTTAGATAATTTGATGTAAGATGAAGATTATGCAATTTGAATGATTATGATAATCCATGTTATAAAATAGGAAGAATGTGCATAAACTACTTGTGCATTATGTTTTGATTTAAGTATGCACACCAAGTGTTTGATGAAATGCTTAGAATAGAGGTTTTTATGTGATTTCAATGATCTTATGTGATTATGATGCTAAATGGTTAATGTCGAGGATATGAGGAATTGTTAATATGTTATGTTAAAAGGAGAATGAAATGAAAACATGAGATTAAAGCATGTTAATTGTGGAATTTTTAGGAGTGAAAGAAGAAGGCGATAGCCATTCCGGGTCACAAGCGAAGCAAGACAAAGGTAAGTCCTCATACTTACAAGTATTAGAAATTTATAGTATTTTCGTTATGTTTATGTTAAATTAAAGTTTGCATTCCAAAATATCATAAATTGTTAAATAAGTAGAGGTTTCACTATTGAGTGTGACTCATTATGAATGGGTAAAAAAATTAGAATGTGATGTTAAAGGATGTTCATGAGTTGATCCGTTATGAATGGGTCAAACAAACTAGAATGTGATGTTAAAGAATGTTCATGAGTTGATCCGTTATGAACGGGTCAAACAAACTAGAATGTGATGTTTAAGAATTATCATATGTTGATCTGTCACGAACGTGTCGACAAATTAGAATGTTATATTAATGAATGGTTATGTACGTGATTCGTTGCGAACAGGTCAATGAATGGAAAACGTATAATGAATGCATATCATGTTTGTTGGAAGTTAGTAGGATGTAATTACATGTGATTTAATATTGGTTCTTGTTGTTGTGATGTAGGTAAAGTCAACCTTTAATGGCATGCTATGCTTGGAACGAACACACTCTAAACCGTTCTCAACACGCTTCCATACTTAACTTATGCAAACGGGTCAAAACATTTTGGTTATTATGTAATGAAAGTTTAGTTGTTAAATTATCTGAGACTTGTGTTTCATAACTTTTGTAAATGTTGGATGTTTCATAACTAGACTAAATGGTTAATTTGTATGTAAAAGCAAGTCATTTTAGTATTGTATAAAAGTGTCAAATTTCGTAGTAATTTTTGTTGTTTAAACACTTGGTTTTGACCACCGCTTTAAGGGATGGGTGTTTCAAAAAATAAATTGGAATTTATTACACGTTCGAAAAGTATGTGACTAATTGTAATAATAACAATTTATCATGATATTATATGTTGTAAATGTTAAGTTATATAAGTTAGTAAAAAATAATTTATTAAGTTTATAAATGAGAATTTATCATTGTCTTATATTTTTATTTAAAACTCATTAATTTATAAGAGACTTAATTAATTCCATAATTTAATAAATCCTTTTCTTTTAAAAATAATTTATTGAGAGACGTGAAATTTATTATAAAAATCCCATATCTTGTATATTTTCTGGAAAATCAGAATAGCATTTATAAATTTTATTTTGATAATTTTTATATTTCTATATAATTTCTATGTGATATAACATGATTAAAATTGCAATAAATCTAAATGTTGTATACAAATTCTCAAATTTACACATCCTGTTCGATCATGAAAATGATCAATAATCTACTTTCAATTTCCTCATGACACACTTCAAGTCCTAAGAACCCTAAAATAACAAGGATTTAAATTTGGATTTTGATGCCCTCTATCACAGAAATAGATAGAGGGGTTTTGTAAAGTACGAGAAATAAACCGAGTTAGTCTCAAGAACTACCTAATTTAGTTGAGAAATGAATGAGAAATCGCGATGGGAAGTTCCAAGCCCTAGAATCCTTCCTCGCTTCAATTCGTGGAATTTTAAAAGTTGTTTGCAGGTTTAGAGAATGGCGATTCGTGTGTAAGGAGTGGAGATGTTGTTTGAAACCAAGGGTAATGGTTGTGGTGGTCGAATTATGTTAAATTTGTTATGATATATCAGTAAACATAAATGATGATTTGATTGGGTTGGAAATTAGGCAAATTAAAAGCGAATTAGGACGTTTTATGGGTGTATATTAGTGTCTCTTACTAAACCGACTTAATTAGGGTAAATTAGAATGCTAAACAAAGCGTATAATAGCCGGATTGGTTAATTAAGATTTGGGTTGTTCGCGACTTGGGGAAGAAGGAACAACAGGTATATGTCGTTTGCATGTGGATAGGGGTGTCATTTGGCTTAGATGCCAAACGATATGGGATGTCGTTTGGTTTGGGTGGCATGTCGTTTGGGATATCATTTAGGGAGAAAAGAAGGTGTCGTTTGGAACATCGGCTGGTTTATATGGTGATGTCGTTTGGCAGAATGGGGTTATGGTTTGGATTGAAAGGTGGTATTGTTTGAGAGTCAGGTGTTGTTTGGATTCGGGTGTTGTTTGGAGAATGATGGGGTATCGTTTGGAAGGGGAGGTTGCATACATGGAATCGAGTGTCGTATGGGATATCTTATTAGTTAGTTTAATAAACAATAATATTCTCTAATAATATTAATAAATAATGATGGATAAAATAAATTCATGTCTTTGTTAAATACGACTCAAATCCGGTTTACAATTGGGTCGGGTTCCTTGGATTCGTTTTTGGCGGATGTTACAGATTATGTTACGATAGCGTGTTCCTGCGAACAACTTAATTCGTATAGTAGGTATGCTTCTATGTGCGTAACTACCCGAAAAGCAGAACTTGAAGCAGTAAACACTAGTATCACTCAAGTTCCTGCTTAGCTGAAAAACATGTTTGAAAACGGTCAACTACAAATGGTTGGCGAGTTTCACAAGTTTTGTTTGTCTCTATGCACAAGTACACAAATGAATTTTTGCACACGTGATGTAATTATACTAAGAAGGTTTGGAAGTTTAATTATAGACAATTAACACAATTATAGCACAACGAAAGGTTTGGAAGTTTAATTACTATTACAAGCCATAGTGTCCGAAAGTTTAAAACAAAAGAATATACATATTGATTGTAATAGAGATACACAGGTGGACCATAAAATTAAATACATAAAACTGAGTTTAACAGACTTCAGGCATCTAAGGATTTGCAAGATCCTCTTATTTGACACCAAGTAGCTCCAGCCTAGTTTCGAGAGGTACCTGTCACTTAGTCTTTGGAAAATACGTTAGCTTTCACTGGTAATTACAATTAACTGACTCATTTGAAAAGAGTTTATGAAAGTTGATTTAGGCTCACAAGGCACAAAACCTTTTATAACTTGGGACAATCTTTATTAAAATCTTGTATACAGATTTACATGTTTGTCATATAATTGGGGCCGGTTTGGAAGCCGGTCATGATTAACTGACTCACCACTTATAAAACCCACAAAGGAGTTATCCCCAACATGTGGGTTATTTAATATTTAGCATTTTGCATCTGTCAGGTGTATGCCTACACCCCGTGCATAGGTCGTGTGTCACACCCCAAAATACCACCTAGGGAATGTCCCTGCTAGGCGTGTGACGTACCAACAATGAGTCACTAATTACATTGAACCCATTCAAGTTTATAAATAAAATCCTTAATTATTAATGAAAAATACCATCAACAAGTTTAAATGAAAACCAACATGTTCAGCGGAAGCAAATAGTAAACCAAGGTTAAACAGTTTCAAAACCAATGTATAGTATCAAGAAATCAATCACATAAATCCCTCCAGTCGACCCATGACCACTCCAGCTAGTCCAGACAGCAAGTTCCCAAATCTAAGATATCTAACGACCTGCGAGCATGCAACAAGTGTATCAGACAACGCTGGTGAGTTCATAGTTTTACGAAAAAGTTGGTTACCAAGTGTTTAGTTAATCCATTGAATTTAATGTTGATAATATCCCGAATACAAGACGGCTCTTGATTTACATTGCCCTTTCTCCAATGCTCCTATCAAAGCATTGGTCATGACTAGGTCATTAGTTCAACACCCGTCCTCCCAGGTACGGGGTGAGGTTGCCAAACCTAAGTAGCGCTACTAACTAATACCTTGTTTCCTCTCAGGTAACCAAACAACACGGAGGGACTTTAAAGGCGATAGGATGAGTATATTATCCAACATTCCAGATTTACCCAAAAGACATATTCCTCTCAAGAATACCCATGATTTACCCAAAACCGATCCCTCTTAGGGATACCCAAAGACTGTCCCAACCACCAGGACGCATGCTCAAGAGAGATGAACTCACCTTTGATTTGCTCGGTAAGATTATCTACTTAACTACCAGTTGGTCAACCGCGTCCTATCATGGTTACTGGTAACGGTCATTTTCATGTGCACATAGATTGCATATCACATACACAATTAATTCTCGTATTCCTTGTACACAAAATACACAACTACTGTACATATAGCACACACATGCAGTTCAAGCCATAACAGTAAATCAAGTAATCTCTAGCATATACTTGGTTCATAAGTCAATCCGTCACATTACTTCATATGTACCAATCATGCAACAGTTAATCCGTTGATACCCGAAAGCGTGCAACATACAAATCAATGATACACAATTAGTCAACACATTTCATGAACACATAAACAAACCCTTCTGATGTGCACCCTATAGATCGGCCTTATGTAAGACAAGGGTTGGCCCAAAGCGGCCCAATTAATATATCTACACAATTAAGCCCAACTTAGCATATAAAACCTAATGTAACTTCAACCAAACCGTGTAGTCCAGCGTGTGAGTGTGTGTGATTTGCTATTATTTGCCATAAAACAAGCATCTCAATTCCAATAACCATTTAATTCCTTACAAGATTGCAAACCATACCCCCATCGTGTTATTCAGATTCAATGAAGATATGGCAGTTTCTTAAACATATACCAGCCCATTAATGATCATTTATCAATATGCAAACATAGAATATTCTAATCATCCTAACCACCAACTCAATTATCATAGCAATTTATGTTGAGTTATCATAGCAATTTATGTTGGATTATCATACAAAAGTTGTCACCACATAACCCACATGTAGGCCAAATCCCTCGATCATCATCTGACAAAGTCCTATACACAATGATCAATAAGTCTCTAGTTATAATCAGCATCCATCTACCCGTGATCAAGCCTACGGTTGCAAACAAACATGCCTCCAGCTACGGGTGTTAAAACATCATCTCAAGATATCAGACTATACTAAACATTTGCATGCTACTAGGCTATCAACATATACATCCTAATAACAAACTTTCAATCCCACAATTATTCACATAGTATGATCATCATCAAGTAAATAGTCAACATATCATAATACTTTTTCTAATAAACAGCACATAAAGAATCACCAAGTAAAGATTAACATGATTATGGATTTACTAACCGCACACTAGATTCAATAGAATGATGTCTCGAGAGAGGGGGGGTCTCCTGTTGTCGTACGTGATCTTGAGAGAAGGGTAGGTTTTGCTTTTTGTTCTGAGATATTGTTAAGTAATCACCTATAAATCCCTCATGTGCGTGATTACCTACTAGTCCAACTAATTGGCCCATATCTCACTATATGTGTGCGTGTGTATATTTTGAAGTTAAAAGCCAGCCCAACACCATTTACTTGGGCTCTACCAGGCCCAACATAGGTCCGGTGCACAAAGGTGTGGTATTCGGGCTTCGGGTGTACGCACATATAAATAAGGAATCACATAGGCCGGCCCAATCTATAAAGATTTATAACGAGCGCGGCCCAATTATACTATAGGTGTGTGTGTGCGGCCTAAACACACAAACAACTATACTCGTTTTATAACTAACAAACTTATATTAGCACAGAGCGTTAAACAAGTTTAATCATCATAAGAACGTAACAGAGGAATGATGGAAAAAAACTATAGGATCGATTTGTGACCCAAAGGAGTCAATCAGAAGAGCTCTTATCAATTCAAAAGGTGGAAACAGATGAATTGACTTGGAAAACAGCTTATTTCACACTTAACTGTCTTGTTTATTGATAATAACAAGTTTCCAGATCAGTAGACACTTTGGCAGCACTTCGGTACCGGAATTACAAAAGTTACAAATGATTTCGCTTAAAGGGGTATATATAGGGGATGTGATTTCGCTTGAAAGTGGCACTGGCCATTTCAAGCGAAATTAACATGACTAATTTCGTTTGAAACAACCAATGTCTATTTCAAGCGAAATTACATGCTTCAAGCGAAATTACCCTTAAATCCTATTTTCTTGAACTACGTGCCCTGATCTAACATTTAAAAAAAAAGACTCGATACAAGACGAAGTCGACAGACGTATGCACCAACAGACCCCCCCCCCCTCGGATGTTGACGAGTCTTAAGTGTCGAGTCTTCACAAATCTTCAGTCTTTATCAGTCTTTGGGCTTCTTTTCTCAGTCTGCTTTCTCTGAAATATCTGGCAGTGTAAAACTTCCTCATACTCCTCTCTTCTCTTTTCTTCAGCACCAACCAATCCTTAAGTGTCTTCAGACTCCCCCTTTCGATATACTGGGATCGCAGTCTGGCTTTTTGAAATCACAGAGTCCTAAGATATCGGAACCTGGCTGCTATCTATCATTCAGAATCAGGACCTAAAACTTGTATATCCTGCACATTCTCTACCCCACAATAAATTTCACAAATCTAAAATTTGACAAATTTAAACTCTACTAGCATATATCATCCAGAAAGATTTATCAGTTTAAAAACTTCTGATGACCACTTGTAAACAAATATTCAAAATTTTCATTTCAAATAACATCATTCCAAACAAACTCTCCCAACCCTGTTGTTCATCATGTTTAGCACACGAAATTTTGAAAATTAGCTTTTCAACATCAGTTGTCTAAAATCTTTTTGAATTTTCAAAAATTTATGCTAAAACACACTAAAATCTTTTTGGATTTTTTTTAATAGAATAATAATGCAGTAAAGAAATATTTACAGACAATATTTTTGTGAGTTTGTGTAAGAGGATCATATCAGTTTCTGACAAGACACAAGTACCGTTGAGCTTAGTTACACATTAAGAATTAAACAATTCACTTAGATTGTCGATATATTGATCCACTTAAATTCTCACACAAATTTCAACTGATTCAGGATATGAATTAGGTGTATTAAGAACTAAAACTCATTCATGTGTCCCACCTCTTAAATATACTCTCGTATCCAGATCCCAATATTCAGTCTTACAGGTGAGTATACCACAGATGATATTTGTAAGGGGTTAAATGCGAGGGCTGTGAGAGCTCAGGCTATTGCTTCCGCAAAATCAGAGAGATGACGACTTTGACTTTTGGTGGGTCCCCTTTAGAGGATCTTTTTTACAACAGCACATGATTAGCATTTTTTAATGTTTCATCATTTTTATACTGAGGGCAGGCTTTTATTTCAATCAAGCGTAAAGTATTCTCCGGGGACTAGGCCATTGCTTCCACAAAATCAGAAGTCTCGGGATAATACCCCAGATATCACTGAGCATAAAGACCTAGTATCTCAGAAAGAGGGATCCTTCAAACAAAATTTCAGGGGTTACCTATATATCCAAGTAGTGTTCCCCACGTAATAAGCAAGTTTGAATTTAAGTTTATATCCCGAAAAAGCTTACTAAATGTGTAAAAACCTATCGACATATCATCAGTGAGACCGTTTAACACTATTTAAACATTACATATCTTTAGCATACTGTAACTGTCTACCGATATACTATCATTTTCTCTTTTTCACAACAAACTCATTTTTGATTTTATCATGTTTTTGCCTTTTTCAAATTTTCAAATGTTTTTTGATTTTCAGAAATTCTTATTCTTCGACTTTTGGTGGGTCCCCTTTAGAGGATCTTTTTTACAACAACACATGATTAGCATTTTTCAATGTTTCATCATTTTTTGTACTGAGGGCAGGCTTTTATTTCAATCAAGCGTAAAGTATACTCCGGGGACTAGGCCATTGCTTCCGCAAAATCAAAAGTCCCGGGATAATACCCCAGATATCACTGAGCATAAAGACCTAGTATCTCAGAAAGAGGGATCCTTCAAACGTAATTTCAGGGGTTACCTATATATCCAAGTAGTGTTCCCCATGAAATAAGCAAGTTTGAATTTAAGTTTATATCCCGAAAAAGCTTACTAAATGTGTAAAAACCTATCGGCATATCATCAGTGAGACCGTTAAACACTATTTAAACATTACATATCTTTAGCATACTGTAACTGTCTACTGATGTACTATCATTTCCTCTTTTTCACAACAAACTCATTTTTGATTTTATCATGTTTTTGGATTTTCAGAAATTCTTACTCCCCCCTAAAATTTAAAATTATTTAAAGAAACTTTGAAAACAAACTGTACAAGTAAAGTGACAACTGATACCGAATCACTTCAATTCGCCATCCACTTGGCATAAACAATCAAAACTCCCCCTGACAATAAACTATTTTCCCATTATGATTTCAAAACACTTAAGTTTGTTTTAATCAAATGGCTTTTTCGGAAAATTAGTTTTGTTGATTTCATAAAACCACTTGTAAGATAGGGGATAAACTCATCACTTTATTATGTTATCTTCATTCTTTTGAAAAATATAACAGTTTTAAATTCAATCAACAAACATCACTAGTAGAAAATCAAGTACAACTTAATGTCCCTGATTTACCACTTGTAAGTCGAAATATCACTAACGTGAATTTCTCAAGAAAGATGCCGATACCTGCTTCACACTTACCAACCTGGAAGCTCCGGCAAGTCAGAATGTTTACATATGAAAAACAGACATCCAAGCTTCACCAAACTTGGATGTGACCTCTTCAGTTTCACTCGGGGTATAAGTTGCCTTCTTAGTTTCATAAAATTCTTTAACCCCTGTGACTTTTCCTTCAATCATTTTCCCAAAAATCTTTTTCACATTTCCATTAAAAACCTTTTCGACATCAAATTCTTTCTTCTCAGAATAGAATTGATTCGAAATCTCAACATTTCCAACTTTTCGTTTAAAATTTTCAGCCCACAATGGTGGAAAATTGACATCATCCATTGGCGGTACTGATGTTTCTATTTTTAGATCAACTTGTGGCTCCTCTGACTTTGTGGAATCAGATTCATCGCCAGATTTCACATCAAATTTCTTAACAACCCACTTTTGGTTGTCAAGATTCACTCTTCTCTTGTAAAATCTTTTCTTTGAACATTCACCAACTTCATATGTTGAATTTTTAAAAACTTTGAATTTCTCAGTTGGTGGTTCATTTTTCTTAACATTCTTTTCTTTTAGTTTAGAAACAACTTCCTGTTTGATGTTGGTAGCCTTCGGACAATTCCAGGCAATATGTCCAATTTCTTGACATCTGTAACAGGTTCTTGTTTCCTTTTTCTGATAGACTCCATTCTTCACAAACTTTTATTTTTCTGCAAAGAACTCTTTGTTTGTTTGCTTCCAGAATGAGCTCTTTTGTTCTTCTTCCGAACTTGTCCCTGAAACAAATACAGTTTTTGTCACACCCCCAAAATCCGCTCGCGGAGTATCACCGCTTGGAGGCGTGACTGGCCAGGATCAAGCCACCAATCATTTTGAACAAGCATGTAAGTAGTATATAAAAATCCATCACAATACAATTGGTGTCTAAACAAAACATAGTTTAAGTTGCAAGCGGAAGCATAATGTTTAAAACCAAGTCATAAGTATAAACGTTTCAAATGTTTAGCATGGCACACAACTGTCCATGTCCCACAACAACTCTTCCCACTCCGATGCAAGCTCCATAGATACCTAACGACCTGCAAGGCATGTAACAGAGAGTCAACAACAAAGTTGAGCAAGTTCACAGTTGATTGTTCAGTTATTGAGTTCGTTTTAGAAATCGTAAGTTCGCTTCATAACCATGTATTACCCAGTATCCTTGTTTACCAAACCTTTTCACGATATTTAGTGGGGGCTTCCCATGTTGTATGTTACTAGACTAGTCGTATCCATAAGGGTCCTTCCCAATCCGAGGACAGTGTTAAGTGTGAGTGTACGTAGGTTTTACGTACGTGCCCTTCTCAATCCGAGGACAGTAGAAAGTATGAGTGTACGTAGGTTTTACGTACGTACCCTTCTCAATCCGAGGACAGTAGCAAGTATGAGTGTACGTAGGTTTTACGTATGTGCCCTTCTCAATCCGAGGACAGTAGTAGGTAGTCTAGTAGTCTTGATAATAAAATAGTTATTCAATCCCATTCCTAACCCACCGGGAATCCCATGCCTTAGGAGTGTGAACTCACCTTGGTTTGCTCGGTATGCTAAACTATATGCTCACAAGAAATCAGTCAAGTCCTATAGTGTGCACGTATACTCAATCAGTTCAAGTTCGTAATGTTTCACATGTAATCTATGTCACAAAGTGTGCCTAAGCAATTATCATGTATCACATAAGCAGTTAATCAAAGTCATGCAATTCATGCTTCATATAAATGTCCTTCACAATTTGTACTAATCATGGTTATTCATTAACATATTTGACAGGGTTAACAGGCTTAACAAAGTTTACAACTTAACAGGAGTAACATACATACAGGAATAATAAACTAACTGTGTTAGTTAACTAACAGAGTTAACAAACTAGTAAAGTTATATAATTAACAGAGTTACATGCATATCTTAACAGAGTTAATAACTAACGGAGTTAACAAGTTACAGATTTAACATACTAGTTACAGATCATTAGCCGAAAACCCTATTTGGCAAAGACACTTATTGGCGAAATCACTAGGGTGACGAAATCCCAAAGTGATTTCGTCAAGCTTGGGTTTTGACGAAAACACTGGGTGTTTTCGTCTGGTCCTTGTGATTTCGTCAGCTCTTGATTTTGTTGGGTAGTGTTTTCATGGGTGGTGGGTTTTCGTCGGTTACATCATCGTCATCAACAACAGTTACGTTCAACAGCAACCCTAATCAACACTAACAGTTTTGACGGTTTCAACCAACAATCGTTCAATCAGAATAATTAGTATCATCACATAATTTACTCAATTATCAGTGCAATAAGAGTTATCATCTAAGTAGCATGTAAACAGAATCATCATTCAACTCAACCTTTAGACATACATCTATATATATATATATATATATATATATAACCCAGTCGATCATGAGCAGTAATACAACAATAAGATCCAACACGAACGATTTACAAAATCGTCATTCAATATACGTAACAACAATCAATCACCGAGATAATATACTAACCAGTTATGACAAGAGGCTTGCAAGGGTTCCCAAAGAGCTAGAGATTGCTGTCGGGTTCAAGGGTAGAGAGAGAATGTGAGAGGTGGTTAGGGTTTTGCCGAATACTGTTCTCGCGTAAAGATTATAACAAAAACGATATCTTATCGTTACTGGGCCAAGGCCCATTCCTGTTTTCGCCAGCCTGCTCTTGACGAAAACACTAATCGGTTTTCTTCCTTGAGTGTTTTTGTGAGGAGGGGGATTTCGGGTGAGGGTATTTTCGTGGGTGGGGGTATTCGGCAAGGTTCCAACATGTTGTTTTTAATAACACAATGATAATATTAATACAAAATACAATATTAACCTACACACATATAATGCAAACCATATTAACTACAAAAACAACACCTAGTGAGGAAAGTAGAAACCTTGAAACTCGGGTTGTCACATTATCCCCAACTTGAAAGAAATTTCGTCCCGAAATTTAGCACGTGGTTACTGAGGAAGCTAGTTGTGTTGCGTTGTTTCCTGGTTTTCCTAGGGTGTCACATCATCCCCCCGTTGATTTGGAATTTCGTCCCGAAATTCCGCAGTAGCTTCAGCCTCAGTGGTGGTTGCGCTGTTTCCGAACAACTGGGGATAATTGAGTTTCATTTGATCTTCTCGTTCCCAGGTAAACTCTGGGCCACGACGGGAGTTCCAACGAACTCGAGCAAGCGGTATTCTGGTGTACTTGAGAACCTTAACGTCTCGGTCTGTGATTTCAACTGGTTCCTTGATGAATCGCAACTGATCGTCGATAGTGAGCTCCTTCAAAGGAACTATGAGGGTCTCATCTGACAGACACTTCTTCAGATTCGACACATGAAATACGTTGTGAACTCCACTGAGTTATGTTGGTAGGTTTAGTTTGTAGGCTACCTTGCCTATTTTCTCTATGATTTCGAACGGTCCGACATAACGCGGATTGAGTTTGCCTCGTTTGCCAAAGCGAACCACACCTTCCAAGGTGAGACTTTGAGTAGCACTCGATCCCCAACCTGGAACTCGAGTGGTTTCCTGCGCTTATCAGCGTAGCTTTTCTGACGATCCCGAGCTGCCGCCATTCGTTGCCGTATCTGAGCCATCCTTTCCGTTGTGTCTACTACAAGTTCTGGACCAGTGATTTGGCTGTCGCCAACTTCTGCCCAACAAAGAGGTGATCGGCATTTACGTCCGTACAATGATTCAAACGGAGCGGCTTGAATGCTGGTGTGGTAACTGTTGTTATACGAAAACTCCACCAAAGGGAGGTGTTTTTCCCAGCCGTTTCCGAAATCGATTACACATGCACGAAGCATGTCTTCTAGAGTTTGGATGGTGCGTTCAGACTGTCCATCCGTCTGTGGATGATAAGCGGTGCTCATGTCTAATCGAGAGCCAAAAGATTTGTGCATTGCTTGCCACAGTTCTGAAGTAAAACGTGCATCACGATCAGAGATAATAGAGGTTGGCACTCCGTGCCTCGAAACCACTTCCTTTAAGTAAACGTCTGCTAGAGTGGAGAACTTATCCGTTTCCTTGATAGCCAAAAAGTGTGCAGACTTTGTGAGTCGATCCACGATCACCCAAATAGTATCATTTCCACGTTGAGATCTAGGCATGCTAGTAACAAAATCCATGGAAATTTGCTCCCATTTCCATTGTGGTATCTCTGGTTGTTGGAGTAGGCCTGATGGTTTCTGATATTCAGTCTTGACTCTCGCACAAGTCAAACATTTGCTAACGTAAGTTGCTATGTGAGCTTTCATGCCAGGCCACCAGTATGTAGTCTTTAAATCATGGTACATCTTATCCAAACCAGGATGTACCGA
Organism: Helianthus tuberosus; assembly: GCA_030545235.1. Classification (NCBI taxonomy): domain Eukaryota; kingdom Viridiplantae; phylum Streptophyta; class Magnoliopsida; order Asterales; family Asteraceae; genus Helianthus; species Helianthus tuberosus. Next base: position 177,773,857 of record CM060442.1, read on the forward strand.
GTAACGAGACTTATGTACTTCATCCATTACAAGTTCTCGTAAATTGCCATAGAGTGGGACCCAGATGCGTCCTGTTACGTAGTAGGCGTCGTTTTTCTTTTGCTATAACCGTTTACTTGAGCCGCGTAGGGCTTCAGCCCTGACGTTTTCTGGTTTCAATGCTTCAACCTGAGCATCTCGTATTTGTGTAGGAAGACTAGACTGGATGATAAGTTGTAATGCTCGCACGCGTTTAGGCGTAGTATCTTTTCGACTGAGGGCATCAGCCACAACATTGGCTTTGCCCGGATGGTACTTGATTGCACACTCGTTATCATTCAATAGCTCGACCCATCGACGTTGTCGCATGTTCAACTCCTTTTGCTTGAAGATATGCTCGAGACTCCTGTGATCGGTGTAGATGGTGCACTTGGTACCGTACAGGTAATGTCTCCATATCTTGAGTGCGAAAACAACAGCTCCCAGCTCCAAATCGTGTGTTGTGTAGTTTCTTTCGTGAATCTTAAGTTGGCGCGAGGCGTAATCAATGACTTTATCCTGTTGCATCAATACACAGCCAAGACCCTGAATTGACACGTCACAATAAACCATGAATTCGTCTGTGCCCTCTTGCAGTGAAAAAATAGGTGCGCTACAAAGTCTATTCTTTAAATGCTGGAACGCTGATTCTTGAGCATCACCCCAACGATAGGTGACACCCTTCTGAGTTAGCAAGGTAAGCGGCTGCGCAATCTTGGAAAAGTCTTTGATAAACCTTCTGTAGTAGCCCGCCAAACCCAAGAATTGGTGGATTTCTGTTGGTGTACGGGGTGCAGGCCAGTTCTTAATCGAGTCGACCTTGGATGGATCAACATGAATCCCATCCTTGTTTACCACGTGGCCTAGGAAATGGACTTCACGAAGCCAAAAGTCGCATTTTGAAAACTTAGCGTAAAGTTGCTCTGTTCGAAGCAGTTCCAAAATAATCCGCAGATGCTGCTCGTGTTCCTCCCAGCTCTTAGAATAGATCAGGATGTCATCCATGAAAACAATAACGAACATGTCCAGGTAAGGCTTGCACACTCTGTTCATAAGATCCATGAAGACTGCAGGTGCATTTGTCAATCCAAAAGGCATAACCAAGAACTCATAATGCCCATAACGAGTCCTGAATGTTGTCTTAGAGATATCCTCATCTTGGACTCTCAGTTTATGGTAGCCTGACCTCAGATCAATCTTTGAGTAGTAGCTCGACCCTTGCAGCTGGTCGAATAAGTCATCAATGCGCGGGAGAGGATAACGATTCTTTATGGTCACCTTGTTGAGTTCGCGATAATCTATACACATACGGAAGGTACCGTCCTTCTTCTTTACAAACAACACTGGAGCTCCCAGGGTGAAGAGCTAGGACGAATGAAACCCTTATTCATGAGTTCTTGCAATTGCTTGGATAGTTCTTCTAGTTCGGTTGGAGCTAAGCGATACGGTGCTCGAGCTATGGGCGCTGCTCCAGGAGCCAGCTCAATTTGAAATTCAACCTGACGATGAGGCGGAAGACCAGGTAAATCCTCAGGAAACACTTGAGGAAAGTCGCGTACAACTGGAATATCCTCTATCTTCTTCTCTTTCATTGATGCGTCAGTAACGAGTGTTAAAATAGTAGTGTGGCCCTTTCGCAAACACTTCTAGGCCTTAAGAAAGGAGATGATGCCCACAACAGCACCACTCTTGTCGCCTTGAATCACGAGAGGTTCTTTACCAGAACGGGGAATACGAACAATCTTCTCTTTGCAAAGGATCTCTGCTCGATGTTGCGATAACCAATCCATACCAACAACAATGTCGAAACAACCCAAAACAATCGGAATGAGGTCGATAGAGAAGGTTTGACCAGCTAAGATGAGATTACAACCCTTAACTATGTGTGTGGCTTCTAGGCTTTTACCGTTTGCTAACTCTACGACATGCTTGGTGTTCAAAAGTGTTGGTGTGCGTTTAAGCATTTGACTAACTTTTAGAGACACATCACGGGTATCGGCACCCGAATCAAATAAAACAGTAACATAAAAGTTGTCGAGAAGAAACTTACCCATCACCACGTTAGGATCATTCCTTGCGTCACCCTGACCAATCACGAACGCTCGACCCCTGACACCATTTGTGACAACTCGTATTTCAGAACCTATCCTTGTGCTAAGAGTAGCGTGTTTGAACACTATGTGATTGTATGAACTTGGTTGATTAATTAAATGTTTGATGTTTGTTATGTGTTTATTGTGTAACGAATGTATGTATGTATATAAACGAGCTCTAAAATACAACACGACCCGATCGCACAAGCCCATTCGGGCCATACTCGAAACACAAGGGCAGCCCAAGGAAGGGTACGGCCCACCCCCTAGCTATACGAAAACACTATCCCATCTTAGGGATTAGTTTCACATAATTCACAACACACCAAACCCTAAATCTCTCTTGCTCTCTCTCTAAGTCGACGGCAGTCACACCTCTCCTCTATCGAAGATTTTCTGTTTGGATCAATCCTCGTTCCATCTTTAATCGGTTAGTGTTTCATGTTATGTGTTTGTAAATGATGTCATGATTCTATGATTCGATAGAATGATTAGGGTTACATGCATAATGAGCGATGATGTTATGTGGTAAGAATAGATTGAATACATGATGATGACTGATTTGTTATGCGATCATAGAAATAGTTGTAGAAATAGTGATTCGATGAATATGATGATAAATATGCTACATATAATTTTCCAGTTACATAATAATAAATATGTTGATTTCATAATGGAAGTGGTGGCCATGTGTTTCTAATCAAACAATAATAGTTGGTGGGTATGTGAAACAATGGCCAATGTTGTCGGCCAATTACTTGAAAAGGTCCAATCAATTAGAGGGATCATGGGGCATTTAATTAATGTTGTCAGAATATGTTATGATTGTTTATGTTCGTCCCTGAGGTCGAGTGTATTAATGAATCGCATGTTAATAGGCTGTTAGATGAGTATAGGTGGATAATGTGTGGATTGTTATAATGATATGCATGATAATAATCTAGTGCATGAATCTGTTATATTGATCTAATGTAAGATGGTTGTTCATGCTTGATACGATTAGGGTTCTCCAAAAATGAATGATAATTGTTTGTTTTGATTGAATGATTGCATGTATGGAAACTGTTTATTGGGTCAAATGAATTGATTTGGAATTGGTAAATGATCGCATGAAATTATAACTGATCACACAAGTCGTCCGGATCACACAAGAGATCCGGACCGCACAAGACCAAAGTATTATATTGCTGGGCCTTGAAGCCCAATTTCGGTCGCACAAGAATTGTCCAGTCGCACAAGACGAACTGGACCGCACAAGATTATTTAAAATGTTTCGTTTGTTTGGGCCGTATACATGTTAGACTATTTATGTTATTTGGGCCGGGTTATTTTTCCAATCGCACAACCCATTGTGGATCGCACAAGTCATGCTGATCGCACAAGGGGTTGGGCCGACTGTTATTGAGCCCAATCTTTTGATCGCACAAGTTGGATACGATATAACTGTTAATGTGTTAACATGAATTATGTGTTTGCCATGATCTATATTTGTTAGTAACTTGCTATCTCTGTGTAAACATACGTGCTTTACTTGAACCTAGACCTGACTTGTATGGTAACCATGTTAGGACGTGGTTGACCTCTAGCAGCTCGATTGACTTTTCGTTTACCTACCGAGCAAACCAAGGTGAGTTCACACTAGCCAAGGCATGGGATTCCCAGGGGTTGGGAATGGGATTGAATAACTACTCGTACAACTATTACTACTAAACAAATTATTACTGTCCTCGGTTGAAGGGCACGTACGTAAAACCTACGTACAGTTATACTTACTACTGTCCTCGGGTTGAAGGGAACGTACGTAAAGCCTACGTACACGATCTTAAGACCATCACCTCTATCAAAGGAAGTCCCTCAATTATCGACTTAATCGCCGAGGCCTAGGGCGAGCGGGTCATTAGTTAATAGCGCTATTAGGTTTAACAAACCTCACACCGTGCCAGTCGGACGGGCGTGTACTAATGGACTATGGGCAAAGGGTCAATGCTGATAGACATTGACTTAGGGCACCTCTTATATTTTCGTAGCAGTCGATACGCGTGGTCTTGTAACACATGGGAAGCCCCCACTAATCATCGCACACATGCCTGGATTGGCCGCGATAAGGATAAATACGATACATGGTTTACAAAACGAACATACGATTTACGAAATGAATACTTTAACCAAACAACCAACTGTGAACTCGCTCAACTTTGTTGTTGATTCGTTGCTACATGCCTTGCAGGTCATTAGGTACTAAAGGAGCTTGCACAGGGAGGAACGGTCGTTGTGGGACATGGCGATGTGTTCCATGCTCTAAACATTACTTTATTTCATATTTAATACTTGCTATGGGTTTACAAATTATGCTTCCGCTAAACTTTTAACTATGCTTTGGTTTTTGAACACCTTTCATATTGCTTGGTTGAATTATGTTTACTTACATGCTTGTTCAATATGATTGGTGGCTTGATCCTGGTCAGTCACGCCTCCAAGCGGTGATACTCCGCGTGTGGATTTTGGGGGTGTGACAGATTGGTATCAGAGCCATTGGTTATAGAGAACTTGGTTTTAATAAGGGAAAATGTTTTTGTTAAAACCAGACTATAACCTGTACAGTTCTCTACGATCCACAACGACGCTTCACTCCACGTGCAAGGCTCAATACTATAGGTGATATGGTTTATGTTATATTGCCTACTTGCTAGTTACATAGAACTTTGCTCATAGTATGCTTTGATGAATGTAACAACTATTGATTGAAAACACATGTGTGCTTGCTCCCTTCTGTCACTCCACACTTACACACATTCGCGACACCTTTCCTACTTGTGTTTCCTTCTATGTGAAGATCATGAGGGAACGTGTGAACCTAACTCAAGCCAACTGACGGCTCTTATCAACGAACAAGTTACGGCAGCACTCGCAGCCGCTCAGGCAGGAGGTATAACCTGCTATTCCGAACCTAACCTAGGATGTTAGATCCTACTCTCGTGACCCAACTCTCGCGCTTAACCCTCTCTCTTCTTCCTCGCGCAACAAGGTCAGAACGTTCAGCCACCTGTATGCACATTCAAGACGATCATGGACCGTCGTCCTAATACTTTCAGTGGCACTAAAGGAGCTGTTGCACTCCTCCATTGGTTTGGATAGCTCGAGTCTGTCTTAGAGACGTGTGAATGCCCTGAGGCATAGGGTGAAGTACGCCACTGGTACTTTCGAAGACACTGCGATAACTTGGTGGAACGCGCAAGTTCAGATGCTGGGGCTGGTGGCTGCTAAGGCCACCCCATGGGATGATTTTAAAGAACTGATCAAACGTGAATACTGTAGTCGTGATGACATCCGCAAGCTAGAAGTGAAGTTCTTTAACCTGAAGATGACGGGGTCAGAGATAGAAGCGTACATGAAAAGATCCAATGAACTGGCAGTGTTGTGTTCAACTACAGTGGGTCCTCCCATCAAGCGCATTGAGTTGTACCCCAAAGGCTTAGTACCAGAGATTCAAAGTCATGTGACATCGGCCAACCCTGCAACCATCCAGGATATTACTCGTCTTGCTCAACGTCTCTCAGATCAGGCGGTAGAACAGAATAAACTGCCGAAACGTATTAATGCTGCTACAACTACTTCGGATGCTCCTAGTGACAACAAACGCAAATGGGATGGAAATTCGAGCAAAGGGTTCCACTTCGGTTCAGTCTCAGTCGCAGCAGCGAAAAAAACAGATGAGTACAGGAGCCCCAAGCAGCAGTCTTTTGGTAATCGAAGTCAGGGTGGATACCGGGGAAACCACCCTAAGTGCAATTGATGTAACTTGCACCACAGCGGATCATGCAACAAAGATCATTGTCAAAGATACAACAAGCTTGGTCATGAAGCCAAAGATTGTAGAAGCTCACGTCCTGCAAATAAGAACCGACAACAGCAGCCACAAGCCCACAGTATCAGCAGCAACAGCAGGGTAACAAGGGATGCTATCAGTGTAGTGCTGAAGGTCACTTCAAGAGACACTGTCCACAGTTGAACCAGAACAAGAATCAGAACCACAACCAAGGAAACGGGAGCAACAATGGAGACAACAACGGGGGTAATAACGACGGCAATGGTGCCAGGGGTCGAGTGTTCGTGATTGGTCAGGATGACGCTAGGAATGACCCCACGTTGTAATGGTTTCGACATCGTTATTGGTATGGATTGGCTACCTCAACATCGAGCAGGGACTCTTTGCAAAGAAAAGATCGTCCGCATTCCTCATGCTGGTTAAAAACCTTTGGTAATTCCTGGTGACAAGCTTCTGGAGCAGCACCTATAGTTCGTGCACCTTATCGCTTAGCTCCATCAGAGTTGGAAGAACTCTCTACGCAACTACAAGAACTCTTGGATAAGGGTTTTATTCGTCCTAGCTCTTCGCCCTGGGGAGCTCCAGTGCTAATTGTAAAGAAGAAAGACGGTACCCTCAGGATGTGCATCGACTACCGTGATCTCAACAAGGTGACTGTGAAGAATCGCTATCCTCTTCCACGCATTGACGACTTGTTCGACCAGCTGCAAGGGTCGAGCTACTATTCAAAGATTGATTTGAGATCAGGATATCACCAGCTGAGAGTCCGAGAAGAGGACGTCTCTAAAACAGCCTTTAGAACCCGTTATGGATATTATGAGTTTTTGGTCATGCCTTTTGGGCTGACAAACGCCCTTGCGGTCATCATGGACTTGATGAATCGAGTGTGCAAGCCTTACCTGGACAGGTTCGTCATAGTTTCCATTGACGACATCCTGAACTATTCTAGGAGTCAGGAGGAACACGAACAACATTTACGACTCATTTTGGAACTTCTGCGAGCAGAACAGCTATATGCCAAGTTTTCAAAATGCGACTTCTGGCTTCGTGAAGTCCATTTCTTAGGCCATGTGGTGAACAAGGATGGGATTCATGTTGATCCATCCAAGGTAGATTCGATCAAGAGCTGGCCTGCACCCCGTACACCAACGGAAATTCGCCAATTCTTGGGCTTGGTAGGTTACTACAGGAGGTTCATTAAGGATTTTTCCAAGATTGCACAGCCTCTCACCTCACTAACGCAGAAAGGCATTGTTTATCGATGGGGAAATGCACAGGAATTAGCGTTTCAACACTTAAAGGATAGACTTTGCAGTGCACCTATCCTTTCATTGCCAGAGGGCACAGACGACTTCGTGGTTTACTGCGACGCATCAATTCAGGGTCTTGGTTGTGTACTGATGCAACGGGATAAGGTCATAGCCTACGCCTCACGCCAACTCAAAGTTCATAAAAGAAACTACACTACGCACGACTTAGAGCTGGGAGCTGTTGTTTTTGCACCTAAGATATGGCGACATTACCTGTACGGTACCAAGTGCGCCATCTAAACTGACCACAGGAGTCTCGAACATATCTTCAAACAGAAGGAACTGAATATGCGACAACGACGATGGGTCGAACTACTGAATGACTACGAATGCTCGATCAGGTACCACCCAGGCAAGGCCAATGTTGCGGCTGACGCCTCAGTCGAAAGGACACTGCGCCCAAGCGCGTACGAGCTTTACAACTCACTATACAGTCTAGTCTTCCTTCCCAGATACGAGATGCTCAGGTAGAAGCATTGAAACCAGAAAACGTCAGGGCTGAAGCCCTACGCGGCTCAAGGCAACGCTTAGAACAGAAGGAAGACGGTGCTTGCTACGTAACCGGACGCAATTGGGTCCCACTTTATGGCAACCTACGAGAGTTTGTGATGGATGAGGCACACAAGTCTCGCTACTCAGTACAACCTGGTTCGGATAAAATGTACCACGATATCAAAACTACGTATTGGTGGCCTAGCATGAAGGCCCACATAGCAACTTACGTTAGCAAGTGCTTGACTTGTGCGAGAATCAAGGCGAATACCAGAAACTTTCAGGCCTACTCCAACAACCAGAAATACCACAATAGAAATGGGAGCAAATTTCCATGGATTTTGTTACTGGCCTGCCTAGATCTCAACGTGGTAACGATACTATTTGGGTGATCGTGGATCGACTCACAAAGTCTGCTCACTTCTTGGCTATCAAGGAAACAGATAAGGTCTCCACTCTAGCAGACGTATACCTTAAGGAAGTTGTCTCGAGGCACGGAGTGACCACCTCTATTATCTCGGATTGAGATGCACGTTTTACGGCAGAACTGTGGCAAGCAATGCACAAGTCCTTTGGCTCACGTTTGGATATGAGCACAGCTTATCACCCGCAAACGGATGGGCAGTCGGAACGTACCATCCAGACCCTCGAAGACATGCTTAGGGCATGCGTAATTGACTTTGGCAACGGCTGGGAAAAGCATCTGCTACTTGTGGAATTTTCATACAATAACAGCTACCACACCAGCATTAAAGCTGCTCCTTTTGAGGCATTGTACGGGCGTAAATGCCGGTCACCTCTTTGTTGGGCAGAGGTGGGGGATAGTCAGATTACTGGTCCAGAACTTGTGGTAGACACCACAGAACGAATTGCGCAGATACGACAACGAATGGCGGCAGCTCGTGACCGTCAGAAAGTCTACGCCGATAAGGGCAGAAAAACCACTAGAGCTCCAGGTTGGGGAGCCAGTACTACTCAAAGTTTCACCCTGGAAGGGTGTGGTTCGTTTTGGGAAACGAGGCAAACTTAACCCACGATACATTGGACCTTTCGAAGTCATTGAGAAAATAGGCAAGGTGGCCTACAGACTGAACTTACCAGCAGAACTCAGTGCAGTTCACAATGTTTTCCACGTGTCAAATCTGAAGAAGTGTCTGTCAGATGAGACGCACATAGTTCCTTTGAAGGAGCTCACTATCGACGAGCAGTTACGATTCGTCGAGGAACCAGTTGAAATCACGGACCGGGATGTTAAGGTCCTCAAACGTACTGGAATATCTCTCGTTCGAGTTCGTCGGAACTCACGTCGCGGCCCAGAGTTCACCTGGGAACGCGAAGATCAGATGAAACAAAAGTATCCCCAACTGTTCGAAAACAGTACAACCACTACTGAGGCTGAAGCTACGGAATTTCGGGACGAAATTCCAGATCAACGGGGGGAGGATGTGACACCCCAGGAAAACCAGGAAAACCATGCAACTTAACTAGCTTCCTCAGTGAGTACGTACCAAATTTCGGGACGAAATTTCTTTCAACTTGGGGATAATGTGACAACTCGTATTTTAGAACCTATCCTTGTGCTAAGAGTAGCGTGTTTGAACACTATGTGATTGTATGAACTTGGTTGATTAATTAAATGTTTGATGTTTGTTATGTGTTTATTGTGTAACGAATGTATGTATGTATATAAACGAGCTCTAAAACACAACACGACCCGATCGCACAAGCCCATTCGGGCCATACTCGAAACACAAGGGCAGCCCAAGGAAGGGTACGGCCCACCCCCTAGCTATACGAAAACATTATCCCATCTTAGGGATTAGTTTCACATAATTCACAACACACCAAACCCTAAATCTCTTTTGCTCTCTCTCTAAGTCGACGGCAGTCACACCTCTCCTCTATCGAAGATTTTCTGTTTGGATCAATCCTCGTTCCATCTTTAATCGGTTAGTGTTTCATGTTATGTGTTTGTAAATGATGTCATGATTCTATGATTCGATAGAATGATTAGGGTTACATGCATAATGAGCGATGATGTTATGTGGTAAGAATCGATTGAATACATGATGATGACTGATTTGTTATGCGATCATAGAAATAGTTGTAGAAATAGTGATTCGATGAATATGATGATAAATATGCTACATATAATTTTCCAGTTACATAATAATAAATATGTTGATTTCATAATGGAAGTGGTGGCCATGTGTTTCTAATCAAACAATAATAGTTGGTGGGTATGTGAAACAATGGCCAATGTTGTCGGCCAATTACTTGAAGAGGTCCAATCAATTAGAGGGATCATGGGGCATTTAATTAATGTTGTCAGAATATGTTATGATTGTTTATGTTCGTCCCTGAGGTCGAGTGTATTAATGAATCGCATGTTAATAGGCTGTTAGATGAGTATAGGTGGATAATGTGTGGATTGTTATAATGATATGCATGATAATAATCTAGTTCATGAATCTATTATATTGATCTAATGTAAGATGGTTGTTCATGCTTGATACGATTAGGGTTCTCCAAAAATGAATGATAATTGTTTGTTTTGATTGAATGATTGCATGTATGGAAACTGTTAATTGGGTCAAATGAATTGATTTGGAATTGGTAAATGATCGCATGAAATTAGGAAATTATAACTGATCACACAAGTCGTCCGGATCGCACAAGAGATCCGGACCGCACAAGACCAAAGTATTATATTGCTGGGCCTTGAAGCCCAATTTCAATCGCACAAGAATTGTCCAGTCGCACAAGACGAACTGGACCGCACAAGATTATTTAAATTGTTTCGTTTGTTTGGGCCGTATACATGTTAGACTATTTATGTTATTTGGGCCGGGTTATTTTTCCAATCGCACAACCCATTGTGGATCGCACAAATCATGTTGATCGCACAAGTGGTTGGGCCGACTGTTATTGAGCCCAATCTTTTGATCGCACAAGTTGGATACGATATGACTGTTAATGTGTTAACATGAATTATGTGTTTGCCATGATCTATATTTGTTAGTAACTTGCTCTCTCTGTGTAAACATACGTGCTTTACTTGAACCTAGACCTGACTTGTTTGGTAACCATGTTAGGACGTGGTTGACCTCTAGCAGCTCGATTGACTTTTCGTTTACCTACCGAGCAAACCAAGGTGAGTTCACACTAGCCAAGGCATGGGATTCCCAGGGGTTGGGAATGGGATTGAATAACTACTCGTACAACTATTACTACTAAACAAATTATTACTGTCCTCGGTTGAAGGGCACGTACGTAAAACCTACGTACAGTTATACTTACTATTGTCCTCGGGTTGAAGGGCACGTACGTAAAGCCTACGTACACGATCTTAAGACCATCACCTCTATCAAAGGAAGTCCCTCAATTATCGACTTAATCGCCGAGGCCTAGGGCGAGCGGGTCATTAGTTAATAGCGCTATTAGGTTTAACAAACCTCACACCGTGCCAGTCGGACGGGTGTGTACTAATGGACTATGGGCAAAGGGTCAATGCTGATAGACATTGACTTAGGGCACCTCTTATATTTTCGTAGCAGTCGATACGCGTGGTCTTGTAACACATGGGAAGCCCCCACTAATCATCGCACACATGCCTGGATTGGTCGCGATAAGGATAAATATGATACATGGTTTACAAAACGAACATATGATTTACGAAATGAATACTTTAACCAAACAACCAACTGTGAACTCGCTCAACTTTGTTGTTGATTCGTTGCTACATGCCTTGCAGGTCATTAGGTATTAAAGGAGCTTGCACAGGGAGGAACGGTCGTTGTGGGACATGGCGATGTGTGCCATGCTCTAAACATTACTTTATTTCATATTTAATACTTGCTATGGGTTTACAAATTATGCTTCCGCTAAACTTTTAACTATGCTTTGGTTTTTGAACACCTTTCATATTGCTTGGTTGAATTATGTTTACTTACATGCTTGTTCAATATGATTGGTGGCTTGATCCTGGTCAGTCACGCCTCCAAGCGGTGATACTCCGCGTGTGGATTTTGGGGGTGTGACACCATTGCCGTCGTTATTACCCCCGTTGTTATTCCCATTATTGTTCATGTTTCCTTGGTTGTGGTTCTGATTCTGATTTAACTGAGGGCAATGTCTCTTGAAGTGACCTTCAGCACCACACTGATAGCATCCCCTGTTGCCCTGTTGTTGCTGATTCTGCGGTGCTTGCTGTTGCTGCTGACGATTCTGATTTGCAGGCCGTGAGCTCCTGCAATCCTTGGCTTCATGACCCATCTTGAGACACCTCTGACAACATCCCTTGTTGCACTGACCACTGTGGTGCCTGTTGCATTTGTTGCACTTTGGGTGGTTTCCTCGATATCCACCCTGCCCTTGACTACCAGAAGATTGCTGACCAGGACTCTGGTTGTCATCAATCTTTCGCTGCTGCGCCTGGGACTGAACTGTAGTCGAACCCTTGCTGGAGGCTCCATCCCATTTTTGTTTGTTGTCACTGGGAGTAGCAGAAGTAGTAGTAGCAGTAGCACCTATACGCTTAGGCAGCTTGTTCTGTTCCACTGCCTGATCTGTGAGACGATGAGCAAGACGAGTAACATCCTGGATGGTAGTAAGGTTAGCAGCAGTTACATGGCTTTGAATCTCTGGTACTAAGCCTTTGAGGTACAGCTCGATACGCTTGATGGGAGGATCTACCATAGTTGGACATAACACTGCCAGTTCGTTGGATCGCTTCGTATACGCCTCTATCTCTGACCCCGTCATCTTCAGATTAAAGAACTCCACCTCCAGCTTGTGAATGTCATCACGATTACAGTATTCTCGCTTGATCAGTTCCTTGAAGTCGTTCCATGGGGTGGCGTTTGCAGCTGCCAGCCCTAACATTTGAACTTGCGCGTTCCACAAAGTCAACGCAACGCCTTCGAGAGTACCAGTGGCATACTTCACCCTACGAGCCTCAGGGCATTCACACATTTCGAAGACCGATTCGAGCTTCTTAAACCAGTGGAGGAGTCCAACGGCCCCTTCAGTGCCACTGAAAGTACTAGGACGACAGTCCATAAAAGTCTTGAACGTGCATACAGGCGGCTGAGCATGCTGACCTGTTGCGTATAAGAACAGGACAAGGTTAAACACAAGAGTTGGTTTATGAGGGTAGGATCTAAAGATCCTAGAGTGAGTTGCAACTGCAGGGTATACCTTCTGCTTGAGCGGCTGCAAGCGCTGCAGTAACTTGTTCGGTGATCAAAGCCGCCAACTGGGCTTGAGTTAGGTTAACGCGTCCACTCATGATCTTCATATCAAAGGAAACATGAGTGAGAAAGGTTCGTGAAAGTGCGATGACAGAAGAGAGTAAGCACACATGGGTTTTCAAACAATAGTTGTTACGTTCATCTAAGCATACCATAATCAAAGTTCTATGTAACTAGCAAGTAGGTAATATAAACATAAACCATATCACCTATAGTGTTGAGCCTTGCACGTGGAGTGAAGCGTCGTTGTGGATCGTTGAGCACTGTACAGGTTATAGTCTGGTTTTAATAAAAGCTTTTTCCCTTATTAAAACCAAGTTCACTATAACCAATGGCTCTGATACCAATCTGTCACACCCCCAAAATCCGCTCGCGGAGTATCACCGCTTGGAGGCGTGACTGACCAGGATCAAGCCACCAATCATATTGAACAAGCATGTAAGTAGTATATAAAAATCCCTCACAATACAATTGGTGTCTAAACAAAACATAGTTCAAGTTGCAAGCGGAAGCATAATGTTTAAAACCAAGTCATAAGTATAAACGTTTCAAATGTTTAGCATGGCACACCGCTGTCCATGTCCCACAACGACTCTTCCCACTCCGATGCAAGCTCCATAGATACCTAACGACCTGCAAGGCATGTAACAGAGAGTCAACAACAAATTTGGCGAGTTCACAGTTGATTGTTCAGTTATTGAGTTCGTTTTAGAAATCGTAAGTTCGCTTCATAACCATGTATTACCCAGTATCCTTGTTTACCAAACCTTTTCATGATATTTAGTGGGGGCTTCCCATGTTGTATGTTACTAGACTAGTCGTATCCATAAGTGTCCTTCCCAAACCGAGGACAGTGTTAAGTGTGAGTGTACGTAGGTTTTACGTACGTGCCCTTCTCAATCCGAGGACAGTAGCAAGTATGAGTGTACGTAGGTTTTACGTACGTGCCCTTCTCAATCCGAGGACAGTAGTAGGTAGTCTAGTAGTGTTGATAATAAAATAGTTATTCAATCCCATTCCCATCCCACTGGGAATCCCATGCCTTAGGAGTGTGAACTCACCTTGGTTTGCTCGGTATGCTAAACTATGTGCTCACAAGAAATCAGTCAAGTCCTATAGTGTGCACGTATACTCAATCAGTTCAAGTTCGTAATATTTCACATGTAATCTATGTCACAAAGTGTGCCTAAGCAATTATCATGTATCACATAAGTGACGTGTTTGTCGTGGTACACGCAAATTTAATCCCAATAACAACTATAGATAATGGTAATAGGGTATCGAACTCAGGGAGTATGTGGAAAGTGTGTTGACTTTATAGCTTTGCAATTAAACTACAATTAACCTAATTTGCAGAAATTAAAGATCAATACTTTGGATTGTTGTTTTAGAAAACTAAATTAAACTAATTGTAAATCAAATGTTGGTTGTAAAACAGATTAGGAGAGAACAATGACCATCTTAGGTTTCAGTTTCTTTAAACAATTGTGTGAAATTCCAACTAGAAAGAGTTACATAGACATAACTCGTGCATGAATAATCGAAGTGATAAAAGGGAACAAAGTACTCGGATTTATAAATGCGAGGTTGTTTCCCGATGATCAATTAATCAATAACCAACCCTAACCCTTCCCGTGATATCTCGGTTGCCAACGGCACCAAGAACGTACGATTAAGACTAGAAATTGCAATATCGATTAACAAGTTACAAGCAATTAAACATACACCATGATATTCAAGCAACGCAAGTTATCATTCTAGAAATTCAGAAATAAACACACAAAAGTTCAAGATAAACCTCCACCTAAGATGATCACCGAAAGTTTTAGCCACACATAGCTTGGTGAATCATCATAGCAATCAATTCAATGTTCATACAAATCGAAAACACAAACCGAATGTTAGGAATTGTCCAAAACCAAGCAAGAACAGCCAAAATCGCCCCTTGTGTGTTCTCTAACCGACCAATCATGAGAATACATGAAAAGACACCATAAAACTGAATAAATGATGGCAGTTACAAGTTTTCCGCAGCTTCCACCGTAACTTACGGTACCACCGTAAGTTACGGTGGCTTAAAATGGTTTACGGTGGATTTAAACTGAGTTACGGCATCAATTTTTGTCAGAGTCTACCGTAAATTACGGTACCACCGTAAGTTACGGTAGGCTTCAGCAATCAATTTTTGTTTTCTTCATAACTTTCTCGTTTCAACTCCGTTTTCTTCACCGTTTTCGCCTACGTTCTCGTAATTTCATCCTCTATCATGTTATCTTCTTAATTCTTCAATTCCAAAATTTTATTTTTTTCATTTATTCTCCGTCTTTCAATCTACAATCCAGTCGTGTCTATTCGAAGCTTTATTTCCATACTTTTAAGCTCTAAATGTACCTGAAACACAAGCAACCGTAGTTATCTAATTCAAGACAATTACATGATCAAATGAGGGATTCACTCGTCTTTTAACACACTTAAGGGTTGTCCCATGGACCACCCGTCACATCCCCACACTTAACCGTTGCTTGCCCCAAGCAACCCATCAATTCAAGTTCTCAACAAGTGATCAATACAAATCAAGCAAAAACTTGCAATCCTTTTACTAACCCCTTTTTTAACACCCAAAACAATGCACCCCTCACTATGTCTCTCCTCTCGGTAACAAGTAAGCACTAGCAATATGAGCTAGACACACAAAGACTAACGGGCGGTTGCACAATTATAGGCTTGTACCTAAATCGATCCTTCTCCTAACAAGTGCCAAACATGAATGCAAATCAAAGGGACTTTCAAGGCTGTAACGTGGCTAGGTGTATGGGTAGGAAATGGAATATATATGAAGTAACGAAAATTTAACCCGGTCTTTTTATTACACAATGAAACAAACAATAAACATGACATAACTTCTATATACAAGACAAGTCAACATCACTTTTTTTTTCTTTTTCATTGCTTTTTTCTTTTTCTTTTTTTTCATTGCTTTTTTTTTCTCTTTTTTTTTTCTTTTTTTTAGCATAGAGAAACATTCAACAAAACATATCTAAACACAACTATAACAACTACTAACACTATAAGACCGGGTCAAATTTGGGTAAGTTTTTAAGTAAGTAGCTAGGGGTAACAAATGATAGGCTTTTAGGCACAAAATTGGGAAACTAAATGTCCAAACCCCCGCCCCTCTCGCAACCATGCTCATATATATAACTTATGAGGTCCAACCCCCCAAATCCCACACTCACACACACTAAAGATGAGGCTACCTAGATGCCCTTATCCTTTTCGCATTCATGTCTAACTAAGGACTCAAATCGCATTCAAGCACAAGTTCTAATGCACCCCCACCCGAAGCCACTCTCATCAAAGACAATCATTATTTATGTACAAGTGTGGCTACAACTCTCACCAAGAATGAAAGGGTATCAAGGGTTGCCGGTGCACCAATTTGGGGTTAATCTAGGGTTTTCAAATTTTCACATCGTTTCGCTTGATTTAAAATTTTCAAAATCTTCAAAAATTCCCCCCATCCCCACACTTGGGATACATTGACCCCAATGTATGGTTTTAGGAGGCTTTGATCACTAAATTCATTCAACATCAACAAAAACTTCTTCACTCAAACCCCAAACTTCTTTTTGGATTTTTCATTTTATAATTTTTTTATGTTTTTCTTCTTTTTAAAACATGACACCACCAACAAGCACCAACCCAACATAAAATCACACACTACACCACCCAACCTCCCAACCATAAACAAAAGCAAACAACTAACTACCAATATTTCAAAACTAAAGAACATAACAAGACTAAGGAAAGAGTACATTGACCTGGTGAAGTTTGCCACAACAGATGTTGTAGATAATCCGACTTCCTATCACCACCTTCACCCAAATATTCGTACATCTTCCCCACACTTGAATGTCGCCATGGCCCTGAAATATAAAAAGATAAAAACAGCAAGATCAATATAAAACCCCGGGTTGCCTCCCGAGCAGCGCTAAGTTTCGAGTCTTCAGCCAGATCGTGCCACCACCATTTATGGTGGTTCAAAGAATCGGTTCCTATCACCTCCCCCACTGTAGCTTGTCTTTGGGCAAAATGCATCCGTCTCATTTTGACTCGGTGGGTAATCAAATACACTCCTGCTTGAACCCATATGTGTTTCTTCACGGTCCGGTGGGTGCTTTTTTCTCAATCTTTGAAACACATTTTTCATATAATCACTAGACTCACCACCCTTCCTCTCAATGGACTCATAACTAATCACTCTAGTTTGAACATCAAAGTACAACCTACGGTTCTTTTCGGTCATGGTAATAATCTCGTCTCTACAACTAATTTGAGCATTTGCTGTGTATAGAAACGGTCGACCTAAGATTACCCTTTGTTGTGATGCCATGTTGGTAGAAGCATAGTCCAAAACTAGAAAATCCACCGGGTATTCAAACTCTCCCAACTGAATCTTAACATTCCTAACCATTCCCCGTGGACGCCTCCAACTTCCATCCGCCAAGCTCACCATGGTGTCTATACCTTCAAGTGGACCAAAGTTGTACATATCGTATAAATCACTTGGTAGCACACTCATGCTTGCCCCGTAGTCCAATAACGCGTGAGGGATTTTTAATTTTCCCACACGGATAGGCACGATTGGCGCTTCATACTCTTTATCATTCTCGACTTTGGCATCTTTTTCCAAACCTACATTCACTTGATACGAAGAAGTTAGCAATGTTTCATTAAATTTAGTATTTGGAACGGTGCTTACCACATTGATGTTAATGCTTTTTGTGTTCTTGGGATTTATCACCGTGTCACTTGGTAATTGACCTTTTGCTTTCTTCAATATCGCCACGTCACTCGCAAGTTGACCCATTTGAGTGGTCAACGATTGGATGCTTTTGTCACGAACCTCGTCCTTTTGCATCCGAACCTCATCACGTTGGTTCATTCGTTGCATTTCACTTTGCATCGCCTTCAACATCTCCATCATCTCATTTCCACCCGAAGAGCTTTGATCCATTTGATATTACCTTTGAAATCCTTGGTTTCCTTGGAAATTCGGGTTAGCTTGATTTGAAGGGTTCCCATACCGAAAATTTGGGTGGTTCCTCAACCCGGGGTGGTAGGTATTAGAATTCATGTTGTTGAAATTTCTACCACCCCCTCCTTGACCTTGAACCGCATGAACCTCTTCATATTGCCCTTCCACCATCCCTTGGCAATTTTCAGCCGCATGACCTATTTCATTACACAAAGCACACACATCATAAATTTGGTTAGTAGTTTGAACATTACCATCATCTATAGCGTGCACTTGAGGTCGGGCAATGGCCGGTCGCGCTCTCCTCGATGCTTGAGCCTTTCTCTTTGATGTAGTTGCCATATTCTCCAAGAACTCCCAATCGTCATTCTCATAGTTTGTGCCAAAAGTCCCACCGGTAATGGACATTAAATCTCGAGCATCCTCGGCACTCAACCCCTCGTGGAAGGCATTCATCAACTCCCAAAGTTCAATCCCATGGTGAGGGCAATTTTTAATCATCATATTGAAACGTTCAAATGCCTCATGGAACATCTCACCATGTTGTTATTGGAAGCTCCTCAATCCTTTTCTAGCATCGTTGGTCTTTTGGGCGGTGTAAAATTCATCTAAGAAAATTTATTGCATCTCCGCCCAAGTATATATAGATGCTGAAGGCAAAGTGTAGAACCACTTCTTTGCCTTGTCCTCCAAAGAAAACTGAAATAGAACCAACTTGACATCATCGGCCGAAAAACCTTGACTCCCAAGAGTATTGCAAATTGAGTCATAGGCCTCTAAGTGGAAATACGGCTCCTCCGTTGCTAGCCCTTTGTATTTCGGCAAACTTTGCAAAGAATTTGTTCTTACTTCAAAGGTTCTCCCTTGGTTGTTGTGAGGGATGACTACCGGTGAAGGGTTTTGAGTAATTATCGGCCTGAAATGTGCTTCTATTCCTCGTGCTTGTTCCCTAAGATGCCTTCTTGGAACACCCAATCGACCCCTTGGACGAATAGGACCCATAGGTCTTGGTATATGCCCTTGTGGTGCGAATGGTTGTTGAAATTGTTGTTGTGGCATCAGTGGGTGTTGAATCGGCCTTTGAAATTGTGGTTGTACATTTTGTGGCCGAACTTGTTGCAATGGAATAGGGCGTTGCATTGGTGGCCCTTGTGGTCTTGGCCGAATATGTTGCGGTATAAGTTGTTGTTGTTGTGGCACTCCACCTACACTTGCCATTCCTTGAGATTGACTTTGCACATAACCGAACTCTCCTTGATCACCATCACCCCCATAAGCATAAGCATACCCATCTTCATCATAACCCTCAAAATCTTCGTATCCTTCCTCATATCCATCTCCCCCTATACCCGAAGTTTGCCCAAATGGAATGGTCGAGTATTGAAAACCCGACTGGTTTGATGGTCTAAATGTAGAGGTAGTATGGACAACAGTCGAACCTTGTGGTACTGTATGGGTTGAGGATGATTGCCCTGAAACTGGAAAGAAGTGAGTGAATGGTGGAATCGTAGTAGATGGGCTAAAAGTAAGACTGGGTTTAACTTGAGTAGTAATCGGTTGTGTGGTGTTAGATGGTGTAGTGTCATGAGATGGAGTAGGAATTGTAGTGGAATTTGGTATGGTTGTGTTTGGTGATGGTTGTGTGGAAGCAGGTATAAATGACGAGATCGTTTGACCCGTTGTGGGTGGTACTTGTGTTTCGTCCATGATGTTTCTTGGTGTAATGGGTGAAGTGGGTGAACCAATGATTCTGTTTTCGTGTAGTAAAACTCGGTTTTGCCTTAGTGTTCTTTCGATTTCCGGATCAAATGACAATGGTGAAGCTTTGTGAGAGCCTCTAGTATGCATGCACCTGTAGAACCTGCACACTAAACACACCAGTGTAAACCCGAAAATAACAAAGCAAAACTAACAAACTGACACACGTTGCGCACTACTCCCCGGCAACGGCGCCAAAATTTGACGTGTTTGTCGTGGTACACGCAAATTTAATCCCAATAGCAACTATAGATAGTGGTAATAGGGTATCGAACTCAGGGAGTATGTGGAAAGTGTGTTGACTTTATAGCTTTGCAATTAAACTACAATTAACCTAATTTCAGAAATTAAAGATCAATACTTTGGATTGTTGTTTTAGAAAACTAAATTAAACTAATTGTAAATCAAATGTTGGTTGTAAAACAGATTAGGAGAGAACAATGACCATCTTAGGTTTCAGTTTCTTTAAACAATTGTGTGAAATTCCAACTAGAAAGAGTTACATAGACATAACTCGTGCATGAATAATCGAAGTGATAAAAGGGAACAAAGTACTCGGATTTATAAATGCGGGGTTGTTTCCCGATGATCAATTAATCAATAACCAACCCTAACCCTTCCCGTGATATCTCGGTTGCCAACAGCACCAAGAACGTACGATTAAGACTAGAAATTGCAATATCGATTAACAAGTTACAAGCAATTAAACATACACCATGATATTCAAGCAACGCAAGTTATCATTCTAGAAATTCAGAAATAAACACACAAAAGTTCAAGATAAACCTCCACCTAAGATGATCACCGAAAGTTTTAGCCACACATAGCTTGGTGAATCATCATAGCAATCAATTCAATGTTCATACAAATCGAAAACACAAACCGAATGTTAGGAATTGTCCAAAACCAAGCAAGAACAGCCAAAATCGCCCCTTGTGTGTTCTCTAACCGACCAATCATGAGAATACATGAAAAGACACCATAAAACTAAATAAATGATGGCAGTTACAAGTTTTCCGCAGCTTCCACCGTAACTTACGGTACCACCGTAAGTTACGGTGGCTTAAAATGGTTTACGGTGGATTTAAACTGAGTTACGGCATCAATTTTTGTCAGAGTCTACCGTAAATTACGGTACCACCGTAAGTTACGGTAGGCTTCAGCAATCAATTTTTGTTTTCTTCATAACTTTCTCGTTTCAACTCCGTTTTCTTCACCGTTTTCGCCTACGTTCTCATAATTTCATCCTCTATCATGTTATCTTCTTAATTCTTCAATTCCAAATTTTTATTTTTTTCATTTATTCTCCGTCTTTCAATCTACAATCCAGTCGTGTCTATTCGAAGCTTTATTTCCATACTTTTAAGCTCTAAATGTACCTGAAACACAAGCAACCATAGTTATCTAATTCAAGACAATTACAAGATCAAATGAGGGATTCACTCGTCTTTTAACACACTTAAGGATTGTCCCATGGACCACCCGTCAATAAGCAGTTAATCAAAGTCATGCAATTCATGCTTCATATAAATGTCCTTCACAGTTTGTACTAATCATGGTTATTCATAAACATATTTGACAGGGTTAACAGGCTTAACAAAGTTTACAACATAACAGGAGTAACATACATACTGGAATAATAAACTAACTGTGTTAGTTAACTAACAGAGTTAACAAACTAGTAATGTTATATAATTAACAGAGTTAGATGCATATCTTAACAGAGTTAATAACTAACGGAGTTAACAAGTAACAGATTTAACATACTAGTTACAGATCATTAGCCGAAAACCCTATTTGGCGAAGACACTTATTGGCGAAATCACTAGGGTGACGAAATCCCAAAGTGATTTCGTCAGGCTTGGGTTTTGACGAAAACACTGGGTGTTTTCGTCTGGTCCTTGTGATTTCGTCAGCTCTTGATTTCGTCGGGTAGTGTTTTCGTGGGTGGTGGGTTTTCGTCGGTTACATCATCGTTATCAAAAACAGTTACGTTCAACAGCAACCCTAATCAACACTAACAGTTTTGACAATTTCAACCAACAATCGTTCAATCAGAATAATTAATATCATCACATAATTTACTCAATTATCAGTGCAATAAGAGTTATCATCTAAGTAGCATGTAAACAGAATCATCATTCAACTCAACCTTTAGACATACATCTATATATATATATATAACCCAGTCGATCATGAGCAGTAATACAACAATCAGATCCAACACGAACGATTTACAAAATCATCATTCAATATATGTAACAACAATCAATCACCGAGATAATATACTAACCAGTTATGACAAGAGGCTAGCAAGGGTTCCCAAAGAGCTAGAGATTGCCGTCGGGTTCAAGGGTAGAGAGAGAGAATGTGAGAGGTGGTTAGGGTTTTGCCGAATACTGTTCTCGCGTAAAGATTATAACAAAAACTATATCTTATCGTTACTGGGCCAAGGCCCATTCCTGTTTTCGCCAGCCTGCTCTTGACGAAAACACTAATGGGTTTTCGTCCAAGAGTGTTTTTGTGAGGAGGGGGATTTCGGGTGAGGGTATTTTCGTGGGTGGGGGTATTCGGCAAGGTTCCAACATGTTGTTTTTAATAACACAATCATAATATTAATACAAAATACAATATTAACCTACACACATATAATGACCATATTAACTACAAAAACAACACCTAGTGAGGAAAGTAGAAACCTTGAAACTCGGGTTGTCACAGTTTTTGTTTTATAAATTTTCTCATTTTTATAATTTTTCGATGGAATAAAACCTAATCCCTTCTTTTTGTAATTACCGTTATGGTTTGGTTTCTTTTGATAACCAGAACCAGAATTGTAACCCTTTTTCTTGTTTAATCTTTGTTTAACTCTTGAGGTGTAAGGACTTGGTTTTTCAGAAAGATTTTCATTTTTTATTTCAGAAATGTTAATTTCTATTAGTTTGAAAACCTTTTTTTATCATTTCTGGTTTAACACCTCTTATTGGGAATTCCTCATCAGAATATAATTGGTCTGAATCATTCAAAGTATATGCCACTTTGATTGGTTCATCATACAAATTAGATTTTGACAACAGGAATTCTTTATTGTAACCCTTTTAACCGATGACTTTGAACTATCAACTGATGATGAACTTGAACTCCCTGACTCAGACTTTGACTCCGACTCCTCATCTTTATCCAACACCTGATCGACCACCTTTTTTTTGTTAACTCAGACTCATGATCAGTGTCAGACGATGTGAATGTAACGTCAATATTTTCTGGTAACTCATTAGTTGTTTCAGACTTTAACTTTATATTGACAGCCTTTTTGACTTGCTCCTCATTTGGTTTTCTGGGATAATAACTTCCCATATCGGAGGCGGACACTTGTTATAACCGACACTCTGTTTCTTACCAGTATCCTTCTTGTCAATCTTCTCATCTTGAAATACTTCTAAACCTACAACAGTTGGATAAATTCGATCAATCATATAATCAGAACTAGAATAGCTTTGTAACAATCGTCTAATCCTTTCATTTTCAATCTTTTCAGTCTCCAACTCTTGCTTCCATTTTGCACTTTCTTCAATGTAAAAATTTATGGCTTTCTGCTTTGACATCATCACAGCATTCATCATTGTCAACGCATCTTCTCTTTCGGAATTTGTCTTTTGTAGACCAGTTACCGTTCTATTCAAAACATCATATGATTCTTTCCCATAGTTGAGATTAAACAATAAATTCTCTTTCATTTTCTCAAACTCATTCAAGTTCTCATCTTTTTCTGCACACTGCTTGCAAGATTCCAAACATTTTTGACACGGTTTGATGACTTCAACAATCTTTTCAACTTCGATTATCTTTTCAACTTCAATTACTTTCTCTGATTCTACAACTTTCTCAGCTTCAATTACTTTCTTAGCAACATTAACTTCTTCATTCTGTTCATGTTTTACTTCTTGAACAATACTTTCACATTTCATCCTCTTTTGTTCTTTTGTTGCTCGTCTCTCTTTCAGCTTCTCCAATCTATCTGCAAAATAAAATTCAAAACTTTCAGGAGATAACATAGATTTTCCAATGTTTATTTGTGTCTCCTCTTCATCATCACTATCATCAGATAATGATTGATCAAACACTGGTTCTTGGATAATTTGTGCAGTAAGAGCCACTTTGGAATCAGGTGGAATGTATTTGTCCCAACTGAAACCTTCAGCCACTTTCTCATCATCTTGATCGATTATACCATAATATGCTTTCTTATTTGCTTCTACGATCATTTTAGCATGAGCAGTTTGTGGTTCTTTTTGTTTGTTCGGTTGATCAGCAACTTGTTGGTATATAGCTTTCCGATAGTAATCATCTTTTCCAAACGAATTATGCGCTCCACTTGCTTTATGATTTTTACATTCCCTCTTGAAATGAACCTTCTCCCTGCATCGAAAACAAGTAACTTTAGATTTATCAAAACCCAAAGTAGAAACATTTGCATCTCTAAAATCATCTCTTCCTGTAATCATCTTGAACTTTTCAGCTCTCCTCAAAACACTAGCTAAACACCATTTGATGTCCATGAGCTCCATCTCTTCTGCATCTATCTGATCGTAATCCTCTTTCGTTAGCATAGGATTCCTGATCCTCCCTGCAACAAATCCTTCATATGATTCTAATACAGTAGCAAGTAACGACATGTGACTTTTGGCAATCTCTTTAGAAAAATTTTGACCATTCTGGAGATGCAATGCGATATTGCAATTCAACACTTGACCATTACTGCTATTTGAGTTTTGAAACTGATGACTTGATGTAGAACTCTTTGGATTAACATTCGGATATAAAGAAAACCCACTGCTTCCGCTTGGACTTTGATTGACTAATCCAGATGAGTTTTCAGCACTGAAAGCAGTTTGAACTTTTGGACTTAATTCAACTTCTTGAACACTTCCTTTGTAATACATTTTGACATCTTGTTGACCACTCGGATTGTTCATTCTTGCAATCTTCTGTTGTTCCAGATCTTGACCCTCAATCTTTTCAATGAACTGTGAAATAGTCAATTTGTCAATTTGTCATATTCTCCCGTGTTTTTCAAGATCATCAAATACGTACCCCATTCTTTCTGAGGTAATGCATCAGCTAACTTGTCGACCCATTCTTCTTGATCTTTGACAATTTCTAACAAAGACATAGTTCTCACTAAATGGCAATATCTTTCAATCAGTTTCTTTGATGATTCACCCGGCAAGCTTGAAAACAAAATCAAATTCTTTCTTAAGTAATGCTTTCTTACTCCTGATCATCTTCTCACTACCCTCAAATTTAGTTTTAAGAGCATCCCAAATCGATCGTGAAGTATTGTCATGTTGAAGTAAAATGAAGATGTCTTCTTTGATAGCTTGCTGTAACAGACTGATCATCATCTTTTCAGCTTTATACATATCTCGTTCTTTGTCTGTAAATTCAGAAATTGTTTTGATAACTCTCAAATCTGTACGCGGTTTTACAAACTTTTTCTCAATACACTCCCAAGATCTCAAATGATTAGCTTGAACCCAGTTCTCAAACCGATCTTTCCAACCATAATACTCCTTAATTCCCATGAGTTTCGGGGGGTTTTTGTAAAGTTCCAGTTTCATTTTCCATGTTCATGCTTTGAGCAATGGTAGCTGGAGTAGTCGGGGATGTAGAAAATGCGTTATAAAACTCTTCTTCCATGATTCGATAAACTTTTTCACAAAACAGACACTTTCAAACAAGATAGCACTTTCAAACGGAATCACTTCTTCAAACAGAATTACTTCTCAAACGAAATCACTCCCAAACGGAATTACCACTTCACACGGAATATCTCTTTCAAATGGAATCACTCCCAAACTGAATAGCACTTTCAAGCGAAATTACTACTTGGAGCGAAATTACTAATTTCGTGTGGAACGTCTCAAAAAGAATCACACTCTGAAGCGGAATCAGGTAATTTCGTGTGAAATCAAAGGTACTTTTCAAGCGGAATTGCAATTTCAAGCGGAATCAAGTGCTAATTTCGTGTGAAATGCTGTTGACATCATCATATACGATCTGATTTTCAAGCAGAATTATGAATTTTTATCAGTTTTAGATCGAATTAAGATCCAATTCTTTCAAGGATTCATTAAAACACAGTTTCGCACACAATATGTAAAATTCAAGTCATTTTGACCAAGTTTTTATGGTCAATTTTGAAAAGAAGGTGTAGAAATCAGAATTTATGGCTGTTTTGGCAAGAACTCTTCAACCTGAGCTCTGATACCACTTGTAGGATCGATTTGTGACCCAAACGAGTCAATCAGAAGAGCTCTTATCAATTCAAAAGGCGGAAACAGATGAATTGTCACACCCCGATATTTCCACGTTTGACCGGTGGGCCCGGTGGGGAGTATCGTGACGTAGTCGATACCATCATAGTCAAACAACACAATATATAAATGCACAGCGGAAGCAAAAGGATAAATATATTACAATCCGAATATAAAGTAATATCCAGTATTACAACGGAAAGTAAAGGATCCACAGGCGGATCTTAAAACATAAACATTGTTCAACAGACTTTAGACGCCTAGAACTTGCAAGATTCCTTATTAACGTCCTGAGCAGCTTCCAGCCTATTACGTACTTGTACCTGCCACTTAGATTTTGGGAAAATACGTCAGTTTACACTGGTAAATACAATCAACTGACTCATTTTAAAAATGATTAAAAAATTGATTTGGATGCACGTGGCATAAACATTTTATAACTTGGGATAATTATTTAAATATCTAAACTTGTAAAAGAATTACATGTTCCTTATGCGTTCAGCAGCCCGGATCGTGCCGGGTTAAAGATCAATAGACACACCACATTATTTCTTTATGCACTGACGGATGTACGCCTACAACCCGCGCTTAGGTCGTGGCCATTTCGTAAATTGATGCTAAGGATATCCGGGACATGGTCATTAACCCCCCAAAGGCTTTAAGTAAACAAAACAATTTAAACGGGTCGATCAAATATTCAATTAACCACCATACGATGGAAGATTTAATGCCCGACCAAGCGGTATTTTATATACCGTACCCCAAGCCCGTATAGGGAAAATAAGTTAAAAGTATTTACCTGAGCAAAGTAATAATCACAATAAGCAAATGCAAGTAGCTTTTACTGGTCCTCCTAATCTGGAACGAAGGTTTATAATAACCTATTAGAATCCTAACGGGTCTTTAGTTAAGCTTAAGCTTAGACCGGTTAGTTTCAAAGATACGGTTCGTACGCATGATTAAGCGAAGACCGGATAGAATGTGATTTAGACCCGACAAGTTTGAAGACTTGCTTAATATGGGTATTTCATACACATTCTGGATTTTGAGATAAAACCGATAAGGTTTGACCCGTTTCGGCTAATTTATGCAAACTAGTTACATAAACCGAACCGAACGCGCAAGAGGCGTAACGGGTAATTATTAGAGCCATATAAAGGTTTCCTAAGTTAATATGCTTCAAATATGTTGTGACATCAGTAAGATGTCTTTTATTATGCCCGAAACGATTTTAAACACAAACTATGCCCCGTAGGGGTAGTTTGGTCATTTTCAAGGTTATAAAAGAATTTAAGTATTAACCTGAGTTACAGGTCTGATGTAATCAGAAAAAATACTCAATTTAATAAGTTATAACAGTAGGGTAAAGTATATATGTGAAATTTATCAATTATAACCAAACTATGCACCGTAGGGGCATTTTGGTAATTTCACATAAGCCGTAAAGCTCAAAACTGAAGTCTGAGTTTAACAACTTTTGCTTACTGTTAAAATATTATAATTTACCTAAAATATCAGTAGGTATCAACCCTTGTATGTTTAAAATAGTTCTAGTACATACTATGCGTTAAAAACGCTTAAAAAGGCGATTAGAAGCCATTTCCGGGTTTTATACATAAAACTGATATTTTTATTATTCCAGAAGGCTTAAAATAATTTATTTATCATATGTAATCAGTAGCAAAAGGTTTGGAGTCAATTAGATATGTAAAACTCATTTTATAGCCCGAAAGGGCAAAACCGACAATTACCGGTTTAAGCCTATGACTATAAGTTATGCTCAGCCTAAAATTAATTAAAAATCTTCAAAAATCCCAAAATAATATATTACATCAGTGGGTAATAAGTTTGATATCAAAAAGTAGGTTTAATTAGGCTATACGCTAATTATGCCGTTTAATCGCTAAAGAAGCTTTCTAATTACGCTAATGAGCATAACTCTCAATCTACACCTCAAACTGATGTCAAATTTTGGGTGCAATTTTATAAATCAGTAACTAAGGTTTCTACTCTTTTACATTTGCAAAAATCATGTTTTAAGGTGAAAAGGGTATAATGGTCAACATATGAGCAATTAACGGAATCATGCATATTAATTGGATAACTAATGAACCAAGGTGTATAATCACAGAGGGTTATACTAGCATGTAACCTAGTCCAATTAAAGCTCTAAGGTATTTCTAAAACATACCATAACGGGTCAGAACTGAAGTCAAAGCAAAAGTCAAAGCTTTGCGACTTTCGGTTCCGAATCGGGTCTAAACAGAACATTGTCGGGTTGAACATGTTTAGACATGTTCCTACACTAATTACCATGTTATATTAATGATCAAACAGGTTGTATGTGTTCTACATTGCTAATTATGCATAAATTAGAAATTAAGCATTCTGTTGACTTTTTAATAACAAGTTTGACCCGACCTTTGACATAGTTAGAGTGGGAATCAGAGGGTGCCCTTTTAAGGGTTTAATGCCCACATAATTACCAACTCATAACTACTTTCAATTCGACTAATCACTGGACCATTAGTGATTAATCGCTAAGTCAACCGTTAATTATGACGGTTTGACTTTTAAGCTAAAACTAAGCAAAAACTTAACTAAGAAAGGTTAAGCATACTTACTAAAGTCCTTTGCACGATTAGAGATCACTTAAGCCTGCTTTGGAGCTCCAGAAATGATCAGAAATGCTGAAGGAAGGTGTGAAGAATTGGTTGCAACCTTGTGGCCTTTTATAGTGCTCAAGAACTTATGGATCATTGACACACAAGTCTAACAAGGGCAATGGATCACTTCCAGATGTCCCTAAGTGTCTAGGGGTTTCCTAGGGGTCGTGCAAGATGTGGAAAATCGTTTATAAGTCGGTTAGAATGCAAATGGAAGACAAGAACCCAAAGTTTTCAGAGCAGACAGCCCCTCGCGTCACGCGTAGCCCCCCCCCCCCCCCAGGGCCTTCGCGTGGCGCGAGGCCCCTTCTGATCAAATCTTATATTTTAGATTTTTATGCTTTGGTCCTTGGCTCTTGGAAACTTTGCTACGACTTTATTTCTTGCACTTTAAACCCTCTAAGTTGACTTATAAGGGCTTCAAGACATTTACCCACTTTGTTAAGTCCTCGGTTAACTTTATTGTTACCCCAAAAGTCATAACTTTCAACGTTGACGCTTTAACCCCTTATATACGAATTTGATCATAACTTTCTCATACGATAACGAAACTTTATGAAATTTATGTCGTGCATTCTAGTGAGCATAATTAACCATTACAAAGCTTCGGGTTTGTCAAAAGGTCACTCAGAGGTATAACTTACACATGTTGACACATTTAACCCCTGTAGTTTGTAATCTCTCACTTTCTTTCATATTTAGCTTCGTATGATCCATGATTTATTCGTTTGAAGGTATGAGCACCATGTAGGGTTAATGTACAATATATTTATTCAATGTTGACATTTAGAACTCGTATATTCACATACTTTCCATGATTGTCAACTTAAACCCTTCTATAACATTCTTTCACGCGTTCAAACATATGACACGTGTCAACTCATTATAGGACGTGAATTTTCGAGGTGTTACATCCTCACCCCCTTAAAAGAAATCTCGACCTCGAGATTTACTGAAATAAATAAGGGTACTTTTCTTTCATTGTGGACTCAACCTCCCACGTGTATTCGGGACCTCTACGGGCATCCCATTTTACCTTTACAATAGACACATGCTTCCTTCGAAGGTTCTTAACCTCTCGATCTTCAATCGATAATGGTTTTTCCACAAATTTTAAGCTCTCATCTATATGCACATCTGTATGTGGTATGACCAGTGATTCGTCAGCGAAACACTTCTTCAGATTGCAGATGTGGAATACATTATGAATACCACTGAGCTCTTCAGGTAAGTTTAACTTATAGGCAACTGATCCGACACGTGCGATGACTTCGAACGGTCCTATGTATCTCGGGCTTAACTTGCCTTTCTTACCAAATCGCATCACTCCCTTCCAGGGTGATACTTTAAGTAAAACTTTTTCACCAACTTCGAATTTCATAAGTTTACGCTTTGGATCTGCGTAACTCATCTACCTATCTCGGGAAGCTTTGAGACGGTCACGAATCTGGACAATCTTGTCCGTCGTTTCAAAGACTATCTCTGGTCCTGATAATTGGACATCTCCAACTTCCGCCCAACAAACGGGCGTTCTACACTTTCTACCGTATAAGGCCTCGAAAGGCGCAGCCTTAATGCTGGTATGGTAGCTATTGTTGTAGGAGAATTCGATTAACGGTAGGTGGTTATCCCAACTACCACCTAAATCAATCACGCATGCTCGAAGCATGTCTTCCAAAGTTTGAATAGTACGCTCACTCTGACCGTCCGTCTGAGGATAGTAAGCCGTACTAAAATTTAAACGTGTGCCCAAAGATTGTTTGAAACTTTTCCAAAAATGTGACGTGTATCTAGTATCTCTGTCAGAGATAATAGACACAGGTATGCCAAGTAAAGCTACAATCTTATCCACGTACAATTGGGCTAACATATCGGAGCTATAAGTCTCTTTAATGGGTAGGAAATGTGCTGACTTAGTCAGTCTGTCTACGATTACCCATATGGTATCATTTCCTTTCCTTGTCTTAGGTAACTTGGTGATAAAATCCATAGTTACCATTTCCCACTTCCCACTTCCACGTAGGAAGTTCAGGCTGTTGTAGCAAACCTGACGGTTTCTGATGTTCTGCTTTGACTTGCGCACATGTCAAGCATTTAGCTACATAGGTAGCTACAGACTTCTTCAAGCCTATCCACCAATAGTTTGCCCTTAGATCCTGGTACATCTTATCAGCTCCAGGATGAACGGAATATTTAGAACTATGGGCTTCCTGGAGGATAACATCTCGTAGTCCTCCGTAGATTGGAACCCATATTCGTCCATTCAATCTCAGAATTCCGTCTTTGCCAAGAGATAACTGCTCCTCAGTTACTCCTAGCTTTTCGTTAGGATAGTTAGCTTCCAACACAGCTTCCTTCTGTGCAGCTAACAACCTTTCATTCAAACTGTTCTTTATTTTAATGCTCTTGGCATTGATTTGGATGGGTTTCACCCTTTCCTTTCGACTCAGGGCGTCAGCGACTACATTCGCCTTTCCGAGATGATATCTGATTTCATAATCATAATCATTTAAAGTCTCCATCCAACGGCGCTGCCTCATGTTTAAATCCTTCTGATTAAACAGGTGCTGGAGGCTCTTGTGATCAGAATAGATCACACACTTGATTCCATATAAATAATGCCTCCATAGTTTTAGTGCGAATACAACGGCACCCAACTCCAAGTCGTGGGTGGTGTAATTATTTTCATGCACCTTTAACTGTCTTGAAGCATAGGCAATAACCTTGCCCTTCTGCATAAGCACACACCCCATGCCAGTGTGTGATGCATCGCAGTAAACTACGAATTCTTCGGTACCTTCAGGCAACGTCAGTACAGGAGCGTTGCTCAACTTTTGCTTTAGGATATCAAAGGATTCTTGTTGCTTAGGACCCCACTCGAACTTTACCTTCTTACGAGTCAATGAAGTTAGGGGTGCAGCAATCCTTGAAAATTTTTCAATGAAACGCCTATAATGAGTTGACACGTGTCATATGTTTGAACGTGTGAAAGAATGTTATAGAAGGATTTAAGTTGACAATCATGGAAAGTATGTGAATATACGAGTTCTAAATGTCAACAGTGAATAAATATATTGAACATTAACCCTACATGGTGCTCATACCTTCAAACGAATAAATCATGGATCATACGAAGCTAAATATGAAAGAAAGTGAGAGATTACAAACTACAGGGGTTAAATGTGTCAACATGTGTAAGTTATACCTCTGAGTGACCTTTTGACAAACCCGAAGCTTTGTAACGGTTAATTATGCTCACTAGAATGCACGACATAAATTTCATAAAGTTTCGTTATCGTATGAGAAAGTTATGATCAAATTCGTATACAAGGGGTTAAAGCGTCAACGTTGAAAGTTATGACTTTTCGGGTAACAATAAAGTTAACCGAGGACTTAAAAAAGTGGGTAAATGTCTTGAAGCCCTTATAAGTCAATTTAGAGGGTTCAAAGTGCAAGAAATAAAGTCGTAGCAAAGTTTCCAAGAGCCAAGGACCAAAGCATAAAAATATAAAATATAAGATTTGATCAGAAGGGGCCTCGCGCCACGCGAAGGCCCTGGGGGGGGGCTATGCGTGACGCGAGGGGCTGTCTGCTCCGAAAACTTTGGGTTCTTGTCTTCCATTTGCATTCTAACCGACTTATAAACGATTTTCCACATCTTGCACGACCCCTAGGCAACCCCTAGACACTTAGGGACATCTGGAAGTGATCCATGGCCCTTGTTAGACTTGTGTGTCAATGATCCATAAGTTCTTGAGCACTATAAAAGGCCACAAGGTTGCAACCAATTCTTCACACCTTCCTTCAGCATTTCTGATCATTTCTGGAGCTCCAAAGTAGGCTTAAGTGATCTCTAATCGTGCAAAGGACTTTAGTAAGTATGCTTAACCTTTCTTAGTTAAGTTTTTGCTTAGTTTTAGCTTAAAAGTCAAACCGTCATAATTAACGGTTGACTTAGCGATTAATCACTAATGGTCCAGTGATTAGTCTAATTGAAAGTAGTTATGAGTTGGTAATTATGTGTGCATTAAACCCTTAAAAGGGCACCCTCTGATTCCCACTCTAACTATGTCAAAGGTCGGGTCAAACTTGTTATTAAAAAGTCAACAGAATGCTTAATTTTTAATTTATGCATAATTAGCAATGTAGAACACATACAACCTGTTTGATCATTAATATAACTTGGTAATTAGTGTAGGAACATGTCTAAACATGTTCAACCCGACAATGTTCTGTTTAGACCCGGTTCGGAACCGAAAGTCGCAAAGCTTTGACTTTTGCTTTGACTTCAGTTCTGACCCGTTATGGTATGTTTTAGAAATACCTTAGAGCTTTAATTGGACTAGGTTACATGCCAGTATAACCCTCTGTGATTATACACCTCGGTTCATTAGTTATCCAATTAATATGCATGATTCCGTTAATTGCTCATATGTTGACCATTATACCCTTTTCACCTTAAAACGTGATTTTTGCAAATGTAAAAGAGTAGAAACCTTAGTTACTGATTTATAAACTTGCACCCAAAATTTGACATCAGTTTGAGGTGTAGATTGAGAGTTATGCTCATTAGCGTAATTAGAAAGCTTCTTTAGCGATTAAACGACATAATTAGCGTATAGCCTAATTAAACCTACTTTTTTATATCAAACTTATTACCCACTGATGTAATATATTATTTTGGGATTTTTGAAGATTTTTAATTAATTTTAGGCTGAGCATAACTTATAGTCATAGGCTTAAACCGGTAATTGTCGGTTTTGCCCTTTCGGGCTATAAAATGAGTTTTACATATCTAATTGACTCCAAACCTTTTGCTACTGATTACATATGATAAATAAATTATTTTAAGCATTCTGGAATAATAAAAATATCAGTTTTATGTATAAAACCCGGAAATGGTTTCTAATCGCCTTTTTAAGCGTTTTTAACGCATAGTATGTACTAGAACTATTTTAAACATACAAGGGTTGATACCTACTGATATTTTAGGTAAATTATAATATTTTAACCGTAAGAAAAAGTTGTTAAACTCAGACTTCAGTTTTGAGCTTTACGACTTATGTGAAATTACCAAAATGCCCCTACGGTGCATAGTTTGGTTATAATTGATAAATTTCACATATATACTTTACCCTACTGTTATAACTTATTAAATTGAGTATTTTTGCTGATTACATCAGACCTGTAACTCAGGTTAATACTTAAACTCTTTTATAACCTTGAAAATGACCAAACTACCCCTACGGGGCATAGTTTGTGTTTAAATTCGTTTCGGGCATAATAAAAGACATCTTACTGATGTCACAACATATTGAAGCATATTAACTTAGGAAACCTGTATATGGCTCTAATAATTACCCGTTACGCCTCTTGCGCGTTCGGTTCGATTTATGTAACTAGTTTGCATAAATTAGCCGAAACGGGTCAAACCTTATCGGTTTTATCTCAAAATCCAGAATGTGTATAAGTTACCCATATTAAACAAGCATACAAGCTTGCCGGGTCAAAACCACATTCTAAACCGGTCTTCGCCTTATCGTGCGTCTGAACCGTATCGTTCTTTAAAACTAACCGGTCTAAGTTTAGGCTTAATTAAAGATCGTTAGTATTCTAATTGGTTATTTATACCATCATTCCAGACTAGAGCCTTCCGGTAAATTGTACCTACGCTTACTTAAGTGAATATGGCTGAGTTATTATAATTCTTGCTATTTAAGACAGGAGCTAGCTCAGGTAAATACTCTTAACTTATTTTCCCTATTACGGGCTTGGGATACGGTAATATAAATACCGCATGGTCAGGTATGGGATTCAAAGACCAATAAGTCGGGAAATCCAAATAACCTGTTTTAATTCGTTTGCTTGACTGAAACATTGGGGATTAATGCGACCGTGTCCTGGATATCCTTGACTCATTAAATGCAATGGCCACGACCTAAGCACGGGGTGTAGGCATACACCTGACAGATGCCATATGTTTATTAATTAATTATACTCAATATGGGATTCCCAATAGGGGAATAGTGGTGTGTCGGTTAATCTTGAACCGGCATAGAACCGGGCCCCGTATGTAGAGCAAGTTATGTAAAAACTGATAACATGAAATATAGTTTGTCCCAAGTTATAAAAGATTAATTTTGCCTTGTGCATTTTAATCAAAGTGTCAAAATATTTTGTGCCTGGTGCATCTAAATCAATTTTCTTAAACTCTTTTCAAATGAGTCGGTTATCCGTCAGTGCATAAAGAAATAATGTGGTGTGTCTATTGATCTTTAACCCGGCACGATCCGGGCTACTGAACGCATAAGGAACATGTAATTCTTTTACAAGTTTATATATTTAAATAATTATCCCAAGTTATAAAATGTTTATGCCACGTGCATCCAAATCAATTTTTTAATCATTTTTAAAATGAGTCAGTTGATTGTATTTACCAGTGTAAACTGACGTATTTTCCCAAAAAGATTAAATGCAGGTACTAAGCGTAATAGGCTGGATTCTCTCCTTAGCATCAATAAAGAGTCTCGCAAGCTTAAGATGCCTATCGTCTGTTGAACTACTGTTTCCTATTTATTTCGATCCGTCTGTGGATAAACTTTCAACTGTTTGTGATACATGATATTACAATATTTTATTCGGTTGAAATATATCTTTCATTTGCTTCCGCTGTGCATATTAAATATTGTGTTGTTTGACTATTATGTTGCCAACCACGTCACGATACTCCCCACCGGGCCCACCGGTGACACGTGGAATTCGGGGTGTGACATGAATTGACTTGGAAAACAGCTTGTTTCACACTTAACTGTCTTGTTTATTGATAATAACAAGTTTCCAGATCAGTAGACACTTCGGCACCGGAATTACAAAAGTTACAAATGATTTCGCTTGAAGGGGTATATATAGGGGATGTGATTTCGCTTGAAAGTGGCACTGGCCATTTCAAGAGAAATTAACATGACTAATTTCGTTTGAAACAGCCAATGTCTATTTCAAGCGAAATTACATGCTTCAAGCGAAATTACCCTTAAATCCTATTTTCTTGAACTACGTGCCCTGATCTAACATTTTTAATACAAGACTCGATACAAGACGAAGTCGACAGACGTATGCACCAACAAAAACAGGATCACGAGACCAAAAGATACTAAACTAAAAAGTTCGGGTTGTCACATCATCCCCAACTTGAAAGAAATTTTGTCCCGAAATTTGACAAGTAGCTAGTCCAAAATGGCCAATAGTCCACAACGGCCAAAATATTAACTCATGATCCAAAATGACGAGATGTTAACTCAGGATGACTGTGGATTTTCCGCGGGTACCACATCATCCCCAACTTGGAAGGAATTTCATCCCGAAAATCGTCAATGACAACAAAAGTTGTTTCAAACGCTTGAACCATTGAGGATACTAGAGCTCTATCCAACGTTCGCGTTTTCGCGTGAACTCCGGTCCACGTCTTGAGTTCCAACGAACTAACACGATTGAAATTCGACTGCGTTAACAGTTGGTTCCTCAAGAAGGATATCACAAGTGTTGCGTCGAACAGACGCTTCTTTATGTTCGAGACATAAATGACGTCGCGTACATTACTAAATTCGTCAGGTAATTCGTTCCAGAAATCCGAATGTCCCAGCGTACCGCAAACTAAGCTTGCTACGTTTCCCATAGTGTACCGCACCCTCCCAGGGTAAGGCTTTCGATGATAATACGTTCGCCCACAGTGAACTCCCAGTGTTTCCTAAGCTTATCAGCTTCCCTAACGGTCACGCGTTGTCGCCAAATGATTTCCGATCTAAACAATCTTCCCAAGTGGTTCGAGTACAAATCATGGATCTGTGATTAGGTTGTCACCCACCTTATTCCAACAAGGAGATTGGTGTTACTGTCCCTGCAATGACTCAAATAGAGTTGTCTGAGTACTAGGATGGTAACTGCTGCAGTAGAATTTAACCAAAGATAAGTGTCCTTCCCATGTTTACTAAAGTCAAACACACACACATGCTCGCAGCATGTCTTCGAGTGTCAGGATGGTTTGTTTACTCTGGCCGCCTGTCTTATGGTGATAAGTAATTCTCATATCTAGACGTGTGCCAAGAGTGTTGTGTAGTGCCTGTCCTAAATCAGGTATGGATCAAGTTCAGGATTACAGGAGTTGGCATCTCATGCCTCAATAACCGCCTCTCTCAGAGGAATGTTCACAAGCTGTGAAGACTCGTCAGTTTCCTTGATTGCAAGAGGGTGTACTGGTTACATGAGACAATCAATGATCACCCAGGTGATATTACTTCCGTTTCGAGTTGTCAGTAGACTAGCGACAAAATCCATGGCAGTCTGTTCTCATTTCCAAATGGGTGTTTCTGGTTGCTGATATTCCACCTTGACCTTCCCACAAGTCAAACATCATTCACATACATTGCCAGGCGGGCTTTCATGCCCGATCACCAGTACGGGATTTATAGATCCTAATATCTCTCATCAAAACCCTGATGACTAGAATATCGAGGCTGGTGTGCTTTGGTCAACATAAATTCCCTACAGTTGCCGTATAGTGAGATCTACATTCGTTCCAGAAGGTAGCGAATATTGTCCGACCTGCCAAAGGTTGCTTCTCCTTGCCCCGCATGGGTTCAACTTGAAAATTCCCTTTCTTTAGTTCTCCAATTTGAACAGAGCGAGTCTGATCATGTAGGTTAGAGTCGATAGTGAGTTGCATAGCTCATGCACGTTTAGGTTTCACAGTCACACTCATTCCAAAGTTCCATCCAGCGGTGTCATTGGTTGCTTTAGCTCTTTCGAACATCGATACACGGGAGGCCCTTGTGATCGGTCTAGGTAATGCTTTTGGTACCGCCCAAGTAATGCCCCCAATTAAATCTAAAGCCACGGTTTCCACCCCCAAGTTACGACGCGTGTAAATTTTCTTGTAAACCCACCGAGTAAGTTATTACTTTCTTTGTGTTGCATCGGCGTGTAACTGGGACTCTGATTCGAACCGTCATGGTACACCACTAAGTCACCTGCACCCTCGGGTAAAGACGATGCTCAGTGCATTGTAGAGTTGAACTCCGAAAGCTAAAAAGACGTTCTCCTGTTTTGTCTTCCACGAACACAACACCCTGTTGTGCTAATGAGGTTTAAACTACGCGATCTTCGAAAATCTGGTGATGAATCTATGATAGTATCCAGCGAAACCAAGAAATCTCTGCATCCCCAAAGGAATCCTTGGTGTCGATCAGTTTCTAGCAAAAGGGATCCTAGCAAGATCCACGTGTATTCCCACTTCGTTGGTTACATGATCAAATGCATCTCTCGAATCTAGATGTTACACTAAATAGGACTTCGCACGTAATGGCTCCTCCCTCAGGAGCCCTAAAATAAGATACAGATGTCGTCTATGATGTTCCTTCCTCCTGGAAATGATTCAACACGTTGTCAATAAGCATAGTCGATTCATGTGATCCATCCAGCTGCCGGTGTGATGATTAGCCCAGAGGTTCTGGAATACAACGTCGCAATGGCCACCCTGCGTCTGCTATGCCGTTGTAGGAACATTCTCCCCTTCAGACTCCCATCTGATGATAGTTCATTCGCTAGTCATTCCTCGAATGGAAGCTTGACCCCCCTGCACTGGTAGACAGGTTGCCAATACATGATCGAGGCAAACGGTTCTTAACTGTCTCCTTGTTAAGTTCTGGATAATCAGTACACATACGAAAAGGCTTATCTTCACGAATATAACTGGGGCTCCCCAAGGCGAAAAGCTAGGTCCGATAAACTCCTGTCCAGTATTTCCTATAGTTGATTAAACAGTTCTTGCAACCCTCCTGTGCAAGATGGTACAATATACGAGTATTCAGAGCTGCCTCTGTCATGAGATCAACTGAGATTCCGACTAACAGTTGTGAAAGTAAACCTGAAAGTTCCTCGAGTAGGACACCGAGAGGAGTCACGAACAATTGGTGGATCCCCGATCCTATTTTCCTTAGCCTGACGATCAGAAACGGTTGCTAACACAGCGGGATAATCCCTCCGTAGACACTTCTGGGCTTTCATTGCAGAATTGATTCTAACCTTTACACAACTCTGGTACTTTGGAACAGGTGACGATTCTCCACTAGGGAGAGGGGTACGCAAAGCTTTCTTCTCGTAGGGTATATCTGCGCAATGTATGGATAACCAATCCATACTAACTACTGCATCAAATTATCGAGGATAACAGAAAGAAGGTTGACGTCGAACACTTATCCCACAAGGTCGAGTTTACATCCCAACGAACATATGAGGTTTCATTTGACTTGCCATCTGTTGCTGCCACCACAGGTTCAGTTTCAAGAAGCATCAGGGTTGACCAAAACAGGGCTACTTATACAAGTTACCATGCTGCTATTAGGCCTGGCGTCACCTACGCCATTCCTAAATGCCCTTCCGTAAGCATCATTTCCAGTGTTGTTGTTTTCGTTGTGAGAATTCCTAGTACCGTCTTTGTTCCCTTGGATGTTGGCACTTTGACTTAACACAGTCAATCCTTGTCGAGGTCAACTTCATTTCCATAGTGTAAGCTATGATTACGAGTTCCTTGATGTTGCCGTGACCGTTACCTCTACTGTCGTTGCTTAAAACGGGGCCCTACGATCTTTCAACAACAGGGTCCATCTTGTCCCATTCCGTGTCACATCCTAAGGCACTACTCACTGCGTGGGAAGTTACACATTCCGTGTCCCGATTGATTCGTAAGAGTCGACTCCCATAAGTTGCTTACTAGGGTTAAGGATTCAGTTGAGGTCAATCTGCTGGAGTTCATTGCTGGTAATCAGGGCCGTTCTAATACTGAGGTTGGTAAGGCACTACGCTCATCCTCTTGTCCATCGTTCTTGCAAGTTGACTGAGTAATACACGATATGTTTCTAGAGTGTTGCAGAAGTGGTCGTACTCCGGGGTCTAAGACGTCGGTACATTGAGTTCCAACCAATGAAAAGGAGTGAAAAGGTATCGTCCAATCATTCGACGCTACAACATCCAACTCAGGGATGTTCGTACAAGCACCTAACATTCTACACAGTTCGCTAGGCGTTCAGATGGGCATTCAGGTAATACTCGATAGCATCGAGACTCGTAAGGATTCAGAGTGGAGTGAAAGGATCACGTTCAAGTAAGAGACAATCACTGCTATGACTTTTATAGACTGTTGTGTTTCACATCGATCAAATAACAAAACGGAACCCCTTTTCACTTGTTAAGCCTCACTGGGACTCGCATGCACCCCACATTATTTTTATGTGTGCACCCACAATAATATTGTGATTTGTATGCTCATCTCAGTTACTCCTAACTCATGTCAAATGGTTCTTAAAACTCAATTGTCAAACAGAGTTTGTCAAGGTAATAAAATCACAGGAATCCAAAGACTATGGCATACTAACAATGCACCATGATATTATCCGCTTTGGCAGCCAGCACGCTCCCAGCGTCTGCCCCTCACGGTTTTCAAAACGAGTCATAATATAAGCAAGTAATTCATGCAATCATGCTACAGTGACGAGTGTATGTTCGTATGTTGTGTCATAAGCAATTGTGTACTAATCATGTAATGTATGCAACAAGTGAGAAAGACGAACCTTGCAATCTGGAACTGAGTGTCATGGTCGTATTCACGTATTCAGATCTGTTCAGTTATAGTCTGGTTTTACAAAAACATTTTAAAACCAAGTTCACTATAACCAGTGGCTCTGATACCAAATGATCACACCCCCAAAATACCACCTAGGGAATGTCCCTGCTAGGCATGTGAAGTACCAACAACGAGCCACTAATTACATTGAACCCATTCAAGTTTATAAATAAAATCTTTAATTATTAACGAAAAATACCATCAACAAGTTTAAATGAAAACCAACATGTTCAGCCCAA
Organism: Helianthus tuberosus; assembly: GCA_030545235.1. NCBI lineage: Eukaryota > Viridiplantae > Streptophyta > Magnoliopsida > Asterales > Asteraceae > Helianthus > Helianthus tuberosus. Next base: position 177,814,540 of record CM060442.1, read on the forward strand.
ATTGTAAACCAAGGTTAAACAGTTTCAAAACCAATGTATAGTATCAAGAAATCAATCACATGAATCCCTCCAGTCGACCCATGACCACTCCAGCTACTCCAGACAGCAAGTTCCCAAATCCAAGATATCTAATGACCTGCGAGCATGCAACAAGTGTATCAGACAACGCTGGTGAGTTCATAGTTTTACGAAAAAGTTGGTTACCAAGTGTTTAGTTAATCCATTGAATTTAATGTTGATAATATCCCGAATACAAGACGGCTCCTGATTTACATTGCCCTTTCTCGAATGCTCCTATCAAAGAATTGGTCATGACTAGGTCATTAGTTCAACACCCGTCCTCCCAGGTACGGGGTGAGGTTGCCAAACATAAGTAGCGCTACTAACTAATACCTTGTTGCCTCTCAGGTAACCAAACAACACGGAGGGACTTTAAAGGTGATAGGATGAGTATATTATCCAACATTCCAGATTTACCCAAAAGACATATTCCTCTCAGGAATACCCATGATTTACCCAAAACTGATCCCTCTCAGGGATACCCAAAGACTGTCCCAACCACCGGGACACATGCTCAAGAGAGATGAACTCACCTTTGATTTGCTCGGTAAGATTATCTACTTAATTACCAGTTGGTCAACCACGTCCTATCATGGATACCGGTAACGGTCAGTTTCATGTGCACATAGATTGCATATCACATACACAATTAATTCTCGTATTCCTTGTACACAAAATACACAACTACTGTACATATAGCACACACATGCAGTTCAAGCCATAACAGTAAATCAAGTAATCTCTAGCATATACTTGGTTCATAAGTCAATCCGTCACATTACTTCATATGCACCAATCATGCAACAGTTAATCCGTTTATCCCCGAAAGCGTGCAACATACAAATCAATGATACACAATTAGTCAACACATTTCATGAACACATAAACAAACCCTTTTGATGTGCACCCTATAGATCGGCCTTATGTAAGACAAGGGTTGGCCCAAAGCGGCCCAATTAATATATCTACACAATTAAGCCCAACATAGCATATAAAACCTAATGTAACTTCAACCAAACCGTGTAGTCCAGCGTGTGAGTGTGTGGCCCAGATTACAACATTTACATCCAACTTATTCTAGCAGTCCGGTTACATGTAATGGCCCAATTAGGTGTGTGTGTGGTTTGCTATTATTTGCCATAAAACAAGCATCTCAATTCCAATAACCATTTAATTCCTTACAAGATTGCAAACCATACCCCCATCGTGTTATTCAGATTCAACGAAGATATGGCAGTTTCTTAAACACATAACAGCCCATTAATGATGATTTATCAATATGCAAACATAGAATATTCTAATCATCCTAACCACCAACTCAATTATCATAGCAATTTATGTTGAGTTATCATATCAATTTATGTTGGATTATCATACAAAAGTTATCACCACATAACCCACATGTAGGCCAAATCCCTCGATCATCATCTGACAAAGTCCTATACACAATGATCAATAAGTCTCTAGTTATAATCGCCATCCATCTACCCGTGATCAAGCCTACGGTTACAAACAAACATGCCTTCAGCGACGGGTGTCAAAACATCATCTCAAGATATCAAACTATACTAAACATTTGCATGCTACTCGGCTATCAACATATACATCCTAATAACAAACTTTCAATCCCACAATTATTCACATAGTATGATCATCATCAAGTAAATAGTCAACATATCATAATACTTTTGCTAATAAAAAGCACATAAAGAATCATCAAGTAAAGATTAACATGATTATGGATTTACTAACCGCAACTAGATTCAATAGAATGATGTCTCGAGAGAGGGGGGTCTCCTGTTGTCGTACGTAATCTTGAGAGAAGGGTAGGGTTTGCTTTTTGTTCTGAGATATTGTTAAGTAATCACCTATAAATCCCTCATGTGCGTGATTACCTACTAGTCCAACTAATCGGCCCATCTCTCACTATATGTGTGCGTGTGTATATTCTGAAGTCAAAAGCCAGCCCCAACACCATTTACTTGGGCTCTACCAGGCCCAACATAGGTCCAGTGCACAAAGGTGTGGTATTCGGGCTTTGGGTGTCCGCGCATATAAATAAGGAATCACATAGGCCGGCCCAATTATACTCTAGGTGTGTGTGCTGCCCAAACACGCAAATAACTATACTCGTTTTATAACTAACAAACTTATAATAGCACAGAGCATTAAATAAGTTTAATCATAATAAGAACGTAATAGAGGAATGATGAAAAAAAAAACAGGATCGCGAGACCAAAAGATACTAACCTAAAAAGTTCGGGTTGTCACATCGTGATCATTAATAACTTAAATGAGCCGAGGATATCCAGGACACGGTCGTTAACCCCCAATGTTTATGTTATCAAACAATAAAGTTTAAAACGGGTTATGCAGATTTATTAAATCACAATTCGATTAAATGATCTCATACCCAACCAAGCGGTAATAATTTACCGTATCCCAAGCCCGTATAGGGAAAATAAGTTAAAAGTATTTACCTGAGCTAATGTGCAAGAAAATGCGACTCGGCCGTATATTCTTAGGACCTTATGCAAATATCTTCTACCAAAGCTACTTAATCTGTAATGAAGGTTTTATTAACCTATTAGGATACTAATGTGTCACACCCCAACCGATTGCGGAAACATCGGGTTGAGGCACTGATCGAAACAGATTGTCTAAGAGAAATCCATAACAACTAAATTACCGGATAATTAACATTATGTCCCATACCATAACTCAAGTGGTACGTGTAAATTTTGCTCAGCCAGACACTTTTTGAGGTTCGAAACATGGAAAGTCGGGTGGACGTTGCTAAGCTCCTTCGGTAGTTCGAGTCTGTAAGCCACTTTGACAATCCTTTCCAGGATTTTAAAGGGTCTAACATATCGAGGTGCGAGTTTCCCTTTCTTGCCGAATCTGATCACCCCCTTCCAAGGTGAAACCTTTAGGAGTACGTGATCGCAAACGTCAAATTCAAGGGGCTTGTGGCGTCTATCGGCGTAACTTTTTTGACGAATCCGAGCTTTCAGCAGATTGTCTCGAATTTGGAGGATTTTGTCAGTCGTTTCTTGCAGCAGCTCAGGACCGGTTATTTCCGCATCTCCGATCTCATGCCACACAATCGGCGATCGACATTTTCTTCCATATAGTGCCTCAAATGGTGCCATTTGAATGCTAGAATGATAACTGTTATTGTACGAGAATTCAACCAAAGGTAAGTGCGCGTCCCAATTACCACCGAAATCTATGACACACGAGCGAAGCATGTCTTCAAGGGTACGGATCGTTCTTTCAGTCTGACCGTTGGTTTGGGGATGAAAAGTGGTACTTAGATTGAGAGTAGTTCCGAGAGCAGCTTGAAACGTTTCCCAAAGATGCGAGTTAAACCGACCATCGCGGTCAGAGATGATATCACGAAGCGTCCCGTGTCGACAGATGATTTCGTCGGTGTAGATCCGTGCTAATCGTTCTACCTTGTAGTCCTCTCGTATCAGCAGAAAATGAGCAGCTTTAGTCAAACGGTCAATGAAAACCCAGATGCTATCGTGACCTGAGGGTGTACGTGGAAGTTTTGTTATAAAGTCCATAGTTATACTCTCCCATTTCCACATTGAGATCTTGGGTTGCACGAGTAAGCCAGAGTGTCTTTGTTGCTCGGCCTTGACTTTCGAACAAGTCAGGCACTTCAAAACATAGGTTGCGATATCCTTCTTCATTCCAGGCCACTAGTACCGTAGATAAAGGTCATGGTACATCTTGTTGGCACCAGGATGAATGGAATATCGAGATTTGTGCGCTTCAGTCAACAATATATCTTGAAGGTTATTGCGACTTGGAATCCAGATGCGATCTAGATAGTAATAGATACCGTTCGATTTGGTGACAAAATGCGATTCAGCACCACACTTCTTCATTTCCTCTCGCAAGGTATTCTCAATGAAGCAGGCGTGCTGGGCGTCACGAATCAAGGCTTCGAGGTCGTGCTGGGTGTGAGTATTACGAATGCTATGCAAATAGCTTCGTCTGCTTAGAGCATCGGCCACAACATTTGCTTTACCAGGGTGATAACGAATCTCACAGTCGTAATCGTTGAGAAGTTCTACCCATCGGCGTTGGCGTATATTCAATTCCTTTTGATTAAGGATATGTTGTAGGCTCTTATGGTCTGTGAAGACCGTACACTTAGTACCGTAAAGGTAGTGTCACCAATTCTTCAACGTAAAAACAACTGCGCCTAGCTCGAGGTCGTGGGTTGTATAGTTCTTCTCGTGGATCTTGAGCTGTCGAGAGGCGTAGGCGATAACCTTGGCTCATTGCATGAGAACACAACCGAGACCAAGGTTCGAGGCATCGCAGTAGACAACGAAGTCATCGTTTCCATCGGGTAGAGAGAGGATATGAGCATTGCAGAGCATATGCTTGAGAGTTTGAAAGGCTTGCTCTTGTTCGGTTCCCCAAACAAAAGACTTGTCCTTATGCGTCAAAGAAGTAAGCGGAACAACGATTTTAGAAAAGTCAGCGATGAATCGACGGTAATAGCCCGCCAATCCGAGGAATGAACGAACATCGGATGGTGATTTTGGAGTAACCCAACTCTTAACAGCTTCGATCTTCGCGGGGTCGACGTGTATACCTTGACTATTGATGATGTGACCGAGGAATTGAACCTTCTCTAGCCAGAATTCACACTTGGAGAACTTGGCCTAGAGTCGATTCCCTTGGAGTAACTCGAGAACCAAACGTAGATGTTGTGCGTGTTCGGCTTTCGACTTCGAATAGATATGGATTTCGTCGATGAACACGATGACGAAACGGTCAAGAAATGGTTTGCACACACGGTTCATCAAATCCATGAAAACCGTGGGTGCGTTGGTTAAACCAAAGGGCATTACGATGAATTCATAATGGCCGTATCGGGTTCGAAAAGCGGTTTTCGGTATATCTTCATCCTGGATTCGTAACTGGTGATAGCCTGAGCGTAAATCGATCTTCGAGAAACACGTGGGGCATTGTAACTGATCAAACAAATCATCGATTCTGGGCAGGGGATAGCGATTCTTGATAGTCAGCTTATTCAACTCCCTATAGTCGATGCACATCTGGAACAACCCGTCCTTCTTTTTGACGAAAAGAACCGGTGCGCCCCAAGGAGAGGTGCTAGGACGAATGATGCCTTTGTCAAGTAATTCCTGGAGTTGACTCGAGAGTTCGTGCATTTCAGACGGAGCGAGGCGATAAGGAGATTTAGCAACAGGATTAGCTCCAAGAATGAGGTCGATACGAAAATCAATATCACGACTCGGGGGTAAACCAGGTAAATCATCATGGAAGACGTTAGGAAAATCACGGAACACAGACACCTTATCCATTGTCTTATTTTCCTTTTCCTCCGCTACTACGATGTGTGCCAAGAAAGCTTTGTATTCCTTGCGGAGATACTTGCTCGCTTGGATACACGACATGAGTTTGAGATTCTTCGATGCGACTTCACCATAGACACATAATTGATCACCATTCCCGAGCGAGAAACGAATCATCTTATCAAAGCAAACGACTTCGACACGATTTTCGCAAAGAAAATCCATGCCTACTATGATATCAAAACTACCAAGCTGCATCGGGATAAGATCGATATGAAAGACATGATTGTTGAGTTCAAAAGTACAATCACGAAGAACAGAACGAACAGTAACGGTTCTTCCAGTGGAAACTTCAACGTCGAACATCATAGGGAGATGGGCGCGCTTACGATTAAGGAGCTTTTCTAATTCTAACGACACAAAACAGTTATCGGCTCCAGTATCAAATAAACACGAAGCATATATACCATTTACGAGGAACGTACCATTGACCATGTTGTTCTCTGCTTGAGCCTGGTGGGCGTTAATGTTGAAAGCACGTCCGTGGGCTGCTGGCTGATGCTGCTACTGCTGAGGCTGCTGCTGTTGTTGTTGAGGTTGCTGCTGCTGTGGCTCTTGTTCCACCACTCTGTTTGGGCAAACGTTTGCAAAGTGGTTGGGATCGCCAAATGCAAAGCAGGCTATTACATGAGCTGCGGGGGCAGGAGCTGCTTGTTGGCCCTGTGGAGCAGGAAGGAGAGCTGGTGCTGCAGGAGCTTGAGCTGGGGCTTGAGCTTGGCGAGGACCAGTACGGCAATTGGCAGTAAAGTGGTCGTACATGTTGCAGTGAGTACAAAACATGCATGCAATCCCAACAGGATGATTATAGGTGCAGGTAGGGAACGGTGGGTGTGGACCAGTATATGCACGCTTGGCCGGCAGTGCATTAGTCACCGGTGCTACTACTTGGCGGTTCTGGGGTTGCAGTTGAGCAGGGACAGCTTGGAGCGGAGCGGCAGTTGTGATAGCACAATTCTTGTTGTTGTTCTTGCGTTTACGACGGGAAGACTTGGAAGCTTGTGGTGCGGCGGTTTCAGCGGTGGGAGCGGCGGTAGCTTGATGAAGACTCTTCGGAGCATTCTTGAAGTACCCAGCAAGAACTCGCTTGTCATTTATCTCGGCAGCGAGTAGGTAGGTCTCTTCGATTGTTGCTGTCTTCGCGGCTTGCACGAAGTCAGCAACACAATCCGGTAAAGCACGGATATACTTCTTGATTGTCATGTCAGGTGTTGCCACCTTGCTTGGACAAATGATACTCAACTACTTGAAGCGGGCAGTCAGACCGGCGTTATCGCCACCATCCTGCTTGATGTTCCAGAACTCATTCTCCAGCTTCTGGAGCTCATGGGGTGGGCAGAATTCCTTCATCATGAGTTCCTTCAACTCATCCCATGTAAGCCCATAGGCTGCATCGTTCCCACGTCTGTTCCTTTCGGCTGTCCACCAATCCAGTGCCCTGGACTGGGAGACGCCAGTTGCATTGAAAGTTCGTAGGTGTTTGGGACATCCGCTCTAGCGTAGTGTGAGTTAGATTGAGTTGAACCATTGAAACATTGCGCTTGGTCCGTCTTCGTCTGTGAAGTCTTTTGGGCCACAGGCCTTAAACTGCTTAAAGCTGAAAGTACCCTTTGGAGAGTCAGTCCTTGATTCCTCAGAGGACTTGCGGGCGTTCTCATTAAGCTCACTGACGATTTGCGGGATAACTTTAGCGATCTGCTTAGCGACTAGAGATGCGATTCTCTTATCAGCATGGTTATGGCGAGTGACGCGAGAGTGACGCGATCCAAATGACGACATTGTCTGCAACAGACATCGCCATAGGACTCAAACATTATATATTCGAATCTCACCTCACACGCACTACTACTAAATAAAGCTCAGGAACACGACTACACGTAAGCACATAATCAGGTAGTCACATAGGTATGTAATCCACATAGGCACGTAAGCACATAAGCACGTAAACACACCATAAGCACATAATCACGTAGAATACACTTCACACTATATCTTTCACGTATTCACCCACATATATTGCACGTATTCACCTATCATTCAAGTCCGCGAGGCGCGGTCGAGATTAGCGATTGCGAGTAGCGGGTATCACATCGAGTAGCACAACGAGTAGTATAGCATAAGCGAGTAACATAACATGAGATTTGTTCATAAAGTAGCAGCGATTTGTTAGCGTATTGAGATAGATGTGCAGTGCGAGTTGTACGTGTTGATCAAAGCGAAAAGCGTATAAATCACCAAAATCAAAACACATAAACATGTAAAAACCACATAAAACACATAAAGTTTCACATAAAAGCGACAAATCACAGAGTCAGCGGTTGCGGGCTCAGAATCGAAACACATAAAATCAGCGATTGCGAGCTTGAAATCGAGAATAGATTGTCTTGGCTGATAGACGTCGACTACCCAAAGTGATTCAACTATTCTCAATGACTTCGAGAACACGCTTTGGTCTAGTAGACTGTGCTCTATCACTAGCATAGGTTGAATGGCACGCATCCTTTCGGTTATTCACGCAACTCGAGTCGTTGGAATCCATGGAGACTTTGGTGAGAGTTTTGTAAAACCAAAATAGAGAACGGAACAAGTCATCAAGGTTCGGGTTTCACCTTGATGTACTACAAGTAGTTCAATAAAAATCAACTAAAAATTAACCTAAATTTAGACTCAAGTAATAATAATCTAGACTCTCTAACTCGACTAAACTACTTACCGGCAAGTGAACCGGTCGACTCTAGTAAAGAAAAGCAAGTCCGGATGTCGAACCCACAAGGACTCTAATTAACTACGTTAAAGACCTTAATTAGACTGACATTGACACTAACTTAACTATTTTTATGTTTTTTTGGGGGGGGGGGGGGTTTACTAAAATCCAAGAATTGAAATTAAAATAAAGCTAGACTACGACACGAATAAGAACTAAGGTTTGATTCAATAGAGATTAACGACTACCTAGGCTTGAATCTAGTCTAACTAGGAATGGATTTCTAACGGTACTACTGTGGTATGGAACCGGGATCTTAAAGTACTAAACCCTAAGAAATCACGACTAAGACCTCCCGACCCTTCTCAGGAAGAAACCAGTGAGACTCTACAAGGCTGTTGTGAACACCGGTTGTTAGACTTCCTCTCAGTCCTCTAACGTCTCTAAAAGTGCCCTAATATGACAATCTACCTCTCAGCACGAAAGTCTAGGGCAACTCTAGATTCTAACTTTTTTTAATAGACACAGGTGCAATTAGGGAACTAAGACCGACTTCTCTCAAAATGTAACACCCCAAAACCCGAATGTTTATATTCGTTAAATGTTATGATATGGTACATCAAGAAATAAATGACTAGGTTATTTAACCTAGATAAGAGTATGGTAGAAACAATTAAAGGATGAGAGTTGTGCCAATTATAATTAGTGGCAAACTTGAGGGACTAAAGTGCGGTAAATGAAAGTTGAATTTATAAAATAAAAATACACACATACACACACACACGATGGTGTGTTCTGGAAGAAGCCAGGAGCTCCATGAGAGCTCAAGAACCCTAATCATGAAGATCACCAAATTGAAGGAGTAATTGTAGCTCAAATTCAAGAAGAAACATGGATTAATGATCACCTACTCAAGGGGATCATAAGGTATGTCTTAAAAGTTAGATTGTTGATTATGCACGAAGTAGGTTATGTTGTAAATCGCGAATTCATATGAAATTAAGTATGGGGATATGTTAGAATCATCATATAGAACATGGGTTATGCATTATTAAAGTTAATTTGATGCTTAGAGGTGAAACCCATTAGTTATGGTGAGAATGATGAGTTGAAACATCATCCATGTCTAATTCTTGTTGAATATTGATGTATTATTTGAGTAATATTGAGTCTTGTTAGAAGAATTGAAAGAAATAAGATAATAATATGTTTGAATGTTTATGTGTGAATGATATATGTTAATTAGTAGGAGGATTTGATGAATTATGTATGAAATTAGGAGATTGTGCATGAATTAGTTATACCTTATGTTTAGAAGGTGGCACACACACCAAGGGTATGATGAAATTAGAGATAATTGAGTTTAGATCACTAGTAAGTGATTAACAATGTAGTCCTGAAGTGGGTTTTGTATTATATGATGATATGTTGTTATTAATGATGTTTGAAATCACATACGTGTGTAAATGTTTAAAGGATTTCGGCTAGGATTTGATAGATTAGTATGTTTTGAGTTTGAATGATAATTCCGAAATAAGATCCGTGTGATGAATGATGAACAAGCAAACTATCTTGAGAATGATATATGATAGTTGATGCTTGATAAGCGACATGGAAGCTTGGGAAAGAAGCGGGTCAAACGGGACTAATGCGCACGGGAAGCATATTCGGATGTTAGGTAAGTAAAGCTTACACCCCTTTTTGGTAGAATATCTATTTAATGTATAGATTATGAACATGGTAAGTAAATATGTGAATTATGATGTTCTGACAAGTTTTGATAAGGTTCGGAACATGTGATTATGTTAAGAAACTAAGTTTGATGGTCAAAAAGGGTAAAAAGGGTATTATGGTGATTTTGGTTACGAGTTAACGAATGAATAAGATACATGGATGGGATAATGACTAACTAAAGTCCCACAAGGATAAAATGGACATTTAGACTTAACGGGTCAAATGGTGAAGACTTTACCATTTGACGATGTCTGCTAATGATTTTATTGTCAAGTACTATGAATTCACAGGGTGAATAGCGAAAGGATTTGCGTTGTTATTAACTAGCAACTTAGTGGATGAAGTATTAAAACGGGTCATAGCTTTGACTCGAGCAAGGTATGTGTGATTAGAGTTATAGTTAAGTAGTAGGATTGGTTAAATATGCAATGAAGTCCTTTGTTGTAAAGGATGGAGCAAAGTTGACAAAAACGCCCTTGATAGGTATATCGGGCAAACGACCTTAAAAGTCATTTGGAAACAAGCTATTCGATTAGAGTAATGTTTTGGTCAAGTTTAAAAACCGAAGGGTATGGTGTTGTATGTCATGGACCATTTAATGCGTAAATACCCATAACGGGTCAAAATAAGCTTTTAAGCGAAAATGTGTTAAGAGGATGCAAGACATCCAAGAATTCGATTAGAGTAATTTTTTGGTCAAGTTATGGGTATTTACGCATTAAACGACCTTAAAAGTCATTTGGAAACAAGCTATTCGATTAGAGTAATGTTTTGGTCAAGTTTAAAAACCGAAGGGTATGGTGTTGTATGTCATAGACCATTTAATGCGTAAATACCCATAACGGGTCAAAATAAGCTTTTAAGCGAAAATGTGTTAAGAGGATGCAAGACATCCAAGAATTCAATCTTTATGATAAACAACGTTGAAATTATAAGGTTCATGAGGAATCGAGGTCAAATAATCAGATTATTTTGATAAATGCATGAACGGGTCAAAACTTTGTAAAAAGGTAATAAGTCGATAGCATAAAAGTTCAGAATTTTGTTAATCCAGATGTTGGGTGTCAACTCCATGTGATGGAGAATTAAATTACGATTGCGTAGGAAAAATAATCGGGTAAAACGGATCAAAAACGAATGAGTTATGTCCGTTTTCGTGAAACTTGGGTTGGCTGGGAATTTTACAGCAGCAATTAAGCAACTTGCTGTCAAAAAAGGGGCTAGGTGTAGCGTCTAGCCCCCCTGATTCCGAAAATTGTTTATTTTGGTTGTTTTGTTCCATGAACCCGTTTAAATGCGTTTTTAAACGCCTGTAAGCTAAGTATGATCAACTTATTTTATGTTTTAGGAGATGTAGATACGTATGAAGGTATGCATGTATGTATGATTATAATTTGTATGTATGATTGAATGTATGTTTGTATGTATGCAAGTATATATATATGAGCGTATGCACGTATGTAGGCACGCGTGAAGATATGAATATATGTATGTATGTATGTATGTATGTATGTATGTATGTAGGTGTGTATGTAGGCAATATGTGTATGTACATGTATGCAAGTGGTTATGTGCGAACGTATGCATATATGTGAGTATGTATGAAAGTATGTACGCATGTATTCAATGAGATTGAGTATTGACGATAATAATAGCATGCGTTATGAATGAAGTGTATTGCAGGTACAATAAGGAAGTCTCGCCACGGATTGTATAATGTGATGGAAAGCTGGAATGAAAAGAGATAATGAAATGAAAAGTCAACAAGAAGGAAACTTATTTATGTTTATAATGTGTGCTAACATTATGAATGTATGTGGTGAGCGCAGGTTGATCGGGTCACGGAGGATCATCAAGGAATGGAGATCGAGGACCGAGTCGCAAGATAGATTGTATGGGGACGTTGGTGTATGTAATATAGTAAACCTAGGTTATGTTTTTTTTATTTAGTAAATGAGTCGATTGATGGCTTTATGTGAGAGGGTTATGTTAAAATGAACTTTGGAGAAGGTCAAGGTATTTGTAAGGAAAGAAATTTTATGGCATGACTTTCCGCTGCGACTTTTTGTCAATTACGTGTTAGGGTCTTACAAGTTGGTATCAGAGCCCTGGTTTGAGAGAATCACGAATTCGTATGAAATTGAGTATGGGGATATGTTAGAATCATCATATAGAACATGGGTTATGCATTATTAAAGTTAATTTGATGCTTAGAGGTGAAACCCATTAGTTATGGTGAGAATGATGAGTTGAATCATCATCCATGTCTAATTCTTGTTGAATATTGATGTATTATGTGAGTAATATGGAGTCTTGTTAGAAGAATTGAAAGAAATAAGATAATAATATGTTTGAATGTTTATGTGTGAATGATATATGTTAATTAGTAGGAGGATTTGATGAATTATGTATGAAATTAGGAGATTGTGCATGAATTAGTTGTACCTTATGTTTAGAAGGTGGTACACACACCAAGGGTGTGATGAAATTAGAGATAATTGAGTTTAGATCACTAGTAAGTGATTAACAATGTAGTCATGAAGTGGGTTTTGTATTATATGATGATATGTTGTTGTTAATGATGTTTGAAATCACATACGTGTGTAAATGTTTAAAGGATTTCGGCTAGGATTTGATAGATTAGTATGTTTTGAGTTTGAATGATAATTCCGAAATAAGATCCGTGTGATGAATGATGAACAAGCTAACTATATTGAGAATGATATATGATAGTTGATGCTTGATAAGCGACATGGAAGCTTGGGAAATAAGTGGGTCAAACGGGACGAATGCGCGCGGGAAGCATATTCGGATGTTAGGTAAGTAAAGCTTACACCCCTTTTTGGTAGAATATCTATTTAATGTATAGATTACGAACATGGTAAGTAAATATGTGAATTATGATGTTCCGACAAGTTTTGATAAGGGTCGAAAAATGTGATTATGTTAAGAAACTAAGTTTGATGGTCAAAAAGGGTAAAAAGGGTATTATGGTGATTTTGGTTACGAGTTAACGAATGAATAAGATACATGGATGGGATAATGACTAACTAAAGTCCCACAAGGATAAAATGGACATTTAGACTTAACGGGTCAAATGGTGAAGACTTTACCATTTGACGATGTCTGCTAATGATTTTATTGTCAAGTACTATGAATTCACAGGGTGAATAGCGAAAGGATTTGCGTTGTTATTAACTAGCAACTTAGTGGATGAAGTATTAAAACGGGTCATAGCTTTGACTCGAGCAAGGTATGTGTGATTAGAGTTATAGTTAAGTAGTAGGATTGGTTACATATGCAATGAAGTCCTTTGTTGTAAAGGATGGAGCAAAGTTGACAAAAACGCCCTTGATAGGTATATCGGGCAAACGACCTTAAAAGTCATTTGGAAACAAGCTATTCGATTAGAGTAATGTTTTGGTCAAGTTTAAAAACCGAAGGGTATGGTGTTGTATGTCATGGACCAATTAATGCGTAAATACCCAAAACGGGTCAAAATAAGCTTTTGAGCGAAAATGTGTTAAGAGGATGCAAGACATCCAAGAATTCAGTCCTTTATGATAAACAACATTGAAATTATAAGGTTTATGAGGAATCGAGGTCAAATAATCAGATTTTTTTGATAAATGCATGAACGGGTCAAAACTTTGTAAAAAGGTAATAAGTCGATAGCATAAAAGTTCAGAATTTTGTTAATCCGGATGTCGGTGTCAACTCCATGTGATGGAGAATTAAATTACGATCGCGTAGGAAAAAGAATCGGGTAAAACGGATCAAAAACGAATGAGTTATGTCCGTTTTCGTGAAACTTGGGTTGGCTGGGAATTTTGCAGCAGCAATTAAGCAACATCCTGTCAAAAAAGTGGCTAGGTGTAGCGTCTAGCCCCCCTGATTCCGAAAATTGTTTATTTTGGTTGTTTTGTTCCATGAACCCGTTTAAATGCGTTTTTAAACGCCTGTAAGCTAAGTATGATCAACTTATTTTATGTTTTAGGAGATGTAGATACGTATGAAGGTATGCATGTATGTATGATTATAATTTGTATGTATGATTGAATGTATGTTTGTATGTATGTATGCAAGTATATATATATATATATATAATAGCTATTTACCCGCGCGATGCGGCGGGAAACATATCACTTAGGTTGGTGAGTTTAGGGCTATGTACGGGGATGTTCAGTTTTGAGCCATAACCAAAAGCAAATTCGCGATTCAACGGAAAACACAACACTTGTTAGTAATTCTAGTAGGATACCCGCGCGTTGTTGCGGGGGCGACAATTTGCAACGGGCATTTAATGTCACAATCATATAAGTATAACCTGAAACTGACCCGAACATGTTTAGACTGAACCCAAACCCGCAAGTTCCGTGTTAAATTCGTCTCGTGTTATTGATTCGTGTCAGAAAATCATACCCCTTGTAGATGTGCAACACAAATGTAGATTATTTTTTAATAAAATATTTGTAGTTACGTAACGCTTGGCATATTCTACTCAACCACATGCCATTGGTTAAAGTTTATAAATAATAAAATAATTTGAAAGTTAGCACATATCTTAATTATCATAAAGTAATACATAAAATGATTAAAGGGAAAAAAACACAACCATCCAAATGTGATTTACACAATAAATAAAAAATACAGTATGAAACCAGATTTATAAGAATCACAAACTATGCCTATTTCAATAACTTGCAACATAATTATAACCTTTATGTATAATAATGCTTTTAATATGGATTTTAGGTAAATTGATAACATTCTATCGTCATTATACATGTTCTGGTGTGGCATATGACCAAAAATGGATGTCCTTTGGTGATAACGCATTCCATGCAGTCCACAAGTATCCAACCTGAGATAAAGATGACATACACTATTTATTTACTCCAAATAGTATAAAAGATAACAAATGCAATTGCTTTTGAATCATCGGCAACTAATAACTTCTCAACTATTGATGTAAGCTTGAAACTCAAATGTAACCTTGTGGTCAAAGATGAAAAAAGACTCCCATAGGCCATATCCTTTGTTTAGGAATATCCGGTACCAGACTGGAGTAGGTAAAAATGCAGCTAATAATGCACGGTACCACCAGTAAATTCCAATAACATGAGAACAAAAACTATAAAATAACCAGCAAGAACAGACAATTTCTTCTCCCCTTACAAAATTTGCTAATCACACCTCAAAACCGCCTGATGTGCGAGGCAACCATGGTGGGAATTCTTAATATACATTATGAAATTACTGATGTGCAAAGCAATCAATAATAGTGCATACAGAATAACAAATTTGGGAAACAAAGACTCATGGTTGGCAATTTTCCAACAACTCATGGTGGCACTTGGTTGGATCCGTAAAACAGAATCAGAACATTAAAGAAAGCAAAGTTGACTTTTGAGGTCAACTATTGTTTTAAACTTAATTACCTAGCAATATGGGCAACACTCATAAGAGGAATACACAAGCACGGGGAAGAGGTCGATTCGTCATCTTGTGGTTGTGCAATGAGAACTTCCTCAAGCCATTTTAGGTACCTCACTTCTAAAGTATATCAAAGCCCTTCTCTTGAATGAACCAGCTACCTTTTCATAACAATATGAAGTGCAAAAGGTTTAAGTTACTTCAGCTTGTGAATCATATATAATTGTAACCTCAAGAAAGGTTCATAAATATCTTCATCTGCAAGAGATCAGTGATGAAACAACTTTGCTCTGTTGGGTGTTTCTACAAGAATAAATACCAAGTAGGTCAAATGATTGCAACATTAACTTAAGTTAAGATTACATCCTTAATAAGATTAAAAATGATGACAGGGCACCAATAGGAAATCAAAGAGCAAGCGTGATTAGTTTGGCTGGTTACCTGTAAGCATTTCATCAAAAGGCAACGCATATTCGGCAATGTTCTCTTTCTGCAAGTCACGCAAGATGCTAATAAACACCCAAACATAAGACGGACCACCCTGTGACATTCGAGTTTCAGTCTGACCTTGTTGACCAGCTTTGACTGAGTTGACTTGGTTGACCCTTATTTGACCCGCCATGCTCTTCGTTTTTACCAAGCTTTCACCAAGACCCGAACACACCAAAACAGTCCCAAATCCTCTCCACCTGCGTATTTTTGTTATCATATCTATCCATATGAGCAAGAAATATTTTTTTTGTTATACTATTCATGTGTGCAAGAAATACAAAACTTTTTTCAGAAGCATATGAGCTTTGTCGCTCGAGCTCGAACAACTTGTTAATAGTTTTCAAGCCGACCAATTTAACTTCGAGCCCAAGCTGAAGGTAAATCTAGCATGGCTTACTCATAAACCAGGCTTGCCTCTACATGTCATAAGGCAATTGGTGATGAGAATGAGCAAACAAATACAACCTGCCAATTTACAGGCTGCTAAAAGCATGCCATTGGAGATATGAGAACTATTGAAAAAACCTGAACCACAAAAAAGGAGTCATGAAACAGATTCACTTAGTATTTCTTAAGGATCAAGAGGAACTTTTCAGCAAATTTTGCCAACATCTTTTTTCTAAAAGAGTTCACTCTTTTTTAGCAAGCTTCCTTGAGCTCATTTTTACCTGGCAGCCATACACATTCGATGGTTTTATTCGATGATAAACATACGTCTATGTAAATTAATAATCATTATGTGCTATGTTGTCAAAAGCGCAAAAAGTGCGCGCCTAGGCGCACCAATAGCCCCTGGTGGCAGCCTAGGCGCAAAAATGGGAAAAAAGCGGCCTGAGGCGCAGCGCTGCAGAAAAAAAAACGAATAAAAACTGCCTCACGCGGGCCCGGGCTTTTCGGAGCTGCATTCGTGTCCGCAGGAGTTCAACCAAATTCCAGCTCAGAAACTCATTTTTGCACCCCCCCCTGCGCGCGGGTAGGACTTGTGGTAAAACATGTCATAAAGCTACAATAGAGTAGTGAAGACTTTACCTTATAAACAACCACTCACTTTGTCCCCACACCGATGTGGGACAAAGTATTTACCACCTTTTGAGACTTTTATTCACACCCAAAACTTACAACATATAAGTCCTAAACTTTTGCTACTAACTATTAGCTCCATGATCTTAAATGGCATGTATAATAGTTTTTTTAATTATATTTGTGGAATCTTATTTATTTTCAAAGCATAACATATTTTTTATATTTTTTTTCTCTATGTGCGCTTTTCTTAAAAAAGCCCACGCTTTTTTTGCGCCTTGCGCCTAGGCTCCGGGCGAGGCCGATGCACCTCGCCTGAGCCTTGCGTCTTTGACAACATAGATTATGTGTGTCTTACCATCAAATTTAGGCATATGAGACCAGTTTCATTCGGTTTAACTTACCTCTAGCCTGAAGTGTTTCACTGTCTTGGTGACCAGTTCCATTCGGTTTAACTTACCTCTAGCCTGAAGTGTTTCCTGGTGAGGTCGACTTTCCAGGATACCCAAACTGATTCAACAAGGCCTGAGGCGCAAGAAAGGCGCAAAAACGGCCTGAGGCGCAGCGAATAAGCAGAAAAAAAAAACAGGGAAAAAACGAAACTGAGTGCATATAAAAAACCGCCTCACGCGGACCCGGGTTTTTCGGAGCTGCATTCGTGTCCGCATGAGTTCATGCCAAATTCCAGCTCAGAAAAAACCGGGTTTTTTTTGGCAAAACCGGTTAAAACCGATCCAAACCGGTTAGACCGGTTAAAGTTTTGGGTTTGAAAACAGATTAATAACCGAAACGGGTTATAAAAAAACCAATTTTCATTTAAAAAACCGATCTGTACACCTCGCTGCGGCTGCCCTCAACTTTAATAATGACATGTTTAGTCCCTCAACTTTAATAATGACATATTTAGCCCTTAACTAAAACATCAACAACTTTAACTCTCGCGATTTGGTTATTTTTTTCTACGTTTTGAACCCACTGTAATTTTATATTAATAAAGACATTTTCAACTTTAATAATGACATATTTAGCCCTTAACTAAAACATCAACAACTTACTGTATCTTTGTAAAATCTGAGCTTCACAAAACCATGTCTTCTCCATCCTTGAATAGTGTTGTCTTCCTGCAAAGGAAAATTAGTTTACAAGTATTTAGTAAGAAAATTAGTTTACTTCCGCTTAATGGGAATATTTTATTATCACAGAAAAAATCAACTGAACAATCTCACGATATGTTGGTGTTACACTTTCAAGCTCCACCTGAATCGAGGGTTTCTCTTTGTTCAGTGACAAACTCAACTAAACAATCTCTAATCCAATGAATAACTCTTTATGGGACACACAAAATGAAAATGAAAATGAAAATGTTGATGTAGACAAATTAAAACTCAGATGCCTAGTTTACCCTTCACGTTCATGACTAATTCATCCAGTTGCTTCTTCAGCTTCATAACCACCTAAACCTGCAAGAATTAAAAAAAATGACAATTGGCATCATTCGATCATGAGCATGATAATAATCAAAATGAGATCAGGTTATATATGATTTAGAAAAAAATGAGTTGCAGACTTTCAGTTGTCTTTAGGCTCGACCAAACAACATTATTATTGTCTTTTTCAAGTTTTTATAAGCTTGTGTGGAAGAAACAATAAGACTTGAACTTCAGGAAGAAAATTACTTCTCATGAACGTATTAACTCTAGTTCTTCTACGATGAACAATTTAAAATAAAAATCTTTGCTCTAACAAAAACTAAAACTCATGAAACGAATCTGTTTTAGAAAATTACTTACCATCTTTTAGGATATTGCCGATTTTTGTCTGGCTTCAAAACCTCAGCCCTTGAACCAGCGATTAAACTAACATGGCAGACATATGTCGCAAAATTGTAAAATCAAACCACCTTGATACGTGCAGGTCCATTTCAGCAAATCTGCTAACAAAATATGCAATTAATAATAAGCAAACACCACAAACGTTATAAACTCTATTAGAGATGGGAAGCCCTAACGGAGACATTGTAATCGAACCTGTAAAGCTCAAATAACATAGACGCTTAAAAGATACGAAGCCCAAATGGAACCCTAAGCGTCACAAAGCCTTAATAGAGTCGTTGATGCCACAGTAAGCTTGCCACCATTATCACATATCGCACAAACAGAATCGAAATGATCATCGTCATCATCTGACTCGCTATCTTCGTTAGTGTTGTCATCATCTTGAGTTTCACAGTTTGTATCATCAACTATAAAGCTAGGTTATGTAACATCCTACAATATATTTTCAAGAATGTCAAAAGATTGAAAGAAATCAGTGAGGAAAAACCGAGACAAACCAGAAGCCGATTATACCTCATCAAAAGCGTTCGTTTTTCCAGCGGATCTTCACAAATGGCCCTGCACAAGCCTTCCACAGCTCCTTATACAGCGGATCTTCACAAATTTAACAGCTTTTTAAAACAAATTTAAACAAAAAGATGATAAAACATGTTTACTTGTTCATCGGTAAAGATTTTTGGATGAACTGAACTTACCAGGTAGTCATGGTCAGAACCCTAGCCGCTGCCTGCTGTTGATGCCGGAGCCACCCATTTTCATCGAGTCTCCACACACGCAGCTCCCGTACACCGTTGTCACATTCACTGCCTCCGCTCAGCCAAGTGGAATCATGAGATCTGTCAAATAAACCCTCAGACGTGTGATATAAAACCCTAGATCTGTTGATTCAAAGTAGAGCTTACCTCAGACATGAATTCAAAAGTAAAACCCTAGATCTGCAAGTTTAAAGCAGATACAAACATCGGATTCAAAACTAAAGGGCATGATCTAAAAAAATCAAAGGAGGTTGTCGGACTTACCTCGGGTTGTTGGAACTTGCCTCGACCACTATTACAGACCACGCCGTTGTTGGATCTGATGAGATCTTGCTCATACCACAGGAGGCAAGAAACCCTAAGTTGAAAATCACCAGAGAGAGAAAGGAGGAGCGACTGAAGAAATGAAAATCACCATTTTGTGATTTTAGGGGTTTTTCTTGAACAAGATGAAAGAGAACTCGGAGGAGAGAGAGAGAGAGAAATGAGAGCAGGACGTGACAAAAGAACAAAACTATGGAGCCATAATCCGAATTTCAAAATTCAAAAGAAGAAAATGTTCCCGCCTGTTGCGTGTGTTGAAAAGGTATTTTCAACACCTTCATGCTTTAAAGGTTGTACATTGGGCTTTAAATGGTTGTAAAGTGGCAAATGACCATTTCTATCCTTCCTATATGCTTTATAAAGTAGTATATATATATATATATATATATAGGGGAGAGTTTAAATGAGAACACTCATCTTTTGTGAGAACCATGAGAACAAATCTCAGCCCCTCATTTAAATTCTCTTGTGTTTTAAATAAAAGGGTAAAATGGTAATTTTACCAATCTCTCTTTCCATTATCACTGAACAACATCACATCTTCTATTATTGAAATCTTACACTTTTGAAACCTGCAACCACAATTAGAACACACTATGATTAGGTCAAGAAATCTTCAATCGGTTCATACAACTGCTCAATCTGTTTTGGATTCATACGAATGATTAGCTAAATCTTAAAACCGTATAAATCCAAATTTTGGTACTCAACAGTTATGGCAATTAGATCTAAGATTTAGGGTTCTTGGATAATTCCTCGATGTGAAGAAAAGAGCTGGAAAACGCAATTAAATACGGCACGATTGATGATATACGGTGATGTGTAGATCAGAATCATTTTTTCCGTTGTTTATATGTGCTTTAACATTTACCCACCTGATTCCACTCTCTCTTGGAGCCTATTTCAACATATCTTTCTTCCTTTGTATGTGTGATCACTGTGAACTTTTACTGAACTATTTATATGTTCTTTTGTGTGATTCATTTGTCATTTCATAAATGTAATCATGTGCAATTGGGCATTTTGTTGATTTAGATTAGAAATTACAATTTAATTTTAATCTATGTTGTTAGATCAATTAGGAAGCTTAAAATTATTGGTTTGAATCTGTAATTGATTAATCGAATTGCATAGCCGACTTACTATATGTAGGTAATGCTCCTAACCATAACAACACAATCCTTTAGTTTTTGCTAATTTGAACAGAATACCAGTGTTTAATTTTCTCAATTATTTGTTTTTATGTGTAATTATTATGGTTATTTTCATTCATAATTTTAATATATGTTCATTAAATGTTGGTTTCATTACGTTTACATATGTGTAAGATACCAATACATGTTTTTTATGCTGACCCATTATAACAGTAATTGTTTGCATCACTTCCTGTTCTGTTCTGTTCTGATTTACACATGTGTAACTGCTTAAGCCTTTTTTTATTTTAGCTTTATTGTTAATGATGCTAAACCTTTTACATGTCCATCTAATATCCCATATTTTAAGTTCTTGTTTTGCCTATGTATGTTTTTTATTGATGTTAACCCATATGCCCAAATCAAAATCAAGTAACATCCAAAATATGGTTTAGTGATTCTTTTCTTTGCAAAGAAAAACAATCAAGGCTCATGGGCTATCTAAGATCTGGTAAACACTAGATGTGTAACTATAATTTCTTACATCAAATCCTATTCAAATTCACACGTTGCAACTGTTGTATAGCATTCCCTATAAATAATGCTAAGCATGTTAAGCTTATGTCAGAAGTGTTAGATTTAGTCATCAATGTGGTGACCAACTAAGGTGTGAATCAGTAAAGCTTGATTCTTTTATCGAAAAAACTAAAGGTATTAAGAACAACTTTTTTAAAGAATTAATTGAATAATCACAACCTGCTAATGTTTCTTTTGTGGCTCCCCAAGGTATTAGAAACAAAGGTTTTGGTATAGCTCGTCGTTTATTGATCATGGAGAGAAAGTGGAGGTTAAGAGCAAGAAGAATAATAGAAATTGCAACTCTTCTTGCATACTTGGCTACCATGGTTCTCAGAACTATCCTAAACAAATGAAAGCAAACTGATTAAGCTACTCATTGTCATGAAGAAAGCCATAGTGATGAAGATAATGATGGTGAATGAAGTTTCTTTTTTATTTCTCTAGTTTTAGTTTGATCGTGTCATTTTAAACACTTAACGTAGTGTTGAATTTGAACTTTTGTATTGACGTTGGATTTTACAATTTTATATAAATGTTCCAATATTATTATGTGTTTGGGTTTGTTTTCTTATTTGCTATCATATTTTATTTGTATAAGTGTATATTTTACACATGTGTAAATATCATGTATTCCTATGTACTATGTCTTACGCATGTATAATTTTTTTAATCACTTGCTAGCAGTGAAAACCATATTGATATAGCCCGAAATGGTTTATTGGGCGCTATAAAAGGAAGGATGTAGTCTGGTGGTGGAGATAATAGGACATGTGATACGCACATGTGTAAGTGTTTGTTTACACATGTGTAAGCGTCTTTTTGCGTTTTACACATATGTAAACCGCTCACTGTGACTTTTTTGTTTATGATTCACATTTGTTCGTGGGTATTACAACTGTGTAAATTTGTTCCCAGTCAGGTATTTATTTTTGTTTTACACATTTTAACTGAATTACACATGCGTAAATTGTTCATTGTCATTAATTTTGTTCCTTTGTACATATTTTCGGCTCAATTACACATGTTTAAACAGTTTCCTGTCAATTAATTGTTTTTGTATTACAAGTTTGCAGCTCATTTACACAAGTGTAAACTGTGAATTAAACAAGAAAATATTTTTTGTAAAAGGGTATGGCACCCAGTGAATTTATTGACAACAAGAAAATATTTACAATCTACATGCATCGGGCTTCCCGGGATATACCCTGAGGAAGACACCAAACCTAAACCATTATCTATGGTCTAACAATTAGAACCAAACAAGCCCCCGACCATGAGAAAACTAGAAATAAAAAAAAAAACCTATTCTAGACTTGAAGCCACACCCGGCCCAAGTCCGACATAAAAATAAATCTGCATAATCAAGTTTCAAACAACCAAAACAATTCAAAAAAACAAAAAAACAATCAAACACGACCAAAACATTAAAACATCATCTAAAGCATAACAACCGAGAGTCCATCTTGAGCTTCCTAAAAACCTTGAACTCGACCAAGCCGCAACATCATCCTCGTTCCTCCACCTGTCGAAACACCAAACACACATACACCAAAGAATATCACCAACAAACATCAAACCCAACCTGATTTTCAGATCCCCAAACAAATATTTAAGTCATTTGTTTTACATGCCATAATAAACAAATGAACATTCTGACTTGCACATGTGTAAATTCCCAGTTACACAAGTGTAAATTTGTTTTACACATGTCTAAATTCTCAGTTAAACATGTGTAAAATTATTTTACACGTGTGTAAGTCTTTGTTTTACATGTGTAAGTGTTCTTGTCTTACACATTCTGACTTACACATGTGTAAATCCTCAGTTACACATGTGTAAGTTTCTATTTTAAACGTGTAAGTGATTCTATTTTACACATGTGTAAATTCTTTGTTAAACATGTGTAAATTTATTTAACAAAGTTTCCATTTTACACATGTGTAAATTTATTTTACACGTGTGTAAGTTTATGTTTTACACGTGTAAGTGTTTGTTTTACACACGTGTAAATTCTCAGTTAAATATGTTTAATAAAATAAATTGTTGCCATTTTAAAATACAATGTTGCATACATTTATCAATAGCTAGTGTAGAAAAGTCAGCAACTCAATGATCAATTACACTTCAGTTTTACAAATTTAAATCTTAGATTTTACCAAAACACTAGGAAAAACAAGATATTGATGTACCAAGTTTTAAAGGTCTTCATAATCTAAATCATCTTAAAGGAAGTATAGACTTTTACAAAATCTTAAAAGCTAAAATTCACCCAAGCATATGTAAAAAACAAGATGGAAAATGTTGATGTCATTTGAGCTAATATAGAATAGCTAATTGGTATCCATACATTATAAGTACAATATCTATTAAGAAAGTTAAGGTCTACTGGTTCATAAAAAGTTTTAGGGGGACTGTAGAAATTCAAGGCAAAGAAACAGTAAAGACATAATTCTAGTCCAAACATAAATAATTATTGAAATCCCTTAGTTAAGTTGTAACTCAGAGATTCATTGGATTTCAAAATCACACACCTGGTCAAATTCTGAACTGATGACAATGACAAGCTGTCAATGTGCAAATAATATACATACCAGAACTGAAATTGATGTCCCCTTAGGTCACATTACATTCATTTGTATCGCCAAATAGAGAATGAATATCATTCCAGCCCTAATTTTAATGAATCAGAACAATAAAAAGGTCGAAAAACCAAACCTGGGCGACCTTATAAGCCCTAGAACTACTTTCAGCGACCTTTTTACTTTCACCGCCCATTTGATTGTCGTCATTCATCCTTTTCTTCCGCAATAATCGTAGATAACTTCAGATTTACAGGTTGATTTTTTTTAGGAAGATGGTGAATCTAAAAGACGTGGATTCTATTTTGTGAGGGAGAAGGTAATTTTGGGGGTGAAGGATAATTGAATGTAATTTTACAATAGTGCCCTTTTGTTAAGCTTATTTAATGGTCCCCTTCTCATTTAAACCCCCACTAATCTTAGCCCTTGATTTAGGATAATCTATGGATGAAAATTGTTCCTAGAGTTCTCACAAAAATCCATGTTCTCAAGATAACCCTCCCCTATATATATATATATATATATATATATATATATATATATATATATATATATATATATATATATATATATATATATATATATATGAGCGTATGCACGTATGAGCGTATGTAGGCACGCGTGAAGATATGAGTATATGTATGTATGTATGTAGGTGTGTATGTAGGCAGTATGTGTATGTACATGTATGCAAGTGATTATGTGCGAACGTATGCATATATGTGAGTATGTATGAAAGTATGTACACATGTATTCAATGAGATTGAGTATTGACGATAATAATAGCATGCGTTGTGAACGAAGTGTATTGCAGGTACAATAAGGAAGTCTCGCCACGGATTATATAATGTGATGGAAAGCTAGAATGAAAAGAGATAATGAAATGAAAAGTCAACAAGAAGGAAACTTATTTATGTTTTGTGCTAACGTTATGAATGTATGTGGTGAGCGCAGGTTGATCGGGTCACGGAGGATCATCAAGGAATGGAGATCGAGGACCGAGTCGCAAGATATATTGTACGGGGACGTTGGTGTATGTAATATAGTAAACCTAGCTTATGTTTTTTTTATTTAGTAAACGAGTCGATTGATGGCTTTATGTGAGAGGGTTATGTTAAAATGAACTTTTGAGAAGGTCAAGGTATTTGTAAGGAAAGAAATTTTATGGCATGACTTTCCGCTGCGACTTTTTGTCAATTACATGTTAGGGTCTTACACAAAACCTGTCTTAGCTACATATCGTACCGAGACCTACTAATAAACTCGAGCCTCTCAGCGACAAGTTAAGCAGAATGCCTAGTTCTATTGTAATTTAATTACTGTTTCTAAGGCTGTCGGCCGATTTACCCAAAGATCACCCGAACCCGCAAAGATACGAACACTCAACACAAATTCATTATGTGAAAGACATCCACCAAAATTTATGTGAAACAACAAATAATCAACAATCAAATCTAAATACGCATACGCACCAAATTAGAGGTTCTAGAATTCTTTACTTTCAAAGAACAATCCATACACAAACAATAGAAAACCGTTAAAAATCCAAACTTCATTAAACTTTCATCTAACCTAGGTAGTAACAAAGGTTTTAGCCGGAAAACATAATGTCTAAAATCAAAACACAAGTTTCAAAACAAGAATTCATCATCAAAGTATTGAAAACAAGAAAATAATGAAAACCGAGAGATAAAACCCGAATGATCTTCTTTCCTATGCTCCAAGCTTCAACCGGATGATTCTTGTACGCCAAAACGTCTGAAAATCGTGAAATCTGCTCTTGAAATCGCCTAGGGTTTCTTGAATTCGTAATTAGGGTTTTGTGAATAATTAATTGACCTTTTATATCAATCCCTGAACTTGTAACGAAGAGGATCCGCCCAAACACCCCGTCGCGTCGCGTGATGGATATAACTCCCCACTGTCGCGTGGCGCGACTATATAAACAACCAAAAATATTATTTAAATATGTTAGCGGGGCGCGACGGTGAAGACAGGTCCTTGTGGCGCGACGCGAGGGCCTGTTTTTCACAGAATGATTCGTTTCTTGATCAGCTTCAACACCCCAAAACTTCAAAAAATATTCTAACTTCTTTTCCACTCGTTTCCCAGCCTTTAACACTTCGTTTTTCGACGTTTTTAACACCAACGACCTGGAAACACAGGATCCGATCAAAGTAACGAAATTCTAAATAATACTAAACTAATGAATACGAAAAATGTACAAACTCTACACGATAAATGGATGTATTTCGCAATACATCAAATATCCCCACACTTACTCTTTTTTCGTCCTCGAAAAAGAATTATGCAACGAAATCAGAGATGAATAAATACTCGGGTCAAAAACTTATTTATACTTGTTAAAATCAAAGCTTGCGTTAGCCGCAATTGCGAATTTACCTTTCCCTTTAAACCCAAATCCAGTCTTAAGCCCTTATCATGCGATTTTAGTTTAAGTGCGGTCAATCTACCTAGGGTCTCACGCTAGAAGCTACGGTCCACCTAATCCCACCTCAAGCTTATAGAACACAAGGAACGAACACTGGACCAATTCCTAATCGTCTTATATCAAAAACAAGAGAATTTAAAATCAAATTTTTTTCATTTTTCATCATTTTTCTTTCTTTTCATTTTTTTTCTTTTCTTTTAATGAGCTTAGACGTTGCTTTACCTAACCCAGAGGCATTCCGGATGTAGAGTCGCTATCCCCAACTCGGATTACATAGGCGTCGGTAATTTTTATTGCAATTTCGATTTCACACATCCTAGAGGTATTCCGGCTGTAAAGTCACTATCCCCAACCAAGATTACATAGGCCTGCGCTACTTTCATTCAGTTTCTAGCTCATTTTTTCTATTTCTTTCCTTTTTCTTTTTTCATGATTAAAAATTCTAACGGTTTTGACTAATAACGGCATTCTTTATACTCTTATTGGCGGTTTCAATTTCCCATTTTTCCCAAATGAAAACCCACTAGTAGACCGACAAATAAGGTATATTAAATCAAAGGGATCTAAAACCAAACCCGGGCCTATTCACATATCCCTAACTAGACACAAGCTCGATTTAATTTAATCTCATATTATTATTATTTGATCCCGAACAAAAATCAATCTTTTCTATCATTTTCCGTATTAATTTGCAAACTTCTTTATTCGAAAGACATTTTCTGATTTTTCAATTTTTTTGGATTTTTTCAATTTTTCAATTTTTTTGTATTTTTCATATTTATGACTCGAATACTACTACTATTTACATGTATCCCATCCCCACACTTAAATATTGCATTGTCCCTAATGCAAGAACGGAAATACGACTCAAACAAACTACCAAAAAAATAAAAACTAAAACGAAATAAATAAATAAAAGAATACAAGGGAAACGACTTAGCTGAATATGTGAGAGTGTCAAAGTGCCAGTCGTTTCCACATAAGCCCTCCAATTTGAAACGCGCTCAGCAAACAATTCCTAATCTCGGACACGCGAGCGAAAGCGGCAACTAACATCTACCTATCAACATCATAAACAAACTACCAAAAGATCATAATATATATATCATCATAAGTATCAGTTCCAAACAACCAAACCACCCCTCCCAACCAACCTGTTTAACGTATTTAAGTATAAGTACAAGCCAAAATATGAGGATAAAAAACAGCATAAAAATAAAAACAAAACATATCACATCAGCCCCCGCTGCGTCCTCATGATCCCCACACTAATCATCACAATGCTCGCTTGCACTCTCCTCACTGCTATCCTCTCGTCCACCTGCTCTAGAACCACCCTCTCCAAACACATGAAACGGGGGAGTCGGATCAAACCTCTCTCCAGCACCAACCGAGCCACCCAGCTCTCTCGGCTGAAAGAAATCTGGTATCCCTATGCTATGCCTGCTCATGATATACCGGAGAGCCTCCTCCTGTCTCTCATGCCCAGTCTGGATCATGTGCTCCAACCTGTCGAATCTCTGCTCCACAAAGCCAGAGAACGACTTTAAAGTAAGCTGCTCAGGTGGAGGCTTCCTATGCGGATACTGCGGCGCATGCCTCTCATCTCACTATGGTGGCCGCTGGTGGTGAGTAGGATCGATCTGCATCATAATATCCTCAGCTGGATGCCCCTCGGGCGGCTGTACCTGCGGGCCCTTCCTAATCGGCTCCCAGCCGTAAGGCTCAGTATAAGAAACAATCCCTGCCTGCTGCAGCTCCTTTATACCAAACATCATCGTCTTCGGCCCTTCATGTAGAAATCGGGGGATATACTTGTCAAACACTCCTAAATTCAATGCAATTAGTGTGATATATAGACCCATATCCAACGCAGCTCGATGACCTCCTCTACGCCCCCTGCTGAATGAATCAACTAACACTGTCGCCAGATTCATTTCTCTCCTTTCCACCCGACACATCAGAATGAACAACTCAATCTAGTGAATTTTAGAAACCATTATACAATTTTATGCTCATTCAAATGATCATTTATGCCGTAATTATTATTCAAACTAATAGAAATATTTATTACAAAAAATATATTTTGTCACATCGCATAAGTTATAATATTTATTTAATATGAATAACTTGCTATTTAAGACTTATACTAATTGTTGGAATCATACACTTAAGGCATTTTCACATACTTTTGAACATTGCATTTTATG
Organism: Helianthus tuberosus; assembly: GCA_030545235.1. Taxonomy (NCBI): domain Eukaryota; kingdom Viridiplantae; phylum Streptophyta; class Magnoliopsida; order Asterales; family Asteraceae; genus Helianthus; species Helianthus tuberosus. The sequence goes on from CM060442.1 coordinate 177,843,255, forward strand.
TTATTTTTTAGACTTGTTATATATATATATATATATATATATATATATATAGGCTAAAGATAAATAGAAAACCCACTTTAATTTAGAAAACCCGGGAAACTCTAACCTCCCGATGTTTTAAAAAAAAAAATATACACATGTTATATACATGTTTTTAAGGTATTTGGGCCAAAAAAATCAAAAAAGCGCCGAGTAGATATTTTTAAAAAAAATAAACAAGTTTTGGTGTAACACGTGTTACAAATATGTCAGATGAATGTAACACGTGTTACACCAAAACTTGTTTATTTTTTTTTTAAATATCTACTCGGCGCTTTTTTGATTTTTTTGGCCCAAATACCTTAAAAACATGTATATAACATGTGTATATTTTTTTTTTTTTTTTTTAAATTCGGGAGGTTAGAGTTTCCCGGGTTTTCTAAATTAAAGTGGGTTTTCTATAGATACTTACATTATATATATATATATATATATATATATATATATATATATATATATATATATATATATATAGGGTTAGTATCTATAGAAAACCCACTTTAATTTAGAAAACCCGGGAAACTCTAACCTCCCGATGTTTTTTTTAACACGTGTCAGATGAATGTAACACGTGTTACACCAAAACTTGTTTATTTTTTTTTTAAATATCTACTCGGCGCTTTTTTGATTTTTTTTGCCCAAATACCTTAAAAACATGTATATAACATGTGTATATTTTTTTTTTTAAAAAAAACATCGGGAGGTTAGAGTTTCCCGGGTTTTCTAAATTAAAGTGGGTTTTCTATACATCCTTGCCCTATATATATATATATAGGGGAATGCTAAAATGAGAACCACCTCGAGTTGTAAGAACCGTGAGAACTACACCGTAGGGGGCGCGGTGGACCAATTTTTTTTTCATAAACGTAGATGCATGTATTATAACATCTGTAAAAAAAATTCAAAAAAAAATGTCGTGTGTGTAGTTTTGAGCGCCACAAGTTTGTGTTTACGGGTACAGTAAATCTGGCCGGAAAATTTACGATACCCGTAAACACAAACTTGTGGTGCTCAAAACTACACACACGACATTTTTTTTTGAATTTTTTTTTTACAAATGTGCTTATAATAAATGCATCTACGTTTCTGAAAAAAAATTTGGTCCACCTCGCCCCGGATCAAAAAGTTCTCGCGGTTCTTACAACTCGAGGTGGTTCTCATTTTAGCGGATATATATATATATATATATATATAGGGGACCTCTAAAATCAAAACAAGCTCTAGTTGTAAGAACCGAGAGAACCACTTTCTAGCCACTAGATCTACAAGATGGATGGATGAGATTAAAAGTAGTTAAAATTAATATTAAATACTTTTTGTCTCATTATGTTTTTAATATTTTAATGCAAAAGGGCAGTTTAGTAAAATTACTCTTTTTTGTCTTTGTGTCTTTATTATTTTTTATTATTATTTTTTTGTATTATTATAATAGTTGGTTTTTTAAACAAATTTTTTTTATTAAAAACCATTTTAAATTCAGATTTTTTAACAAAACAAATTTTTTTCGCGCCAGTTTTTTTGCTTTCCGTTTTTGCCCGCCGGTTTTACGCCCAATTTTTTTAAGCCCTGTTTAGCCCCAGTTTTTTACACCCCGTTTTTACACGCCGTTTTTACGCCCTGTTTATGCGTCATTTTTTACGCCCCGTTTTTTAAGATTCATATTTATGCGCCGTTTTTTACGCCCAGTGTTACGTGCTGTTTTTTTAACGCACCGTTTTTTACGCCCGGTTTTAATGCACCGTTTTTACGCCCCGTATTTACGCGCCGTTTTACCACCCGGTTTTTTTACGAGCCGTTTTTTACGCCCAGTTTTTACGAACTGTTTTTTTACGCGTCGTTTTTTACTCCCCGTATATACGCGCCGTTTTTTTACACACACATTTTTAAAATATTTTTTTACAAAAATACTTTTTTACAAAAAAAAAATTTACAATTTTTTTATTTTTACAAAAACTTTTTAACAAAAAACAAAAATTTATACGAAAACTTTTTTACGGTTTTAACCTTTTTTTACACACACGTTTTTTTAACTTTTTTACGTTTTTTTACGAAAACTTTTTTTACGGTTTTAAATTTTTTTTTTACAAAAACTTTTTACCAAAAATAATTTACCAAATTTTTTTTATAAAAACTTTTTTTACAAAGAGAGTTTAAAGAGGAGAGAGAGATAATTTGATGGTTTTGATTAAAAAGGAGACTTTAAAAAGGAGAGAGAGATGATTTAATGGTTTTAAATAGAGAGAAATTGAAATGACTTTAAAAAGAGACTTTAAAGAGGAGAGAGAGATGATTTGATGTTTTGATTAAATGACTATATTACCCTTTTGGTTGTCATGGTGGAGAGTGGTTCTCGCAACTGGCGTTGGTTTTCATTTTAGCGGCCCCCGATATATATGTATATATATATATATATGTTTGGTTAAGAATTCCTATTTATCATTCCTTTTAATTTAGAATATCTGTTATATCCATTTTAGGGTGATTTGGTCAGTTGTTTTACCTCGTGTACTCGTGCGGTAATTCTCGTGGAACAATTCTTCGCAACCTGTGAGTAAATCTATTTCTCTCCCCTTTTTAGTCATTAAATATTTTTAAGGTGTATCATGTGTCATGTTTTCTATTGATTTTTATTTGATTAAATAACATGCAAAGTCAATGTGTCACTGTGTATATCGCATTCATTGTTTCTGTTATTTCTAGTATCTATCGTTGCATATATGTTTACCAATGTGCTTACTCGCTTTGTGCCACATGTTTCGTGTGGATCCACCTGGATTATAGGTTCCCCATGGCCATGGGTTGTATACTAGTGTCGTCACCAGTATTAGACTCGCTCTTGAGACTAATGCACACTATAGTCTTTGAGTCTTGTTGTTTCTATTGTATCTATATTGTGATTGTCATGATTTGTTGATTCTAGTGATTAAAGATGTTTCTACAACACACGAAATTGCATCTTAAATATATTTCAAAAGATTTCTAACCAAAATAAATCAATTAATAAAGAAAAATATTTTATTTAAAATCTAGATCTATTCACTAACATTTTGTTGACCCAAAATCTTTTTACGCATGATATAGGTACGTGACTTTGAGAGGATTTGAAGTCGAAGACATGTAGGATGTGCCTTAGTAATAAATGGGATATTTGTACATGATTATTTTTCTTTTGTAAATTATATGAGTTTTATTAAACACATTCTATGATTATCTGTGACAATTTAAAATTGATGCTTTTAAATATTAACTTATAATAGTGTCATGAGCTATGGACAATCATCATGCCCCGTACTAATCCGCTGAGGGTCGGGGTGTGATAGAAAATTTTCATGAACTAAAAATACACACGTCACACTTTATGCTCAAACAAATTCTAGTGCACTTATTTCCAGTTTTCGGGTGTTATACCTTCCATTTCTTACGTTTTCGTGCAACTTCTACACTTCCAGACCTTGTGTAAAGCTAGGTTCCACACCGACAGACCATATCAACACAAACATGTATATAACATCACATATCAATCCTTGGAAATTATCTTTTTTGGTTAGGTTTTTTAAACTCGTTTTCTTATCGAATCTTAGTATTTTTGCTCCATAACTTGAAGTTTTTCACTATTAAACATCATGAACCATCTTATTACATATAATAGAAGTATAAGCAACCTTTGTGGCCAAAGGGTTAGATTTTATGGATCAAAACCCTTTTGTTTTTGTTAAAACACTTTTTAACACAAAAAGCCATCAAAATTCACTCGCATGAGCTTTGGTAACCTTAGGTTTTTTTATTGAAATCAGTTAGGATGATTGAGAGCTGAACTGAAATGTTGGACCTACAAAAGAACAAATGATATCCAAAAGCCAAAGGATGACAATGAGATCAAGAAATAAACAGTTGATAAAGCAATTCTCTCCCTAAAGATAGTGAATCTTGAACACCTAAATTAGAGCATCTATTGAAGACAAGCAAATATCTGATCAAAACCTTGCAATCGCTGTTCATGAAGAAACAAGGTCTGCTGAAGCCTAAAGTCTGTTGAAGCAAAGGTCTGATGAAGAAGACTAAATATCTGTCTGGCCAAAAAGATGTTTGGATCAAAGCAACAGAGGATAGTTCAAACAGATGTTTCCCAATGTAACAGTACTTGTTTGTATCAGTGTTTAGCATAGTTAGATCAGATGTTAGATTTGCATAAATGTTTGCAACATCTGTGGAATCTTTTCTTTTAGGAATGTTAGATGTCACTATCAGGGTGATGTAAGCCTATCACAAACAAAGCTTTAGTACTTAATATAAATAGATCTCACCCGTCAACGATCTATTTTATCACTTCACGCATTCTCTTTTATACGAATAGTTTTGTGAGTGATCGGGCCGAGTGGGAGATTGTAGAACCATTCTGTAAAACATTTGAATCATTGTGATTAATGGAAAAAAGTTGTTAATAATATCTTCCTACTTGTGAATTTTATTGTTTTTCTATCAGTATTTGTTTACAAGTATCAAACTCTGATCCTAACAATTGGTATCAGATCTTGGTCACATTAAACTTGATTTCATAATCAGTTTAACACACAAAGATCAACTCACAAAGATCCAATACTATCCGTAGCTCAGATAGAAAAGTGTAGAACTCAAAAAGTGTCTTACGCATATTATGTTCTTCAAAAAGATCAAAAGAGAATGTCACTCAATAACTATGATTCCCTTATCTCTATTTTTAATAGAAAACCACCGATGCATGACATATCAAATTACAATATTTGGCAACATCAAACGGTGCATTATCTTGCTCAACATAACACAACGTGTTGGAGGTCTGTATTGTACGGACCACATATTCAAATGATACTTTGCGTCGAAAATCCTGATGTAAATTAGCCAAAGTAACCAGAAGATTAATCTATGCTAGGCTTCAAAAAGTTTGAGATAAATGCCAAAGAACTAAACATAATTGCAAGGGCTCTTGTAACAACTCTCTAAAACGTTCCACAACAATTCGCAATCGAAACCCCGAACGCGTACAATGAGAACCGAAACGAAAAACGAGAAAACCAAGTTTTGGTCATCGTCGCATGGTGCGACGGGCCCAGATTCTCTGGATGCCACACGTTGCCACATGTCACCATGTGGCAAGGCTAGGCCACTGACTCAACAACCCTACACCTTAGCCACCCTCGTCACGTGGTGCGACGGCGTCGATTTTCAAATACATATGGAGTGAATTTAGGACAGTCTCAATTGCTCATTTTGACTTTTTTGCTCTCGATTTCACACTTTCGTTTCTCTGTTACCGAACCCCTGTCCTAATTCTCATGTACGAAACCCTAATCGCTAAAACGATACCCTGTCCAATTGATCTGAAACCCTAGCAATGAAAAGCTGAAGTTTGGCCTGAATAAGGTGATAATTCTCACCTTGAGGTTTTGCTCTCGTGATTATCGTTAAAGTTTAATTTGGTTTTTTACACTAACTCGAACTTACATGGAGGCTTTAAGAAAACTTAGCGGTTAAGAAAACTTAGCGGTTACGAAGACTTAGCAGTCAAGAAAACTTAGCGGCTCAGAAAACTTAATAGGTAAAGTAAACCTAATAGCTAAGGAAACTTAACAGCCAAGAAAACTTAACAACTAAGGAAACTTAACAGCTAGGTAAGTTAATCAGTTAACCAGTTAAGTAAGTTAATCAGTTAACCAATTAAGTAAGCTAATTAGTTAATCATCTAAGTAAGCTAATTAGTTAATCAGCTAAACAACTAAGTGAGTTAATCCTCTAAATAGCTAAGTGAGTTAATCTGCTAAACAACCAAGTAAACTTAACAGCTAAACGATTAAGTAAACTTAATAGTTAAGAAAACTTAGTATCTAAGGAAGGTATATATGGGTAGATAGTATTTAAGGAAGGTATATATGGGTAGATAGTATCTAAGGAAGGTTAATCTAGGGAAGGTATATATGAAACTTCCTAGCTAAGAAAAACATATTCCTTACCTATAAATAGGAAGCCCAGGATTCAATTTTCCTTGCTCATTTCTTTTCTTCTTCTCTCTATAAGTTGGTGTTCTAACCAATAATCGCCGATACGATATTCTGTCCGACCAATCAAAGAACCAACCGACGAACACCAAAGCTCTGCCTGAATAAGGCGAGACTTTATGAGCATCCGTTGTGGTTTTAGTTTTGATCTCGTGACCATCGTTAGGTTTGATTTGGTTTTACACTAATATGTATTATACTTTGTTAAACTAAATGTTTAACTGTCAGAAAGCTCAGAACTATAAACTTACTATCAAAATAGATGCTTAATTACCAGAAGACTCATAACTATATAAGTAGATGCTTAAGTATCAGAAGGCTTAGAATCAGGAGGACTGTTAAATTAAGAACTATAGACCTACAAGGTGAGTCATTCTCTTTTATCAAATGCTTTCAAAATCCTAAATGTGTTCTAGTTATATTTACAATGATTAAGTCTTTGTATTCTTAAATTACTGCTGGTATGTGGGGTTTTGTACTCACTACTTGATAAGCTTTGCTATTGGACAATGGGTTAGCCAATAATAATATGACCACAGTCACATGATTTGCCAAGTGACAAATACCATTGAGTAGTTCTTTCCTATTGGACAATAAGATAGCCAATAGTGATATTATAAGATATAAACAAATGTAAAAACTCTTAATGCTGTAAATATAAAAATGTGTCATTTTATACAAATGAATGAACTCACCAGTATTTCCTGTTGATCAAATATTTTTAGACATGTTTCAGGTGACTTACTGTAGATTCGAATAAGAGTTATTACACAGCACCAAGAGGCTTAAAGGAGTGGCTTATTTTATGAATTAAATTAAGAAATTTTGTTTTATATTTTTGGGTTTATTCCCTATTAGAAGCTTTTCTGTAAAATGTGGGTTTTATTCTCATTTGTTATAAATAAAATCCGGTGATTCTAAACTTTGATATTTTCCTAACTCACGGTCCTGATGAAATTTACGCTGCAATGTTTTCAAAATAACTATCGGTACCACTTGACTGTTCATGGCTCCTGTCCAGGGTATGGTCGGGGGTTGTGACAACTTTACTAAATGAGATCTACACGAGCTATTAGACTGTAATAGTGCTAAAGAGTTTTGGGATGAGTTAGAAGAGAAAGTAAGTAAAACTAAGGAAATTGTTAAAAACAACCAGAAAACTCCTGACATACAAAATGTTAAGAGTATATCTAACTGGTACAAACAACAGTTTGTGAAAAGGACAATGATAGTGTTGTAAAAAAACAGTGATCCTTGGAATACAACTGAAGATGAGAATAATTGCGACTACGCATTCATGGACATCAAAGTGGGAGTCTCTACATGCCTAGATAGCCTATGGTATGTAGATAGTAGAGGATCTGGACATATGACTGGATACAATTATCTACTAACAAACTTCCATACTCATGGAGGTGGTGACAAATCCTTTGGAAATAATTCTAAAGGAAAAGTGATGGGGTCAGGGATAGTCCAGGCTGGTAAGCTAAAATTTGAAAATGTTAATCTAATTAACAATTTAAAATTTAATTTACTAAGTGTTTCACAAATGAGTGACAAATGCTATGGCTCTTTTTTTTTTTTTACAAAGATAACTTGTAAAATTATTGGACCTAAGGTTGTTAAAAAGATTGACAAAATTATAGCTGAAAGCACTGCTCAACTTGTTGCTCATAGAAGTGGTAATGTTTATGTAGTGGACATGTCCAAAGAAAACCTAAAAACAAATGTATGCTTATTCTCTGTTGCCCCAACAAAACAAACAGAGTTATGGCAATGAAGGTTGGGACATGTTAATTTGAAAACAATTAACATCCTGACAAAGCAAAAACGTGTCAGAGGTTTGCTAACCAAACAAAGTGTGATGAACACTATGTTTCCTGTTTAAAAGGTAAACACCATAAAATATCATACAAACCCATTGAAGAGTCCAAAAACAACCCAATGTTTACAAAAGTTACACATGGATTTGTTTGGCCTAGTAAAAATCATGAGCTTGAGGAAAAAAAGATATTGCTTAGTGATAGTTGATGATACTCTAGGTTCACATGGACTTATTTTTTTCACTTAAAAGATGAGACTGTAGGTATTTTGAAAGAATTTATTATAAAAGTTAAAAAATAGTATGATCTACCTATAAAGTCTCACAGAAGTGACAATGGGATATAATTCAGAAATCAAGAACTTGATGATTTCTTTGTATCAAAAGGAATAGTGAGACATTTCATTATTCCACCAGAATAAAATGGGGTTGTTGAATGAAAAAAACATAACTCTTATTGAGGGTGCAAGAACTATGCTTGCAGATTATGGCCTTCCATTGTCCTATTGGGCAGAGGCTGTGAATACTGCTTGCTATGTTCAAAACAGGGTCTTAATAAATCCTAGGCATCAAAAGACTGCCTATGAAATTTTATTCAAAATAAAATCTTTAATTTCATTTTTCAAAATCTTTGGCTACCCATGCTTTATTTTGGATCTTAAAGATTCAATCTCAAAATTTGCAGCCAAAGTGGAATGTGGATATTTTCTGGGATATTCTTCAACAGCCAAGGCCTATAAAGTGTTCAACACAAGGACCATGACTATAGAAGAAACATTGAATGTAAAAGTTAATGAACTCTCTCATCCCTAAAACTCCCCAAAAATCTAGCAAAACTTTTTTGATCTTGATAAATTCAATTTTGAAGAATTAACTGTAAAGGTTGAGGTTGAAGAAGGTAAATCAAAAGAAGTACAACAGGGTTACAGATTTGACATTGAGATGCTATCTTAATAAAAATTCCATTCTGATCCACAAAGCTCATCTTCACAAAACAACAGTCAGTCTATAAGACTCCTCTTAGCATTTGCTTTCAACCATAACATGAAGGTGTATTAAATGGACATAAAGTGTGCTTTTCTCTATGGGAAGATCTAAGAAGAGGTATATGTGTGTCAACCACCTAGATTTGAAGACACATTCCATCATGATTATGTCTACAAGCTAAAAAAAGCTTTGTATGGACTAAAACAAGCACCAAGAGCCTGGTATGATACTCTATTTACTTTTCTCTTATCCAATGAATTCAAAAGAGGTAAAATTGATAAAACTCTATTTCTAAAATAGAAAGGGAAAGATCTGTAAATTGTACATATCTATGTGGATGATATCATTTTTGGATCCACATGTGATAATTTGTGTGATGAGTTTAGAAAATTGATGACAACTCAATTTAAGATGAGTGCCATGGGGGAGTTACAATGTTTCCTTGGTCTTCAAGTATAACAACTTGAAAATGGAACTTTCATTCATCAAAACAAATATGTCAAAACACTCTTGAAAAAGTTTGACATGAATGATTGTAAACCATGTGCTACCACCATGAGTATAAGCAAACCATTCATATCTGATGAAAAAGATGACTTGATAGATCAAACACTTTACAGATGTATGATTGGGTCATTGATGTACTTAACTGCATCAAGACCTGATATTATGTTTGCAACTTGTGTCTGTGCAAGATATCAAGCATCACCTAGAAAGTCAAATTTAATAGCTGTAAAAAGGATATTCAGATACCTCAAAGGTGCTCCTCTACTTGGTATTTGGTATCCAACTAACGGAAATATTGAGCTTTCAGGTTTCTCAGATAGTCACTTTGCTGGATATCACAAAACAAGGAAGTCAACATCAGGAGGCTGCTGATTCCTAGGAAATGCCTTGGTCTCATAGCAAAGCAAAAAAGCAAACAACAGTCTCTAGCTCTACCGAAGAGGCGGAGTATATAGCTGCTACGTTGCACTTCACAACTCCCATGGCTTAAAAATCAATTACTTGATTTTGGTATAACTGATTTGAAGACACATTGGATAGTCAAGCAACAGAAAACATTATCAAGAACCTAGTATTTCATTCAAAAACAAAGCAAATTGACATTCGTCATCACTTTGTGAGAGATTATTACGAAAAAGGATTGATTTCACTTCATCATATTCCCACTCCCACTGAAGATCAATTAGTAGATGTGTTCACAAAAGCATTGAACACATCTACCTTTGAAAGATTGATCTACAGAATTGGGATGTTAAATAGATACTGCAAGTATTTTTCAGTTCTCCTAAATAAAAACATTAAAATGTTAGTTTAAAAAAATCAAACTTTTGTTTTCAAAAGATAAAGAAAAGATTAATAAAATCAACAAAAAACTCTGTTCAAAGGAGTTAAATATATGTTTTAGTGGGTTCAAAACTCTATTTACCACTTTATTACAAAATCATCCACTGTTCTCATTTCAAAACTCTATTTAACCCAACAGAGATTTCAAACACGGGTTTCCATCCATCTTTTGACCAAAATTCAAACAGATGGGCCAGCCATTGATTTTTCCATCCAAACATCTGTTGAGACTCATAAGAGGTTTCTAACATATATTTTCAAAACAAACCTTACGTTTCTTCACCAAAGGGTTTTGTTGAACAGAGCTTTGATAAACAGAGCTTTGCCTTATCTAGTAAATGTTTGCCACGTTACTCAAAAAAGTAACCAGGGGCCAAGTCATCACCACTGTTGAAAATCCCTATAAAAACCCTAACCAAACATAGTTTATCCTTACCAATGCGATAAACTTTGAAATCTCAAAATTTTGTCTCTACAAAACAATAAAAAAGATCATCAACTCAAAGATTTTCTAAAAGATTTTCACTCTTCAATCAAAAGATTATCTATTCAAAAGATTATCTATTCAAAAGATTCTCAAAAAATCTGACCTATTTTCACAATGGTTCTAAACTTGAAACCACCCCATAACTACCTCTCATATCTTGTGAAAACTTCTGCTAACACAGAGTTTCATTCAATCATCGATATTATCACTTCATCAAAATATCATCATATTCTCACCGCTAATGCACCCATCCATTTAGAACATCTTCAAGATTTTTAGGTGAATTCAGATGTCTTACTTCATGATAAAAAGCCCTTCACAAGCATCTCAAAAGTCAATGGTGTCAATATCCGGATCACACAAGAGTTGATCACAACCACATTCGCCTTAAATGATGAGACATGTAGTGAAACTTTTACTAAAACTGATCTCCAACTTGGATTCATAGCGGGGGGGTATGATGCATAGATAGCAGGAACAACTATTTTTAAACCAAAATTTCCACTTGCAATGAAATTTTTCTTCCATACCCTACCTGTTATGTCTATCACCAAAAACTACTACTTACAATGAAAGTCCTTTGAAAACACAGTATTTATGATTTGCTATTTTAACAAATGCAAACTTTAAGCTATCCAAAACTCTATTTATTGAAATGGTTGCAAATGTAAAAGTCAAGAAATGGGGCAAACCTAAAGCCTTTATCTTGTACCTTAGACTTTTAAGTTGTCTTTTCCAAAGGGTCTTGGCACAAAACATTTTTGCAAGGGGTGAGGCTTTTCAAATTAAACGTCTTTCAAATGAAACATTCACCCACATGATGACCAAGGGTCAAGAAAATGTTTTAGAAAACCCATCAATAGAGGTTACAACATCTATTTGTAACGCCCCAAAATCTGAATGTTAATATCTGTTGTATGTTATTATGTGACACGTCAGGAAATAAATAACTAGGCTATTTAACCTAGTTAAGGGTATGGTCAAAAGTCTTAAATGATTAAGGTAGTGTCAGTTATGTTTTAAAAGTAAACCCGAGGGGCTAAAATGGAACAAATGAAAGTTAAGTTATAAAATAACTAAACACACACAAACACACACATACGTGTGTGTTCGAGAAAGATCATGAGGCTCCCATGGAGCCTCAAACCCTAAACCGCCTTTAAGCTCAAATTGGAAGGCAAGATGAAGCTGAAATCCATAACCGAGCATGGATTAATGATCACCAACACGAGGGGATCATAAGGTATGTCTTAAATCTAAGATTGGTGATCATGGGTGAAGTGGGTTATGTTCTAATCCGTGAGTTAATATGAAATTGATCATGTACAAGGGTTAGAATCCTCGTGTAGAACATGGGTTATGAATGGTTTGCGTTAATTTGATGTTTAGAGGTGACACCTGTTAGTTAGGGTGAAGATGATGACTAGTATCACCTCCTATGTTCAAGTCTTGTTGAATGATTGATGTATTATGTGGGTATGATGAATTATTGTTAGATGAAAGTATAGGAATATGATGATGTTATGTTTAAGGTTCATTTGGAATGATACATGATGATTAGTAGTTTGTTTTGATGGGTTATGTATGAGTTTAGAAGAATTGTGCATGAAATAGTTGTACGTTATGCTTAAAAGGTAGTACTCACATCAAGTGTATGATGAAATGTATATAGTGTCGTCCGTATAGTCGATTATGATGTTACGGGTATATGATGATAAGTCGATAGTTAAGTATGGTTAATAGTTGACTTTTGAAAGTCAACTAAGTATAAGAAACATGGTTTGACTCGTTGTCGTAAATGTAGGTTGATGGGAAGTCGTATGGTACATGTTATAGCAAGCCGTGTTAAATGTAATGGCATGATGAGTTACATGAGTTTAACGTATACGGATATGATTATATGAAGTTGATTATGTATTTTAATGCTTGTTAGAAATGACTAAGGAAAGTTAAGTGTGAATTATGCGAGTGATATGATTGTTACATGTACAAAGGTGTATGCTAATAAGAGCGTGATTTCGATGAAATGAAAGTATAGGAATCACGTCGAGACGGACTCAAGCATGAGGTGTTAATGGGTCAAGAAGAGGCAAGGAATCGGATACGAGCACGGACGCATAAGGTAAGTGATTTCCGTAATCACTTCTTAGTACAAGTAAGTAATAAAGGGTTGTAATGAATTAAACATGATGTTTGAGGACAAATATGTGTTAAAGTCTTTCGTCGTAAATGATGGGTTTAAGGTTGACCAAAATGCCCTTGATGAGTATTTTGGGGTAAACGAACTTAAAAGTAGTTTAGAAGCAAGTTATTCGATTAGAGTAATGTTTTGGACAAGTATGGAAGTGGGGATAATGGTTTGGTCAGTCACAGACCAATTAATGCGCGAATACCCTTAACGGGTCAAATTAAGCATATGAACGATAATGTGTTAAGAGGATGCAAGACATCCAAGAATTTAGTAGGTTATGATAGACGTCACGGATATTGTTAGATTTATAAGATGCTATGGTAAAATAACCAAGTTATGTTGATGAATGCACGAACGGGTCAAAGTTTGGAAAAAGGGTAATAAGCCGAAGAGTTAGAAGTCTGAAATTTTATTATGTTGGATGTTGGTTTTTAACTCCACAAGGTGGAGGATTAAATTACGGACGCGTAGGAAAAAGAATCGGGTAAAACGGATCAAAAATGAGGAAGTTATGCTCGTTTTCGTAAAATCCGGACGTGCAGGGAATATGCAGCAAACAGCTGCAATCTTTCTCCTGAAATAGGGGGGTCGCGTAGCGCGACGGCCCGTCGCGTCGCGCGAAGGGTGTGTTATCCAGAAAAATTATTTTTATGTCTCGTTTTGGCTTGGGAACTCGTTTAAACGCGTTTTAAGTTATGTACGACTAGTTCAACTTACGTTTTTATGAATTTAAGTGTATGCCCACACTTGTTAGGTATGTATGTATGTTTGTATGTATCTAACATGTGTGTAGAAGCGTATGTAAGCATGTATGCGCAAACGTATGTAAGATTATAAGTGTGTGAAGAAGTACACGCGGATATATGAAGACGTATATGAGTAGGTAAGTATGAGTTGGGTATGTTGAAATAGGTGATTATAAATATATATGTAAGTAAGTATGTAGACATGTATGTATGTATGTTTTATAAACCTAAGTGTATGTATGTAGGGGTGTATGTAGGAAGCATGTATATGTATGCAAGTGAGTATGTACGAATGTATGCACGTATGTAGGTTTGTGTGAAGGCATGTAGTAAGGTGTATGTATGTATGTACGTATGTATGTATGTGTGAATGTATATATGTGGGATGACCTGATCGTACTTGACGATGTAGGTATGTATATATGTAGATACATATAGAATGATTTATATGTATTTATATGCAAGTTTGTATGTAGGTTGACATGTATGTGTGTACGTATGTATGTATGGAGATAGTGTGTATGAAGTTTAGGTATGTATGTAAGTCTTTTTGTACGATCAAGTGTTTACGTTGTTTATTCGTGTACATGGAGTTATAAGTGAAATGCAGGAATGGCAAAGAAGTCTCACCACGGATGGTATGACAGGATGGAAAAGCTGGAATGTAAAGAGTAAATGAAACGAGAAGTAAATGTGAACAAACCTTGTATGTTTATAATGGTTACTAATGTACGAATTTTGTGTGGTGAGCGCAGGTAGTACCAGTCATGAGGATATCCAAGGATTGAAGATCGAGGATCGAGTCACAAGACAGATTGTACGGGAATGTCTAAATATGCAATTTAGTGTTGATAAGTTATGTTCTTATATTATAAAATGAATTTTTAGAATGTCAAGATGTATGTCATGAAAGAAATTTTAAGACTCAAATTTCCGCTGCGTTGTTTTGAGGTTAAACGTGTTAGGGTGTTACACTATTGCAGAGCCCACTACTCCTGGTGACCACAGTGCCCAATCCTGTACTATGGAACACACACCAGGCATTTCCAAAAAGACCACTTCCATCTGCAAGCCCAAGTCTAAATGAAAAACAACAAAAATGGTGACTCTGGAGGATGAGGTTCCAGAGGAGCCTGCTATATCAAAAAAAGCAGCAAACATCTGTTGTTACTTCCTTATAACAGATGCCTACATCTCAACCTATCCAAACTCCTCAAATATCCTCACAAAAGGATTGTGTTGTAAGCACAGGAGACCCACATCAAGATGGAGATGACTCACTCGAGTATTTCTTCTCAACCCCTCTCCCAGGGCTGCTTCTCTTCTCACTCCATCACCACCCACTACACTTGTCCTATCTACCATAAAACCATTGCTTGATGCAGTTGACAACCCTGACTTGCATATACCTAGTTCCTCTCAACAACAAGTCACATAGAGTATAACTCAACAACTAACTAAGGCAAGTCCTGGAATCAGTGCTAGCCCACAAGCAGAGGAGGCTATATCTCTAGCGTCTCACGAGACACTTGAAGAGTTTTCAAGAGAGACAACTACTACAACTATAGAGACAACAGTCACACAGTTGAACAATAGTTACATTCCTAAGACCTCCTTGAAGGCAACAATTGTCGAGTCTACAATAGTACACTCTATAACAGTTGGAAGTCCCAGTACCCAGAAAAGGTCCACCTAGTACAAAACTAGGTACAACCAACTCTAGTGAGAATTCAGATGATCCTATTAGTTTAGGTGATGAGTTAAGATACAAAGAATTGATGGATATAGTGCCTAATATAGAATCTTCAGTGGTTGAGAAAAAAGAAATGATGAAGATATTAGTACAAAACTCTAAGCCTCCTCTAACAAATGCAGAACTTGCTGAAAAAGTTTGGTCGCATGCTCAAGCCTATCTTCAATTACAAAAGCAATTTGCAGATGCCACCGACAATATCCACACGAAAATGATCAGAAATATGGTTGAAGCAAGATTCAATGATACACAAGCAGAAATTAAAGCCATCAAAAATCATCTTCTTCAAGCTATGCACTGCTCCAATTCCCATGTATCCTTTAGATGATGCCAGAAAGGGGGGAAGTATTGATAACCTTAGGAACCTTCCACCAACAAACCCAGCCAAAAAGGCTAAAGTTT
Source organism: Helianthus tuberosus (assembly GCA_030545235.1). Taxonomy (NCBI): domain Eukaryota; kingdom Viridiplantae; phylum Streptophyta; class Magnoliopsida; order Asterales; family Asteraceae; genus Helianthus; species Helianthus tuberosus. The sequence goes on from CM060442.1 coordinate 177,859,064, forward strand.
CACAAACTACTGCTCAATCAACTCAAACCACTGCCCAACCATCCTAAACCGTTGCACTTCAAACATCTGTTGGCATTTCAAAATTATCAATAGATGTTACAACAGCACCACTAACCACTTCACTACCATCTATCCCTCAAACTAGAAAAAGAAAAAAATGATAACCTCACCCATCAAAACACTCTCCACCAAAACAATAACATCATCACTCCCCACATCATCACCACCGCCACCACCACCACCACCACCACCACCACCACCATCATCATCATCATCATCATCATCTCTTACATCTGTAAACCTTCCAAGGCCATCTAGTGTAGGGACGAGCATGGTACCCGTTCGGTACCGAAAATCCTCAAAAGTGGGTACGAGTATCGGTACCAAATATACCCGGTACGGTATGGTTCGGTACCGATACCGGTACGGTACCGGTATTTTAGTGTAAACACCAGTAAATACCGGTACCGAACTGGTACCGAAAATGTCAAAAGTCGATACCGAAAATGTACCCGGTTCGGTAAATTCGGTACCTTCACCTGGTACCATTTGTTCATCCCTAATCTAGTGTCGGTGAATACCTAGAACTAAAGATAAGACAGGCTAAAAAATGGTTTGAGGAAGAAACCAAGGGAAGGATGACAAACAAATTCTATCAGAAGAAAATAAAAAAAGTAGAAGCGCTAGAAAGCTATGCCAACATGTAATACCTTGTAAAATCGTGTCCAATAAAGTATTGACGCGTGTCCCTATTCCTATTGATGCCTAATGTTGGCTAGGAGGGACTAAATTAGCCAATTGATGAATGTATGAATGTGGAGGGACTAAAAGTGTCAACATGCTTAAACTAAGCCTCAGAAAGACCTTTAATGGTATCCGTATTATCGAACGAGCCAATTGATTTGGACGAGAGGAACCGTTTGTGAAATTGTTTGGAAGTTTGCAAGTTGAAGGGTTTAAAGCGTCAACATATTAATTTATACCTCTGAGTGACCTTTTAACGAACCCGGAGCTTAATGATGTTCGGTTATACTTCCTAATATACCTAATACTGGTCTCGAGGGGTTAAAAGTGCCAAAAAATGAAAGTTATATAAGTTTTTGGAGACAAGGGACCAAAGATGCCAATGTTGGAAAGATAATAGGGGGCGCCGCGCTGCGCGACAACCCACCCCTATTGTCTTCGCGGGGCGCAACATGCTGAAACTGGCAGAAAATTTCGAACAACTGCAAGTTTCTTCCTTGTTCTCCACACAAACCATCTTAACACCTGCAAATCGATACCAGGGGCTCATAGCTAGTTTTAGACACGTCCTAGGACACCTGGAGTGATCTCCTAGCCTCTCATCACACCAGGATTGATCCAAGACATCAGCTCCAACTATAAATCAGAGTGTTCTTCAACACTCATACTTGCTCATTCTCATTTTATCAACTCCTCTCTACCTCTGGAGATTCCCAACAGAAAGGAGACCCTAACTGAGTTCTAAGTTCGAGCTAGGACCTTTTGTAAGTGTTCCTAACTCCTGCATTTCTGTTTATAGGCATTTAAAAGCCGAAAGTCAAGCTTTTTCGATAAAAGCTTTGACTGTCGATTTAGACCTTAATGGTCCAGCCATTGTTCGAGGTGAACATAGCTACGTGATCGTAATTAGGTAGGTGTTAATCCCTGAAAAGGGCACCTCCTAAGAATCACATTTGCTTGGTCAATTGACGGGTCAAAGTTATTAACATTAAAAAGTCAAACGGGCCAGTTTTGAAAATAATCATAATCTGATAATGTAAGTGTTATAAAATATGTTATAACACTTTAATAACTTAGTAATAATTATTAGAACATGTGTAAATATGTTCGGCTCATCAATTCCAGGTTTTGAAAATAGTCAAAAGTCACGACGTTTGACTTCTGCTTTGACTTTCGATTCTGACCCGAATTAGATTAGTTTGCTACTGATTTAAGTTTCCATTATGATCATATTATTATGTAGCATAACCATCTGAGGTTATATTACATGATCATAGTAGTAATCTGAGTTTTTATGCAAGTTCCGTTATTATACTAAACTTTGACTATTTTGCCCTTTTTGCTAAAAATAAGGTTTTTGTAGGTCCCCTTAACTGTGCGGATCGTAACAGAATCGTCGATCCAACCTAGAGTGGGGAATCCCCTAGATCAGATTTCACAGAAAACGAGTAGAAACAGAATCAAGAACACGATACACTTTCAATCCGGTCTTCTATTGATTATCCAACACGAAGTTTACAATCAATTCAAGACCCACAAGAAATCTCTCAGCCACTCTCTGTAGATTTCTCTAACTCTCTCTCAAACTCTATTCACTTGCCCCAAGTGTCTCTAACTAGCTTAATGTCTAACCTAAACCCTAATGCCAAGCCTTGTTTATATAGGATAAGGTTTGCACATGGGCTTTGGTCTGGGCTAGGCCATTCTCCAAGCCCATTACAACAACTAAACTCCCTAACCAATAATGCTAAGCCCAATACAAAATATATAAAAACTAAATAATCAAACTATTAGGCTATTGTCACAAAACATGCACCAACAAACTCCCCCTTGACAATAGCTTCATAGTGTAACTTTGTCTTCAAACATCTTGCAGTCTTTTAGTCTTTGGATAGCATCAGCTACACAGTTTCTGACATCAACAAACTCCCCCTTAGCTGATGCTTCCAATCTCCAAAACTTTCATCGTTGTAGATCAGTGAACTAGCAATCTTTGGTTAAGCAAGTATCTCCAAATTTTCCAAATCTCTCTCTGCAATGTAGTAGAAGGATCCTACCATGCATCTTCACACGATCTTCACATCACTCTTAATCTGCACTTTACTTGTATTCTGCAATTCATTTTGATAACTGCATCAATCTGTTTAGCAACACAAGCAAGTATCTCGAAAAACCATTAGCCTTTTCACATTAAAAGATAAACCAATATTTTATCTTATCATGCAAAAACAACTACATGACAGTTCAAAATGGGAGATCTTTTAAAAGGAAATATTTTTGGTATTTTTGATATTCTTCAAAACAAACTAACAAACTAAACTAAACTCAAAAATATTTACAACACATTTTTTTGTGAGTATCATGTGCAAGAAGATCATATCAGCAAAATCAAACTGTTTTCACACTATTAGATAATTCTTTATGTAATTTTCATGAAAAGCAGTTCAAGACGATTACCAGTATGTTTGTCCACTTAAACAAAATGCATGAACATTTCAAGTACCATTACCGTATGATACGTTAAGGTAATTTTATTCTGATATACTAGTGTGTCCCACTTCAGGATATACCCCCGCGATCAAGGTATGCACAAAGATTCATCGTAGTAGGTGAGTATACTGAATTCATCCGTTTTGTTTTTCAACATTTAGATCATTGGTGAACAGGTCAGTACTTCCGTACAGCAAAGAGACCAAAATATCTAACGAGGGCTAAGACAAATACCATTTTTGGTACGATTTATGCATTTTGCATTTTTGAATGACTCTCTATGAGAGCTTCTTCATTTTCAGGGTTTTGGCATTTTTTGCTCTTTTAAGATATCCTGGTTGTGTCTAGGTCAGCATGTATCTGGATGCAGCAGAAGGACAACCATGATATCCCCAGATGAAATAACAGTATAAAGACCCAAAACTTTAGATTTTGGCAATCTATCAACGCAAGATTTAAGGTCATTAAACCATACACCACTAATGTGTTCCCCACTCATACTCAGTGCATTTAGGTTTATATCACATTGGTAAGTTGATTATTTCATGCTTTTGCCTACTGATACATCATATGATGAAGCTACTATCACACTTAAGCAATTTAAATTCAGATTTAGTGTGACAGACTAACTTGCTGATGTACTATCATTTCTTCTTTTTCACACAGTGATAACTCATTTTTGATTTTCTATTTTATTTTTTTAAAGTTTTGATTTTTCAATGTTTTTGGATTTTTAAAATTTTATAACTTACTCCCCCTAAACACACGCGCTAACTAAACTCTTTTTGGCTTAGAGAAATTTCTCCTCCTAAATTTTTGTTTTTATGGAGTAAGTTTTAAAAACATAAATTTTAAAAACAAACAAACTCCCACTTTAACCTGACAAAAGTTTTTCAATGTTAAAGGCTAAAATAAACAAGACAATCACAGAAGTAAATAGTTTGTTACCCATGTTAACCTACTATTCACCTCAGATGCTTAGCAGGAACAACCACTGTTGAACACATCAACAGTCCTTCTTGGTCATCCTGCATTCACTCAACAACTCAGTTAGTCTTGAGAACCCAAGCCCTGACAGTCTTGGGTTTTCCAGATTCATCCATCACTGGAACATCCATCCAATATCCATCACTCCTAACTGTAGTCTTGGATTACCTACCCGTTGTTGAACAAGATTGATAATTTCCACCAGGTCTTTGATTGATAGAGTTCCAATAAACTCTCGGATTTTCTGACCTTTGAAAATTATTACCTTGATACCTTCTTCTCCCATTCTCATACCACGAATTCTGAAAATTTTTTGGATGTTGTTGAACATTTGAGTTACTGAAACTCCTATGTCTGTTTCTTCTTTGAAAATTTTGATTACCAAAAGTCTGGTATCGATTTTGATATCCAAAATTTTTATTTTGACTTTGAAATCGATTTGATTTACCATTATAATGACAAAATTGTGGAGAAATACTTCCTGGTCTATCAAATCTTTTTGAAGTTGAGGGTTTTGATTGAAATTCAGGTTTCTTCGTCTGACAAATTGTTTTTACACTATTGCTTGACCCAACCTGATTCCCATCCTTAACCTCATCAACCTTTTGTTTACCTTTCTTCAAAGGATAACAACCCGCCACATGCCCTTTGTTGTGACATTTAAAACAGGATCTTTTCTTATAACTTTTCTTTTTGTTTGATCCCTTTTTAAACGTGTTAGCCTTTTTGTCTTCAGTATCCTCATCCACTTTATGAGGTGTACTGTTAGACCCAACATATTCTTTCAAAGAAATTGGACTATTTGGCAAGTCTACAGCTATTGGATCCACTACTACTTGTGCAGTGGTTACAAAATTAGTTAGCTCATCTTCAGTTGGTAGAAAAGAGTAGTCTTGATTTTCAGAAGATGAAGCTTTAGTAAACCCCACCCCTGTTTTATCATTACTCCTTTTTAAACCTTTTTGAATATGAGTCCTGACTAACGAAGAATTTCCAAATTTGTCTAACTTACCCTGAAGTTCTACAATTTTGACTAACGAAGAATTTCCAAATTTTTTTTTGCCCTAAAAGTCCAAGGAATTCAACGGTGCAAACGGTTTTCTGAGAGGAATTGTGGATAATTTTCTAAAAGCAAAACTGTGAAATTTCTCTTACGCAAGCCAAGAAAAATTCCACCTAGTCCGAAATTGTCCGAAATGGCCCAAAACCCGAAATGGTTATCCGAAATGGTCCCTAAAGAACACCTACTGGTCCGAAATGCACAACTCTGATCCGAAATGGGACTTAATGATCCGAAATGAACACTCCTTCAACCGAAATGATCCGTAATCCTTATGATTAATCCGAAATGCAGCTAGTCTGGTCTGAAATGCAACTGTCTGAATCCGAAATACAGTATTTTAATCCGAAATGGTCTGAAATTATTGCTGTTCATCCGAAGTTGACTAATTTTTGGTCCGAAATGCAAGCCCTTTGATCAGTAATGATTCGAAATGCTTGAATTTTATCCGAAATCCTTGTTTTCTGGTCCGAAATGATTCGAAAATCAAGTTTTCTATCCGAAATCAGCAGCAGAACTCAAGAACAGCCTTCAAAAACACGTCCAAAAACCCAGATTTCTGCAAAAACGATTCTGAACCAAGCCAATCAAGAGCCTAACGCTCTGATACCAATTGTAGGTCCCCTTAACTGTGTAGATCGTAACAGAATCGTCGATCCAACCTAGAGTGCGGAATCCCCTAGATCAGATTTCATAGAAAACGAGTAGAAACAGAATCAAGAACACGATACACTTTCAATCCGGTCTTCTATTGATTATCCAACACGAAGTTTACAATCAATTCAAGACCCACAAGAAATCTCTCAGCCACTCTCTGTAGATTTCTCTAACTCTCTCTCAAACTCTATTCACTAGCCCCAAGTGTCTCCAACTAACTTAATGTCTAACCTAAACCCTAATGCCAAGCCTTGTTTATATAGGACAAGGTTTGCACATGGGCTTTGGTCTGGGCTAGGCCATTCTCCAAGCCCATTACAACAATTAAACTCCCTAACCAATAATGCGAAGCCCAATACAAAAATCCAAAAACTAAATAATCAAACTATTAAGCTGTTGTCACAAAACATGCACCAACAGTTTTAAACACCAATGAACTTGCAAATGAATTACATACTGATATGTTAACATGTTTAACATATTTTTATGTTAATATTCTGATCATAAACTGAGTTTTAGTATAACATCATAAATTATGTTTTTAAAGGACCAAAATGCCCTTTCGGCATCTAAAATGGTTTTAAACATAATTTCTTTATAAAACTCATTACCTACTGATGTAATGTCATAAGTAGAATTATTTGGGATATCAAGTCAGTTTATATCTGAGTTTAAGTTCAAGTTCTTGTATTATGTCGATAAATGACGATAATACCTTTATGGCACTTAAAATGGTTTTAATCATGCTTTTCATACAAAACCTTTTTACCTACTGATGTGTTATATTAAATAAAATATTTTGATCATATAAACCTGACCATAACATCAGTTTTCATAGAACATCGCAAATATCGTCATCAACGACTTTAACGCCTTTTCGGCGCATAGTGTGGTTTTAAACCATATTTACCGACCAAGACTTGTTACCTACTGATTTTATAACGTATTTAAATTTTTTTTACAGTAGGTACATGTTATAAACTCAAAATCCCAAATAAGCTTTCAAACAATGTGTGAAATGACCAAAATACCCCTACAGTGCATAGTTTGGTCTTAAACTATAAACCACACATATACTTGATTTCCTACTGATATTATATCACAAATTAAGTATTTTTCCAGAATGTTTATGATCATTACATCAGTTTATATGCAAACTCCTTTTATAAGTCGCTAAATGACCAAAATGCCCTTTTGAGGCTTGATTTGATTTTAAAACCTTAACGAGCACACAAGTTGATATCCTACTGATATTATAACTTGTTTAAAGTATAATGACATATGGAACTTGTACATGACTCATCCGGTTACCCGTTATCGCTTATACGCGCATGGTTCGACTTATGTAACTAGTTTACATAAGTTCACCGAAACGGGTTTAACCTTATCATTTTTATCTCAATTTCCAGAATGTAAATAGTTTACCTATATTATGCAAGTCTTAGCACTTGTTGGGTACATTCTATTCCGGTCATCGCTTAATCTAGCGTATCATACCGTTTTTGACACTTTAAGCTAGTCGGTCTAAGTCTACGACTTAAATAGGACCCGCTAGCATTCTAATTGGTTATTTATACCATCATTCCAGACTAGAGCCTTCCAGTAAATGCTACCTACACTTATTTAATTTGAATACGACTGAGTTACTTTAAATCTTGCACTTGAATCAAGTTTTAGCTCGGGTAAATACCTTTAACCTATTTTCCCTATACGGGCTTGGGATACGGTAAATTATAATCGCTTGGTTGGGTATGGGATCATATGCCGGATTGTGGCTACAAAATCATCATAACCCGTTTTAATCTGTTTTGTTTGATAACTTAAACATTGGGGGACCGTGTCCTAGATATCCTCGGCTCATTTAAGTTACTAATGGCCATGACCAAAACACGGGGTGTCGGCATACACTGACAAATGCGAATGCTAAAATGTTTTTACCCACAATTTGGGGATAAATCCTTTGTGGGCTTATAAGTGGTGTGTCGGTTAATCATGTCTCGGTTTCTATACTGGGCCCCATATGTATTGACAAACATGTAAAACTGATACAAGATTATTTTTAATTGTCCCAAGTTATAAAATATTTTCATGTTCCTTGTGCGCTTAAATCAATTTTGAAATATTTTCAAAACGTGTCGGTTTATTGTATTTACCAGTGAAAACTGACGTATTTTCAAAAGACTAAGTTACAGGTACAATACATAATAGGTTGGAAGCTGCTTGGTATTGTTAGAAGGGGATCTTGTAAATCCTTTACATATGCCTAAAGTCTGTTGAACATCTTTTGTATATTTTTATGATCCGCCTGTGGATCTTTTATTACGAACCGTCTGTATATTTATTTTGAAATTTGTACACTTTGGTTTGTAATGATAATTTATACTCCAAGAATTCCGTTGTGCTATTCTGTGTATATTGACTATGATGATATCAACTTACGTCACGATACTCCCCACCGGGCTGTAACACCTCGTAAAAGCACGACCAATATTATGAAAACACGTGTCATGGACTTTAAACGTGTAATGAATTAATTTGGAGGGGCTAAAGTTGTTAAACAATGTATATATGTTAATAAAGGGATCCAAAGTGTCAACATGCCATTCTTGTGCCTCTGATTGACCTCACACGACGTTCGTATTCTTTAACGAATAAATTGTCGAACAATGGAAGTCGTTTGTGCTTAATATAAGGATCTTATGAAACATAGGGGTTAAAAGTGTCAACATGTTGAAAGTAACCTCTGAATGACCTTTTAATGATCCCAAAAACATTGTGATAATTTATTTTGATCCCAAGAATAACGAATATTAAATTCGTGGAGTTTCGACACACATAAATAAGCAAAATGTTAAATTACAAGTAATAACGGCCAAATACGTTAATATTGCATTTCAGGACCATTCGGGTGACCTCGTATCTAACCGAAGGCCTATTGTTAAATATTTGGAGATTCAAGACCCTTAAAAATCAAGTTTGGGGGTTAAAAGTGCAATAAACAATAGTTAAAACAAGTTTAGAGGGGCCAGGGACCGAAATTGCCATTAACTGAAACTTGGTAACCGGATGTTCACCTTGGCGCGGGCCGCATAGGCCATATGGCAGTTCTTACGCGGGCCACGTAGAACTGTCAGGTGCAGAAAATTTGGACAGTTGCCTGTTCAGCAGGTTGCACAGCCTTTGCATGCCATTTTTCGAATCCAGGAGCCCAGCCAACAGTTTTTCATGCATAGGGACACCTGGAATTCATCAGAGATTAGTTGTAGAGTTATGTGGAAGGATCTTGTGAGTTTTAATGTCCTATATAAGCTCTTGATTGTTGCTAGTTCATTTGCACAATTCAAAATATAATCACAACTCTCTCTCTGGAACTTCCTGGAGCTCAAGCAAGTTTTCTTAAGCTTCTAATTCGTGCTAAGAGCCTTTGTAAGCATTCTTAGCTTCTCTAGTTCATGTTTTATTAGTCTAATGACCAAAAGTCAAAGCCGTCGTAATTAAGCTTTGACTTAGTAATTAATCACTAATGGTCCAGTCATTTTTCGAATTGAAAGTGGCTATGAGTTGGTAATTATGTGGGTAATAAACCCTTAAAAGGGAACCCTCTGATTTCCACTCTAACTAGGTCAATTGTCGGGTCAAACTTAATATTAAAAAGTCAACAGAAAGCTATTTTGCAAATAAACTCATAATTAACAATGTAGAAGCTATGAAACCTGCTTTAACACTTATATAACTTGGTAATTAATGTAAGAACATGTCTAAGCATGTTCAACCCGACAATTTTGAGTTTAGGCTCGGTTCGGAACCGAAAGTCGCAAAAGTAGACTTTTGCTTTGACTTTCAGTTCCGACCCAATTTAGCTTAGTTTAAATATGCCTTAGAGTTCCATTAGGACCAGGTTATAGGTTAGTATAACCCTATGAGGTTATACAACTTGGTTCCTAATTAATCCGATTCATTTGCATGTTTCCGTTAATTACTTAAATGTTGACCATTATGCCCTTTTGACCTTAAAACGAGATTTTTGAAAATGTGAGAGTACAAAAACCTTTGTTACTGATTTATAAACATGTCCTAAAAATTTGACATCAGTTTGAGGTCTAAATTAGGAGTTATGCTCGATATCGTAATTTGAAAGCTTTTTATTAATTAAACGGCATTATTAGCATAAAGCCTATCGAAACCCAAATTATGACACCAAACTTTTTACCCACTGATGTAATATAATATTTTGGGATTTTTAAAGATTTTTATTAAGTTTTAAACTGATCATAACATGGGGTTCTTGCTTTGATTCAGGAATTGTCGGTTATACCCTTTTTGCTAATAAAATGAGTTTTACATAACATATTGGTACCAAATCCTTTGCTACTGATTTTATATGATAAATAAAATATTTTGAACTTTATAAACTGATCAAAAACTCAGATTTCCTTATATAACCTGTAAATCGCTTAAAACCGATTTTTACGCGTTTTAAACGCATAGTATGGGTTAAAACCATTTTTGATATATAAGATGTGACAACCCGAGTTTCAAGGTCTCTATTCGACTTAACTTATTACTTATTTGCATAGAGTGTTGTTATAATTTTTGATATGCAATACGCGTTGTTTGTAGATTCGTGGTGTGTATATTTTGTGTGTATGTGTATACATATCTTGTATTAATATTATGATTAGTATAATTAAAATATGGAACCTTGCCGAAAACACACCCTCACCCACGAAATCATCTCTAGCCGAAAACCCCACCCACCCACGAAAACACAAAGTGTTTTCGTCCACCATGGGTCCAACGAAATCAAGAGTGGGCCTTTGGGCCCAGTAGCGATCCGTTATTTATTCTCTTCAAACCTTTACGTAAACGTTTTAATCATCAAACCCTAACTCTCTCCTTAGAGTCGACGGCAACAGGACACTACCCCCCCCCCCCCCCCCCCTTGTGAGATATCATCCGGTTATCAAAGATCTTGGTTAGTGAATCCCTACTATATTAATTATTAATTGATCGTTCTTTATGTGTTGTTATTTAGCAGTAGGGTTATATGATATTAATAGTGTTATATGATAATGATTGTGTTATACGATACTGTTTGTGCTCCTGACGATGATCATGCGATGGAAATAATATTGGGCCGTGAAGTATGTATGCTATTTAGAGTGCACTTGATAAAAGATTTAACATAATGATGATTGATTCGATGTGGGTGTATTGTGTGTTTATTAAATCTTTGTTTCATGATTCATGTAAATTTGCGATTTCTTGATCCATGTGCACAATTGTCGGTCATGTGAAAGTATGATAGTTTATCTCATTGATGCATGTGCACCTCTTGAATTTGTTGTCAAAAAAAAAAAATTAGTCAAAGATGAAAACCTTTTCAATTGTTTTAAATTGCATGACAAACTGTGGTGATTGATAGGGTGTCAGTTTAGTGTCATAGATCACATGTTGATACCTTGAAAGTATGTGTTATACAATTTGTTTAATGATGATATTTATTAGACTCCAATGAGGATATTTAAGTCATGATTTAATATTGTTTGCATGATATGAGGTTTATGTAAATTGCAACATGATAAGAATATAAGGAATCCATCGAATGAGTATTTGTTTAGTGGGCTGACACATGTTAATTGGGTTACTAATATTATTAGATGTAAATCGATGCTATGATATTTTGATTTTTGTGCAAGAGTTATGTTAACAGATTAGGTGAATCAAAGAAATTGCTTAACAGGTTTAACTATTTCAATTTGTAACTGGACCTTAAGGTTATTGGGCTTGCATATTAATCTGTTACACATTAATTAGCTGGATAAACATAAGGATTTTGGGCCGATGGTATATGTCTTCAGTTAAGTGGTTGATATAAAATTTGAGCTAATAAATTTATATAAATCGGTTTGGGCCAATGCAATAGGTAGTTACTGTTGGGGATCTCATGAGTGGACTGCGGATAGGGGGTTTGGGTTAATATGTTGACTGGTTTCGTGTTAACTGTTGGGCCGCACTTACATTGGATCAAATATATTTTTATAACATAACCCCTGGCCGCACAGTTTATAGGGTTTTGCAATGAATTGTTAAGTGTTAGTATGAAACATGACGGATTATGTGAAATACGTGTGACTCTAATATTGATGTGACTATGTGATGATTGATGCAAATTGTTACATGCGTGGTTTGATATGTAGTGTGATAGAATGAGATTCTAACTGTTAGTGGTAACCACAATAGGGACTGATTGACCAACTTGGGAAACGTATTTTAATCTTACCGAGCAAACCAAGGTGAGTTCACACTCTACAAAGCATGGGATTCCCAGGGGTTGGGAATGGGAATGGGGTTAAGGAACATGGGTTCCTCGTCCTTTCTTGGGTAGGACAGTACTGGTTCAGGAATGTAATTCCTCGTCCTCACGGACAGATAACTTTTACTAGACCAAAACTCTATCACGAAGTCCCTCCTTTTTATATCGACTTAATCGCCGGGCCAATGGCGAGCGGGTCATTAGTTAGATAGCGCTATTTAGGTCTGACAAGCCTCACACCGTGCCGCAGAGGACGGGCGTGAACTAATGGATCTGGGCACGTCAATGATGATAGACATTGACAGTTCAGGGCACATAAACATGACTACAGTCAGCAGTCGATATGGTAACGGGTCTAGTAGTATACATGGGGTAGCCCCCACGGCCGAAATGCCAGATAACTAACATGGGGTAGCCCCCACGGCTGGATTGCCAGAGTTAATGGGTTAAACAAATCACGTTTTCAACTATGGGGTAACCCCCACGGCAGGGATGCCAGTTAAAGGAACTGTTTTTGGAACAACTTAAAACGAACACCCAACTGTGAACTCGCTCAACATTATTGTTGACTCGTTACTACATGCTTTGCAGGTCAATAGGTACTTAGCTGGAGCTTGCATGGGGAAGAGTCGTTATGGGACATGGACAGCTGTGTGCCATGTTAAACCTTTGGATATTTAAACTTATGTTTTGGTTTTTAAACATTATGCTTCCGCTTATAACTTAAACTATGTTTGTTTTGGACACCAATTGTGTTGGTTGGACTTTTACAATTAATTACTTGCTTGTTCAATATGATTGGTGGTTTGATCCTGGTCAGTCACCCCTCCAAGTGGTGATACTCCGCGTGTGGATTTTGGGGGTGTGACATAAGACTTAATACCTACTGATGTTTTTAGTAAATTTTTATACTGTAATAGTAAGAAAAAGTTTTGAACTCAGGTTTCCAAATTTGACCTTTAAAGCTTATGTGAAATGACCAAAATGCCCCTACGGCGCATAGTTTGACTATAAATGATAAATTTCACATATATGCAATACCCTACTGATATGACTTGCACAAATAAATTTTTTTATTGATCATTTTAGACCAGAACCTCAGATTAATATTTAATCTCTCTTATAACCTTTAAAATGACCAAAATACCCCTACGGGGCATAAATTGATTTTAAATTCGTTTTGGGCATAATGGAAGGTATCCTACTGATATCACAACATATTTAAGGCATATTAACTTGTGAAACCTGTATATGACTCATTTGGTTACCCGTTATGCATTTTTCGCGTTCGGTACAATTTATGTGACTAGTTTGCATAAATTGACCGAAACGGGTCAAATCTTATCATTTTCACTTTAAAATCTAGAATGTGTTTAGTTTACCCATATTATACAAGTCTTCATACTTGTCAGGTTTAAATCACATTCTAATCCGATCTTCGCTTAATCTTGCGTTTTGAACCGTATACCTTTCTTTAAAACTAACCGGTCTAAGTTTAAACTTAAGTAAGACCCGTTAGAAATCTAATAGGTTATTAAAACCTTCGTTCCATATTTAGGAGCCCAGTAAAAGATATTTGCACTTGCTGATTGTATACGGCTGGGATAAATTTGTATAATTTGGTCAGGTAAATACTTTTAACTTATTTTCCCTTATAGGGGCTTGGGGTACGGTATATAAAATACCGTTTGGTCGGGTATTGAATTTTTAATCGTATGAAGGTTAAATCATTGAGATAACCCGTTTAATATGTTTTGTTTATTTTAAGCCTTTGTGTGGTTAATGACCATGTCCTGTATATCCTCGGCTCATTCATTGAAATGGCCACGACTTAAGCACGGGGTGTAGGCATACACCTGCCGGTGTGTACGTAAAATAATGTACCCACCTGTTCGAGAATAACTCGCCGTGGGATATATTATGTGATGTGTCTATTAATCTTTAACCCGGTTTTCAACCAGGGCTACTGAACGTATAATAAACATATAATTCTTTTACAAGATTATTTTTAAATAATTATCCCAAGTTATAAAAGATTATTTGTGCCTTGTGCATTCAAATCAATTTTCTTAAACATTTTCAAAATGAGTCGGTTAATTGTATTTACCAGTGAAAACTGACGTATTTTCCAAAAAGGTTAAGTGCAGGTACTAATCAAAATGGGCTGGCTACTCCTAGCTTCAATAAAGAGTCTTGCAAGCTTAGATGTTTACAAATCTGTTGAACAATGTTTCTTTTATCTTTGATCCGCCTGTGGATCCCTTTTACAACTGTTTTGTAATAATTGATATTACTTTCAATCGATTTATAATGTTGTTATCTTTAGACTTTCGCTGTGCATTAAACTGTGATAAATTGACTTTGATGATATCAACTACATCACGATACTCCCCACCGGGCCCACCGGTAATACGTGGAAATATCGGGGTGTGACAGGTTGGTATCAGAGCCAACATTGAGTAAATTAAACACTAGCCTTTTGTGTTTAATCTCAATGACACAGTTTGCACATTCCTCGACTTCCGAGTCTAGGCAAAGAACTTAGGACTAATCCTAATTCATTTTATTTTGTCTTTTATTGTTTCCTTTGTTGTTTCTTTGGTTTGTTTTGTTTTGACAGGGTCAACTTTTTTGTTAGACGAATCAACTTTTTTTTTGTTACATGACTCTCTACTCTCTATTTTGGGTTACATCGGTCAACATTTATATAAAGAAACTATTGTAAACAAAACAAAACAAAACAAAACGAACCGGCCCAATGTCGATCGAACAAAATTGGTACCAATACCTATATTCCTAAAGAAACACTGACCTGAACGGTAGGCTCCGACTAGGACTTCAACTCTTGGAGATCCGAAAAACTAACTTCAAAACAGAACACCGTTAGGACTCGTTACAGGAATGAGGTTATTCCTCTAACCACCCTTCGGCGTGAGAATAAGTCTCAGTTTGAGAGTAAGAGAATATGTGTAGAGAAAGAGAGAGTAAACGAGAGCAGAAGATGCATACCTTTGATGTTTACCTCTATTTATAGTTTACCATTAAGGTTTCCTCTAACTTGGGATGGGCTCCGATAAGTTAGGGATTTGCATGATCTTCCCAAAAGATTGGGGATTCGGTTACGTGGTTTATCCATGCAGAATAGAAGATTCTAGAATAAACATGTGTAATTATATATTTATAATAAAATAATAGGTAATGACCGGGTCGGGTTAGCCGTTCCGGGTCATACCTCGTCATGTCCCCCCAGTCCGAAGTTATGAAATGAAATTCATGGGATCGGACTAAAAAAGGAAAAAAGTCAAAATACCCCGTTTGAATGCAAGTTTCTCGAGTGGGAGTACTGTTACTTTTTTGAAAAATGGCGGCGATGTGAAAGGGTGTGACAGTTAGGTCATCATTAGGATGACAGTTGTACCTTCCCTGTCTTGACACACGTTCCCATCCGTTTGCCTTTTTGAATTCGAAAGGTTGTTATTCCTTTCCTATAAATAGGTTTCCCGTTAGGGTTTTTCCCATTTCACACTTTGCTCTCAATTGTTTCAAGTTCTTGACTGCATAAAAATGGCTTCCAAAACCGGCGAATCTTCTTCAGCCCTGGCGAGTTCTGACGCACTGTATTGCAAATGGGGAACGATATCGTTTAACAATCTTATGCAAGAGTATGATATCAAACCGGAGTGGAATCCGGTGTTGCCGTTCAAACAAGATACAACATTTCCGCTGAAACAGGGTAAGATTACACTACCAACCATCAATCTGTTGGTAACCCACACCCTAAAGCTTTTATAAATGGACTGTGGTTTCATCAAATCGTGGAGGCCCTATAGTTTTGGTGGCCCAAGGCCCAAGCCTTATTTGACTTGGGCTTGGGCCGACCCTGATAACAAAATAAAACGATACTGAACGAATTACCGACATGGTATCACGGATGAATCCCTACTAGTTGTCATGATTTTTTTTTGAACGACAACTTTTGATCACTGACGGACCACTGGAGTATCATCGTGCGATTTAAGTAGCCTACTTGTGTTTAGTTTAGTTTTATTTTTGAACGGCAAACACTCTTTATATATATATATAAAGGGCCAGCAAGAAGCTGAGGGAAACAAACAAGACAAAAAGGAACAAAAAACGGAAATCAGACAATCACATTACAACAATTCAGAAATATCAAAAGAACTCCATTTCTCCCAGTTGAGAGCCTTGAGCTTGGACCGATTGTTTAACCAGAAAAAGGCATCTTCTTTAATTAAGTCCACCGACTTGACTATCGGAACAAATTTTCCTTCAAAAGTCATATCATTTCTTGCAAGCCAAATTCTCCAAGTTGTAGCCATAACAACAGTGACCACAATGCGTTTCCAAATCCTCCCTCCTGGCTGATTTTGAAGGAATGAAACGAGGTCCTTAAAGTTCGCTGCATTAGTCGGGAAACTTATTCTCATCCACACCAAGATGTTCCACCAAATACTTCTAGACCAGAGACAGTTTAAGAAAATGTGATCCTCGTCTAACTCATACATGCCGCACCGGGAGCAAAGGCTATCACCCAACGGGACTCCCCTTCGAATCAATCCAGATTTAGAAGCAATTTTATGAATCTGAACTCTCCAAAGAAGGTAGTTGGCTTTCGGAATAGCCCAAGAGTTCCAACCGAAGACTATCTCATTATTATTATCAGAACCAGAAGACGCCAAATCGATATCCAACCTAACCTGCTTGATAGAGAACGATCCGTTAGGATCTGATCGCCATATCCATTTCTCGCCATCCGCAACTAAGTTATCGGATAATTTGATCCCAATTCTGTCTAGGCTCGACTCCACCGACCCTATGTCCTTCCAAACCCCTGGAATAGCTTTCTTTAAAGGAATGATCGACTGAATAGAATTGGAGTTTCCTTTGTGAATCGCATCCACAACTGAAGCCCACAACTGATTTGGATCCATTTTATATTTCCACCACCACTTCGTAAGCATAGCTTGGTTGAAACCAGAGATGCTACCCATTCCCATACCACCCAATTTTTTGGCTTTCATAATATAGTCCCATTGAATCCATCTCATTTTGTAGCCCGAGTTCGACTTTCCCCAAAGAAAATCTCTTCTAATCTTCTCCAATTTTTGAATGATGCATTTAGGGGCGGAAAACAGGGAGAGAAAATAAGAAGGAAGACTTCCGAGAACCGATTTGGCAAGTGTCATCCGACCCGCAAAGGAGAGATGTTTCGCTTTCCAGTTAGAGAGTTTTGTCGAAAATCTATCCAGCACCGACTTCTAAAATTTAGCCCTCTTCATATTCACCCCGATAGGAATGCCGAGGTATGTGAACAGGAGAGAACCTTCTCCGCAATTAACCATCCTCGCAAAACTTTCCACTTCAGAATCGGGGACACCAACTCCATAAAGTTTACTTTTCGCACGATTAACTTTGAGGCCCGAAACTAAGCTTTGTGATCCGACCATTCACCTATAAAAAGAACGTCATCCGCATAACAGAGATGAGAAATATTTGGGCCGCCATTAGGAAGTTGACATCCTTTAAATAAACCCAAATTGCACGCCCTTTTCATGAACATATTAACGATCTCCATAGCAATAATAAAAAGGAAGGGGGAAAGCGGGTCACCTTGTCTTAGACCTCTCTTATACTTAAACTCTTTAGTGGGCGACCCGTTAACTAGAACTGAACCCATACCCGAATGCAAACATCCTCTAATCCAATCGATCCATACTTGTGGAAAGTTCATCTTCTCCATCATTTTGTACAGAAACTTCCAACTTATGGTGTCATACGCCTTTTCAAAATCCACCTTAAAAATAAGAAGTTTCTTTCTTGATTTTTTCGCCCAAGCCACAGTTTCGATCACAATAAGGGGACTATCGAGAATATTCCTCCCACTCACAAACGCTGTTTGAGTGGGGGCCGAAATGTCATTATTAACCAACTTCAATCTGTTAGCCAGAACCTTGGCTAAAATTTTATACACCGAGCCGACAAGAGAAATAGGCCGAAAGTTGGAGAGCTCCTGTGGATCATTGATTTTGGGAATTAAAGCAACAAAAGAGGAGTTTCAACCATGACTTATGGTACCTGAGCGATGAAATTCCATAAACATACCCAAAAGCCATGGTTTCAGTTTATCCCAGTAAACCTGAAAGAATTTTAAAGTAAAGCCATCCGGGCCCGATGATTTACTACCATCGCAATATTTAACTGCCAATAACACTTCTTTCTCCGAAAATTGCTCACAAAGAACATCCCACATCTGAACCGGAACACTAGGGAGGCCAATATTTTCGAAGTCAGGCCGTCTCCGAATCGGCTCAGCAAATTGTTTTCTGAACCAACTTCTAACCGCCTCTTTAAGAGCCGACGGTTCCGAAATAGCTACTCCATTGAAATTAAGGCTATTGATTCTATTTCTAGCCAGATTAAACGAGACCACTTTATGGAAAAACTTACTGTTTTCATCTCCGAATCTGCACCAGTTAATTCTAGCTTTTTGTTGAAGATCTTTGGACTTTATTGACTCCAATTTATTTGCTGTTACTCTAAGATCAATTCTGGATCTTTTTTCTTCAGCGGATAAAGGGCCGAGGGCAGTTTTGTTTTCTAATAATTCAATCTTCTCCCACACTTCATTAGCGGCTTTACTGTCCTCTTTCACTTTCTCCGCTCTCCAAACCTTAATTTCTGACTTTAAACATTTCAGCAAAAGAACAATTGCCGCATCGCTGAACACCCCATTCTGAGCAGGAACCATAACTTTATCAACGATATCTTTCAGTCTCTTATCCCTTAACCATGAATTAAAAAATTTAAAAGGGGCAGGGCCGAAATCAGTCGAAGAGCCAGAAAGAGAGAGCGGACAATGGTCAGACAGGCCTTTTTTGTGAACATGTAAAATAGCATTCGGCCAACGGTTCAAGAAACAGTCGTTAACGAAGAATCTATCCAGCTTACTCAATTTGACTACTTCATGCCCAGAGACATAAGTGAATCTGCCTCCCGTCATTGAGTATTCCCGAAGACCAGCACTACTCAAAAAACTGTTGAAAGCATCCGAAGCAGAATTATCAAACCTGGAATTAATTCTTTCGTCGGCCGCACGAACCTCGTTATAATCCCCCATTAAAACCCATAACTCATTCTGGGAAATCAGATCAGAAAGCTCTCTCCACAACGATCTTCTGAGCGAAGGTTCGTTTGGGGCATGGATGTTAACAATGTTGACTGCCTCATTAATACCCGATATCCGACCTGTCAGGACAAGGAAAGGATGATTCTTCGTGACCTGCTGAACAACAAAGACATCTGGGTTCCATAACGAAGCTAACCCCCCCCCCCCCCCCGATCTACCCACCGATTGAACGAACTCGAAACCCATTTTCGAGTTACCCCATAAACGACGCAAAACAGATTCAGATAACATCTCCATATGAGTCTCTTGAATTCCTATGAAATCCACCTTCAATTTCTGCTTAAGGGAACTAATCCAATACCCCTTACGGGAATCGGAGACTCCATTGATATTAATAGATAGATAATTCATATAGAACCTGGGAATGCCGACTCTCCATTAATCATCTTCTTCACATGGTTTTCGAATCCCTCTACGCAAATACCCAGCCGGGATCCGAAATCCATAGTGCGGGCAACTTCCGATTCAAACTGAGACGGGATCTGTTCATCTGCTACTGCGTCGCCCTGAACTTCCTCCATGTCTCTATCTTGAACCTCTGTATCGACCTCTTCTCTTTCCTGCCTAAGAATATCCTCTATATTAAAAGGATCGGACCCCAACGAAGACTCTACTGACTTGTTTAGATCCGGTATGGGCCCCTCCTTATTGGATCTTTTAGACTTAACAAACTGTTTGGGCCGGATGGTTACATAACTAGGCCTGGTTGATTTTTTTGGGCTCCCAGCATTATCCATCAATTTTTTTTTAAAGTTTCTACCGACCCCACCGAATTATTAACTTCACCCACTGCCCCCTCATGTTCTCTCTCTTCAAAAAAGCAACAAGACGGCTGTGCTTCATCCCCATGCACGCCACCCACTTTTGGATTCTCCTCGGGACTAGGCGACGTGAAACTCTTCGATTTTTCCATGCATTCCACTGAAGAGTCACCCCCTGACCTTTCAATTCTGAGTCGCCGGAAAACCCACCGATGCTACCAATATCCGACGAACTACCCGGAGACTCCGTTACGGAGGAATCTTCGTCCAGAAAATTCGGGTACCATTTGCCCGATATCTCTTCTACCCACACTTTGATAGAATGCTCCTTCCATGTTAAATTAAATTCAGCAGAAACCCTCTTTCCCGAATGAACCAGAATAGCAAGTTGATCTTCTGCCATATTACCATTGCTCTCTTCCGCTTCAGACTTCACTAAAAGTCTGCCACACCTTTCACCTATCTTATTTATAACATGTCGATCCCAAAGACTCACCGGAACGCCCAATACTTTGATCCACACAACTCTTTCAAAAATTGGAGGAGTTCCGTTCCAAATATAGAGTCTGGAGAACCAATTCTCCCAGTCGTTAACCCTGTTGATACGGAAATCGTCTGCCTCCTCTTCGTTGATGAAACAAAGAAGGACTTTGAGACCCCCTAAGTATTTCAGCTTGACTCCATTCTCCGTTTTCCCATCTAGAATATTTAGTTGAGTTAGGTGACGTGTAAAAGTCTTCGAGTCGCGTATATATAGGATACGCTGTAGCCTCCTAATTCCCCTAGAATCTCGAAATTGTCGCCGCTCATACCAGCCGCTCTTTGCCCTTTTCAGCAGACATTCATCCGATCCGATTCCGTCACCCTCTTCTACAATGACTCCTTCGGTGAGTGTTATATTCATACATGCACACACATGCACACGCACTACCCTTCTCAAGTTCTCATTATCTATTATATATACATATGCTGTAGATTACCATTTTAGTTACATTTACCTTCGACCGATCTTTCTGTAACGTTAAATTTGATTTAAGTTTCGTCCGTTTTTGTTTTACTGTTTTGGTGGATTGTTTAATTTCTAGGGTTTTGAATTTCGGAATTTCTAGGGTTTTGAATTTTGGTTGATCAGTAAATCTGCAAATGTTATGATCTGTTGTTATCGGATCAAATGTATTTATATCTAGACTTCAATTTTACACGTGTAGAGTATGAGATGCTGGTCCCAGAAGGATCACCTGAACCGATGGAAATTGAAGGTACCTCTTGCAGTCTCGTTTGATTAATTAATCTGTTAATTTCTTTTGCGAATTCTGGTTTGAACTTTAATAATTTGTATGATTTACAGCTGTGGCTGATACGATTTATGCACAAGATGTTGATGATCATCCGTCTGCACGGTTCACTTGGGCTATAAAGAATTTCTCAACATATCATGGCGAAAAGATGTCCTCTGACCCCTTTGTTGTTAGAGGATGTAAATGGTATTTTTGATTTTCGGTTACTATTATTTTTGAAAGTGTGACATGGTCTAATTTCTTGTTTCATGATCTCCTGTTTGTGTAGGCGGGTAGTCGTATTCCCGAATGGGGAACACTTATCAATGTACCTTGATGCTGCTGATTCCATGACACTGCCATATGGATGGAGCATATATGCTCAGTTCAGCTTGGCAGTAGTTAATCAAATGCATTCTAGTTTTACCGTCAAGAAACGTAAGCCTTTTATCTATTTATCGCACATTGACAGGAAGGAAATAATTTATTCATAGCCTTCTAATTTCTACATTTTACTGCGCAGATACACAACATCAGTTTAATACTCGATGCAGTGATTGGGGTTTTACTTCGTTTATGCAACTTAAAGAGCTGTGTGAGGAGGGAAGAGGGTATCTTATGAACGATACGTGTGTAATTGAAGTTGATGTGACAGTGAGGAGAACTTCTGAGTTTTCGTCACATAACCCGAAAAGGAAAACGGGTTATGTTGGACTTAAGAATGAAGGAGCTAGTTGCTGTATGAATTCACTGATACAGACATTTTACCATTTACCTTGCCTCAGAAAGGTCGGTGATTTCACATTATACCCCTTCATTCAGTTCTTACTAAAAATATAATATAGTCACTCATGTTTAACTTTTGAATCAGGCTGTATATCATATTCCGACCACTGAGAATGATATAGCATCGGGTAGCATTCCCCTTGCTTTGCAGAGTGCATTTTATAAGCTACAGCATAGTGAGACTAGTGTAGCTACAAAAGAATTGATTAAGTCTTTGGGGTGGGAGAAAAATGAATCTTTTATACAGCATGATGTTCAAGAACTAAGTATGGTTTTCTGTGAGAAACTTGATGACAAAATGAAGGTATAGTTATTCTTGTTATTAAACATGAATGTTGTTGGGTTTAGATTATTGCCTGCTTATGTAGTTATGTACTCTTTTGGTTATGCTGGCACAGGGTACTATTGTAGAGGGTACAATTCTACAATTATTTGAAGGACACTATGTGAACTTTGTTGAATGCATAGATGTTGACTACAGATCATCAAGCATGAGATCTTTTTATAGTAAGTATGTTTGTAAGAACAAAATTGTTTTTATGTTAGTTATAGGTTTTTATCAACACCTCTATCTTTTGTTAGACCTTCAGCTTGACGTTAAAGGTTGTCGAGACGTGTATGCTTCATTTGACAAATATGTAGAAGTAGAACGACTTGAAGGTGTTAATGGATATCATGCTGAAACACATGGTTTACAGGTTGGATTAATTTCTCAAAGTTATACATTTAAACCTTTTGTTATTTTATCATAGTCTTTCATATTCAATCATATGTTGGCCTTCACAGGATGCAAAAAAGCGTATCCGGTTTCTTGATTTCCCCCCTGTTCTTCAACTCCAGTTAAAACGTTTTGACTATGATTTCATGCGAGATACGACGGTGAAGGTTAGTAACTTTGACCCTTATGACATGGTTCAGCTCTTGACATTTGACATGCTTGATTAGCATAATTTATTTTCTCTTAGTAAAACAATTGGATCAACGCATGATGATTTTTGTTGTGACTTACCATGACTCTTTTGGGGTTTACATTAAAGAAAACGATCGATCAGAATACATAGCCGATAGCCCTATCACCTTATTTACACCAAGCAAATAACTTGGAAAAAAGAAACCTGATTAAGGAATCCTAATCTAATTCAAAGTTAATTTAAGCACACACCATAAAAATAGTTTAACTTAAAAGGATTTATATCATGTATTGAACGCGAAAAGTTTAAGTAAAAAAATATATAGTGTTTGGGTTATGAAATTCACAAAGTTCCTCGGGTGGTAATTATTAGTAATAAACCAAGCTCGTAATATTCTTGGCAATGACTCCCAACGGCATGAATCCCTAAGTTCATACATTGTGTCATAGTTAGTAATATGTATATAATTATATATGTATGTATGTCTTAACTTAGGTTATGGTTACTTATTCTTGTATTTGTGATATAAAGCTTCCTTATTTAGTAACTTGTTGATTTTAATTATGTTCTAAGCTTGGTTTTCATTGTTAAATGGTAAAATACTGAAATGAATTATTGTTGATTTTAATCAATGATCAAGTTTGATGGATTTGGATTTGTTTTTGATGGTATCAAGTGAAAAGTCAATTCTTGCTTTGACCCTTATGACATGGTTCATTTGATCTTGACATTTGACATGGTTGATTAGTATAGTTTATTTTGTGTTAGTGAAACAATTGGATCAACACATGATTTTCGTATATGCAAACTTACCACGGCTCTTTTGGGATTTATATTAAAGAAAAGGATCGATTAAATTACATAGCTCTGCCCTGTCACCTTATTTATACTAAACAAATAACCTGGAAAAGAAGACACATAATTAAAGAATTCTAATCTAATTAAACTTCTAATAACCATGAAAATATAAAGAATTAAACAATTATTTTTCTTTTAAACCGATCTCACCTTTGTAGCAACCGGAATTATCCAACATTTTCTACATGGAACTTGCTGTTTGATTGATATACCTTGGAATATGTTTGTTCACTCTTAGACCGTGGGGTATGGTGCGGCGTGGGTTGAGGGCATGGTGCGACACGTGGAGTATGGGGCACCCAAGACTAAAAGCCAATTTCAGTGGGGCGTGGCTGGGGCGGCGTGGCTAGTGCTCTTGGCCAATGAGGTTTCACCATGTCATGTGGGTAGCCCCTCCCAACGCCCGAGCTGAATCCCACGACAATAGGGCCACACCCAAACCCAAGCCCACCCGAGGTGATGACTTGGGCGTTTCTCTCCAACCCACGCCCCTTACCCCATAGTCTTACAACAATAACTTTGTACGGTAGTCAATGGAAGGATATGTACCATATAGTACTGTGTACATACTTTGTTTATTGTTAGAAATAACTAGTTGGTGCCCCGCCCGCGTTGCGGAGCGATGACTGAATAATGAGCGAGTGTTAGTCAGCTCATTGACACGAAAAACAATTAAATCGAGTCAACCAATTAAAACAAAACACTTTTATAGTTTTGTTAAAAAAACTAAAACAATGGCAATATTGTAATTTTTAACTGAGGGAAAGTTTATTTTTTGACTGGGGTAAAATCGTAATTTGACAAAAGCTAAAGTAATGGCAGTACTGTAAATTTGAACCTGGGGCAAAATTGTAAATTTTCACAGGGGCAAATTCGTAATTTTTAACTTGGGGTAACAACGTAATATAAATTTGAACTAAGGGCACAATCATAATTTTAAGCTTGAGGCAAAAGCACAATTTTATTTTGAACCGAGGGAAAAATCGTAATTTTGAGCTGGGGCAAAAACATAATTTTATTTTGAACTGGGTAAAAAACGTAATTTTGAATTGAGGGCGAAATCACAATTTTTAAACGGGGAAAAATCACATTTTTGAACAGAGTGCAAAATCGTAATTTTTAAGTGGGGGCAAAAACAAAATTTTATTTTGAACTGAGGGCGAAAGGGTAATTCTGAGCTGAGGGCAAAACCACAATTTTATTTTGAATGGAGGGAAAAATCATAATTTTGAGCTGGGCACAAAAGCGTAATTTTATTTTGAGTTGGGGGCAAAACCATAATTTTAGAGAGGGACAAAAACGTGATTTTAGAATTGATATAAAATAATAAACTAGTTGTCCAATGAGAGAGTGCCACACAAAGTTGTAATTTTGAAATGAGGGCAAAATCGTAATTTTGAGATGGGGACAAAAAAACGTAATTTTATTTTGAGCTGGGAGAAAAAACGTAATTTTATTTTAATATGAGGGCTAAAACGTAATTTTAAAGTGGATATAAAACAATAAACGTGTTAGTCCAATTAGGGAGTGTCAGGCAGCCTGTCACTATTCCCCCATTTTGGTTTTTGTATATGTAGGAAATTTGACAAGAAGCAGACCACTTGTTTGGACATTTTTATGTAAAGTTATTTGATTGAACAGATAAATGACCGTTATGAATTCCCCCTGCAACTTGATCTTGATAGAGAGGATGGAAAGTACTTATCACCCGTAGCAGACAGAAATATTCGCAATCTTTACACTCTTCATAGGTATTGTGAAATGACTTAGACTGGAAGGAGTGGGGGCCGGCTGAGGCCCGGCTAGGACCGGCGCCGGTCCCCCACACCGCCCCCCTCCACCCCACCCGTCCTAACCGGCAAACCCAAGCCGGGCTCGCCGGGCCACTTTGAAGCATATAGCCGTTATTTAACGGCTAGTTTTATAAAAAAAAAAAAAAAAAAAAAAAAAAAAAAAAACCTTTTTCAATTTAAATATATACCCATTCTTTATACCATTTCTTCAATATTTCACCCATTCTTCTCCCATTCTCATCCATTTTTATAAAAAAACACTCCCATTTTTATACCATTCTTTTATAAAAAAATATCTCTTCATCCACAATGACATCTAATCCTTGGTGGTCCGGCTCTTCTTCGGATGAAGAGGAGATGTTTTTCGCAAGCGCTATGGTACAGGCGGCGCAGATTCTTTTGGAAGAGGAAGAGGAAGAGGACTCGTCTGAAAACGTTATTACCAGACGAATACATGTTAACAGAGACCGCAAAGGAGCGCACGAGAAATTGGTTAACGATTATTTTTCGGAAGCACCCCTTTACAACGCCGACACTTTCAAACGAAGGTTCCGAATGAGTCGCCGTTTATTCACACGGATTGCTGATGATTTGGCGGGGCTAGACCCGTTTTTCACTCAACGACCCGATGCTCGGAATTATGAAGGGTTCACCACGTTACAAAAGTTTACTGCGGCCATTCGCCAACTCGCGTACGGGACAGTGGCCGACGCGTTGGACGAGTACTTACAGATGTCGGCAAGAACCGCGCGGGAATGTTTGTATCGGTTTTGCCATAATGTGGTGAAACTGTATAGCAAAAAATATTTGCGGAAACCAAACGCGTATGATGTTCAACAGTTGTACCAAGCTCATGAAGCAAGGCACGGGTTTCCGGGAATGCTTGGTAGCATTGATTGTATGCATTGGGCGTGGCATAACTGCCCGACTGGGTGGCGAGGCCAATACACGCGAGGTGATCACGGCTATCCAACCTTAATACTTGAGGCCGTGGCGTCACAAGATTTGTGGATCTGGCATTCTTTCTTTGGGCTCCCTGGTTCACTCAACGACCTCAACGTGCTGTACCAATCGACGATCTTTAGCGATGTCGTTAATGGAATCGGACCGGACACCCGTTTTACAGTATCAGGGGTTGAGTATAGACGCGGGTATTATCTTGCTGACGGAATATATCCGTCTTGGTCTACAATTGTCAAGACTATTTCATATCCTGAGGACGAAAAAAGGAAAAAATTCGCCAAGCGTCAAGAAGGTGCAAGAAAAGACATTGAACGTTGTTTTGGTGTTTTAAAAAAAAATGGGTCGTCCTTGAACAACCGGCACGTGCGTTCACACCGAAGCGGTTGCGCCTGATTATGTACGCTTGCATTTTGCTCCATAACATGATTATTGAAGACGAAGGTCGGGCGATTTGTGAGTATGATGAGAATGCATCTTACGGGAATACTGTCCCGGTAGATCCGACGCAACAGGATTTAAACTCGTTCGCGCTAACCAACGACTTCACGCATATAAACCTTCAACAGGATTTGGTAGAACATATTTGGAACAACGTTAACGTAGCGGACGGTGCCGAAGACGAAGACGAAGACGAGTAGTTTAGTTTTTTTTTTTAGGAAATGTAATATTTTTTTTTATTTTTCGGAAATCTATTTTTTTTTTTTTTAGGAAATGTAATTTTTTTTATGTTATGAAATGAATTTATTTATGTTGTATTTGTTAATTTTTATAAAGTTTTTATTAAGTTAATAAAGTAAAACTTAGAAAATTATAAAATAATGAGGTGGGGTAGCCCCATCCTCCATCCCCCTCAATTATGAAGGAGGCCCATCCCCCACGAGCCGCCTACGTGGCGCCTACGTGGAGGCTCATCCCCGTGGGGATGGGCCAAACCACTCCTTTTAGTCTTATAAAACTGCATAACAAAGTAAGGGTGAACGGGGCACTCCCCTAAGAGGGGAGTACCCTCTCTTACGCACGGTCAATCAGGTTATGCCACGTCAACTTCCCTCTTAAACTCCCCTAACACCCTCAATTTGATGACACCACTCCCCTCTTAACTCCCCTTGTTTTTTTATTCAAAAAAAAAAAAAAGAAATGTTTTGATTGGTTGAAAATGAGGCTGGCCCACCATCTCTCTCCCTCTTCATGCGGTGAGTTCTCACCGATCTTGCTCCCCTAATTGCCTCACCTAAGTGATGGCGGCGGTGTTCCCCTAAGGTGACTTGGGTCACCGAAGGTGCCCCGCTCACCCTAAGTAAATAGCCATGTTAAACTCTAAAAACAGTTAAAAGTTAAACCAAAACAATTATTATTCTTGTGGGGAGACCAAGGTTCAATCATTGGGAGGTGTCAATATTTAAGGGGAAAAATTAGCGGTAAAAAAAAAACGATTATTATTCAAATTATGGGAATATGCACGAATAACAGTTAAGAGTAAGACCTAAGAACTTGATCAATTCTTGTGAATAAATTTGCTCTTATTTGATTAAAGTCTGAATGTTTTAAGTTCAACAATATTTTCGCAGTGTTTTGGTTAACAGCGATGGAGTAGATGGCGGGCATTATTATGCCTATGTCAGGCCTGCGCTTTCTGATCAATGGTAAGAAATATTATGTGCTTGATTTGATAGCTATTAATGATCTCTATTATTTTTATTTATTTTTTGAATTATGTAATCTTTTCTTTCTTTATACATACATAAATCAATATACATACAAAAATAAGTATTTAGTGGATGGATCACCAGAAAATAATTAGAAACCTAAAAAAATTCATTGCATATATGATATGCAATTTT
Source organism: Helianthus tuberosus (assembly GCA_030545235.1). NCBI lineage: Eukaryota > Viridiplantae > Streptophyta > Magnoliopsida > Asterales > Asteraceae > Helianthus > Helianthus tuberosus. Next base: position 177,887,715 of record CM060442.1, read on the forward strand.
TTTAAAAATTAAAATTTTGGAAAAAAGTTGTATTTCATATATGTAATATATCATGTGGGTTAGGATCAAATACAAAGGATAAAATAAATAAGAAGGGTAAGAAGGATTCTAGTCCATTGATCTTGATTTGGAGGGTTGAGATTAATTGTAGGGAAAAGAAGATAATAGAAGGGCATAAAGGGAATCCTATATTTATGGATTTTCTCTCTCCACATGCAAGGCACATGCCAATTCCCCCATCGATTTAAAACGTCCATAACTTTTTCATACGACATTTTTTTTTTAAATTTCAGCATAATAACGAGTGTTTTTTTTATCTTTAATATGAGTAACATATTATCATATAAAAATAAAATAAAAAATTTCATTTTTACTCGGTTTTTTTTATTGCATTGTGTTAAAGGTTCAGGTCATTGTGTCTTTTAACTGGGTTTTGGTCAGTAGAGTTTCTATACATTGTGTTATTATCAAAACCTATAACGCAATGTTAATTTGGGTTCTATCAATTGTGTTTTTATAGGAACCTATAACACAATATATGACACAATGAAGATGGTGTTATATCTGGGTTTCTATAAATTGTGTTATTAGTTCAGGTCATTGTGTTTAATATGTTATTCATTGTGTTTTAATATGTTGTCCATTGTGTTTTAATAATTTGTTCAATTTTTTTCATTATCTTTGTTCATTGTGTTTTAGTTTGTTGTGTATTGTGTTTTTAGTTTGTTTTTCATTGTGTCTTCATCTGCTCTCCATTGTGTCTTTTATCTGCTGTCATTAATTGTGTCTTTTATCTGTTGTCATCAATTGTGTTTTTATTTAGTCTGATACTTATTGTGTTATATGTTATCGCCATTGTGTTATACGTTATGCTCATTGTGTTTTAGTATGTTGTCTATTGTGTCTTTATATGTTGTCATTGATTGTGTTTTTGATCTACTTTACATTGTGTTATTATCAAAACCTATAACACAATGTTAATTTGGGTTCTATCAATTGCGTTTTTATAAGAACCTATAACACAATATATGACACAATGAAGATGGTGTTATATCTGGGTTTTCAATAAATTGTGTTATTAGTTCAGGTCATTGTGTTTAATATGTTATTCATTGTGTTTTAATATGTTATTCATTGTGTTTTAATAATTTGTTCAATTTTTTTCATTGTGTTTTAGTTTGTTGTATATTGTGTTTTTAGTTTGTTTTCCATTGTGTCTTCATCTGCTCTCCATTGTGTCTTTTATCTGTTGTAATTAATTGTGTCTTTTATCTGTTGTCATCAATTGTGTTTTTATTTAGTCTGATATTTATTGTGTTATATGTTATCGTTATTGTGTTATACGTTATGGTCATTGTGTTTTAGTATGTTGTCTATTGTGTCTTTATTTGTTGTTATTGATTGTGTTTTTTATCTAGTTTACATTGTGTTTTATATCATGTCCATTGTGTAATATGCAACTGGGTTTTTGAATTTTTTTTGAAAAATATAACAATATGGTACTCATATTAAAGATAAAAAAACGCTCGATTTTATGGTATAATTTTTTTTTAAAAACAAATGTATAAAAAAGTTACGGACGTTTAAAAATTGAGGGGGAAATAACATGTGACTTGCATGTGCATATTCTCTTTCCTCTTGTAGACAAAATTACCCTTTCCATTTAATTCCTCCTAGGACACTTGTCACTCTCTGGTGGCTTCTTACCCTTCTTATTTTTAAAAACTTTGTATTATAACTCAACCCTATATCATGTAGTGGGTATCATGTGTAACCGTACATATAATTATTACGGAGTACAAACATATTTCCATTGAAATCTGCAACGTGTTTTTTCCAACTTGGATATATTGTATTGTATTACATATATATAATACAACTCAACCTCGAATTAAGTTTTTAGATTTCTAATAATCTTTTATATATATATGATGATAATAATTTTATATATATATATATATATATATATATATATATAGGGGTAGGTTAACGTACAAATGTCCTTATCGTACAATACGTGCGCTACAATCTCAGCCGTCCGATCATCTTCCCGCACTGAATTCGCATGTTGTTTTTTTGTAACAATTTCGCATGTTGGTTTTTAAAACATGCGATTTCATCAAAATTACCACATGCGAAATTGTTACAAAAAAAACAGCATGCTATTTCATCAAAATTATCACATGCGATTTTATTTTATAACATGCGAATTCACTATATTGTACGTAATGTACGTTAAGGAATATTGTACAATACTCTTCGCCTATATATATATATATATATATATATATGATCACGCTAAAATGAGAACCACCTCGAGTTGTAAGAACCGCAAGAACTTTTTGATTCGGGCCTTGGTGGACAAATTTTTTTTTTCAGAAACGTAGATGCATGTATAAAAACAACATTTGTAAAAAAAATTCAAAAAGAAAATGTCGTGGGTGTAGTTTTGAGCAACACAAGTTTGTGTTTACGGGACCCGTAAATTTTCCGACTAGATTTACGGGTCCCGTAAACACAAACTTGTGGCGCTCAAAACTACACACACGACATTTTTTTTTGAATTTTTTTTTACAAATGGTGTTTTTATACATGCATCTACGTTAGTAATAAAGTTTTCGTCGTTTCAGTTTACTGTTTGTAGTTACTGTTTGTTCAGCTTCATCTGTTAAGGCTGTAACACGTCCCATCATTTAGATTTTGGCATTTTGTAATTTTAATGGCTTTTAGACAAAGATGGCACATTGTTCTGTTCTCTTGCACATTGTTTTATACATTTGTTCTAAAAAAATGCTTGTAAAACCCCAAGATGCCACAAATTTTATTATAGTTATTGAGTTTGGCGTTTGTGGAATCTTGCCGTTTTACAAGCTTTTGTTTTTAAGAAATAATGTATTTTTTAGTGGAAAATTAGATAACAAACCACAAAAAAATACAAGCGAAAAAAGTAAATTAAAAATCCTAATCGAATTTCTCTCCAAATCTTCACTGTCATCAGTCTCTTTCTTCTTTGAAACTATAAGAACTGTCACAAATATATGGCGTTTTGGCTTTGGTGTGATTTATTGTTTGTTTGTTGTTGAAGTGGCTTTTTGTGGATGTTGGAGACATAGATCGATGGCGTGTGAGTGGGTTTTTTGCTTGGTCTTCATCTTTATCTTCATCCCCTTTTCAATGCCATCGGTTTCTTCTTCTCATCCAAGCCTTCTTCAAGAATAAAGAAGACAAAATGACATATGACTGTCATCAGTCTCTTTTTCTTGAAGTTTGCCCATCTCATGTAGCAAAATCTTATTAAGTTACCACCCTCAGCTAACAATCTATTCAGTGAAACTTCACGCAGAACAATACTGAACATCCCAGAAACGATGTTTGCCATCTTTAATTTTTTTAACTTTTTGGCGTTTTATAGTGAGTGGTATTTTGGAACCATGGCGTTTGTTTTTTGGTTTAATCAATGGAAGGTGCTGTGGCGTTTCTGTTTATAGGATATCTTTGGCTCGTAGTTTAGACGGTATATCATTAATAAGCGCAATTAATAAAATATCTGTCGTTTCAGTTACTGTTTATATTTCCTGTTTTGCTCAGTTTTATATGTTAAGTCTGTAACACGTCTCATCTTTAATGGTGTTTTATATTTAATGGCGTTTTATGGGAGAAATGATGTTTACCCTTTTTATCCTTAATGAAGCACGTTCCAAGTAATAAAATTGTTGTTATTTACGAAAACGCCACCGCGCCAATCTTATCCATAGATTGTTTTGATCTGAAGATCCATAAGCGTTCTCACTGTCCTCACACTTTTCACCGTTTTCCCTAAATCCAGACCCTATATATATGTATATGTATATGTATGTATGTTGAATTAAGTTATTTAATATTCTATTTTTAGGTTTATTTGTAGTTAACTGATGGATAAAAGATAAGTTTTCTTCGGAGTTCTATGTTCAATAGGGTTTATTCAAGGGTTCCCCTCCGTTCTAATTACATCATTCAAATATATTTTCTCAATTACTTTTACATTATGTATTTTTTTTTATGTTCAAGCACATTTTTTAATGCATTCGCTAAAGTTAGTTTCTTGTAGGTTTAAATTAGATGATGAACGAGTAACTAAAGAACACCAAAGTGTAGCATTGGATGAACAATATGGAGGCGAGGAGGTGATTCTATGGATGATAGAAGTGATGTTTAAGCATACGATATACCTAAAACTTATATTTGATTTATGTATACTATATTATTGTGAAACAGTTGCGGCAAGTAAAGCTTGGGTTAAACAATTCTTCATTTAATTATATAAAGCAATCTAATGCATACATGCTTGTATATATACGCGAAAGTGAGAAGGATAATATTATCTGCAATGTGGAGGAGAAGGATATAGCAGAGCACCTTAAAGTAAGATGTTTAATTAATTAATTGTGTTTTTGCAATTTTTGTTACCATACTTGAAAATCACATTATGCGCTTTTACATTGCAGATAACATTAAAGAGAGAACCCAAAGAGGCACATTTGTATACAATTATAAAGGTTTAAGCTTCCATTATTACTCTGCTTAGAATTACCATTTGAGATTCATAAAAATATTAGTTTCCTTATACTATTGATGAAAGTAGGTTTCTTGTGAGGATGATCTTCATAAACAAATTGGAAAACATATATATTTTGATCTAGTGGATCATGATAAAGTTTGTTGTTTCCGTATCCGAAAACAAGACTCTTTTGCTCTTATCCAGGTATAATATTTGGTTATTATCATATATAATTAAAATAGTAAAAGGAAGTTGACTGAAATATCTGAATTTTTTGCAGGAGATAGTTGCTAAAATATTTAAAGTAGCAGTGCACTGTCAACGACTTTGGATGTGGGCAAAACGCAAAAATCACACTTATCGCCCTCATCGTCAATTGACACCTCAGGAAAAAGCTCAACATGTGTGCACTTTTTTTCAGATCTACTTTAATCTAGTTCAAATAAGAGTAAATTTGTTGTTAAATGATTTAACTAAATATGTTAAATATTACCAAAAAAATGTATATCAAGTTGATCAAACAATCATCGAATCAACGAATCCTGCTATATGACCCTACAATGGACAAAATTTTTTGCACGATTAGGCGGTTTGAACAAGGAAAGAGTGCTTCTAGGTGGTCTTTAATTATTGAAGTGTTAATAGGTATGTTGCTGTTTAAAACAGCGACTTTCACTCTCATTTCCTGCAAAATGTCAGGTCTCCTGCCAGCATTCTCTTTATCCACAGAAAGTCGCTGTATTGAACAAAGACGTAAAGAAAGTCGTTTCAATGTAAGACTTTCTTAAAGTCGCTGTTTGAAATCTATACATTCTGGAAAATCGCTGTTTCAATTAAAGATGTTCCAGAAAGTTGTTTCAATATAAGATGTTCATAGAAGGTCGCTGTTTGAAATCTATACATTCAGCTACTTATAGTAAAAAGGTAGCCTACTTAATGTTTCATTTTCACACAACTAGCCTACTTAATATTATATACATTGCATACACTATTCTCTGCAGAAGAATCACGTGAACAAAGTAAAACTTGAAAGATGGGTGGGCTAAAAAACAAAAAAAAAAGGCAGCAGTCACTTAAAATTTTTTAATAGCCAGTTCTAGTTTTGAAACAGTGACTTTATTAACATGTTACTTCCAATCAGCGACTTTCTATGACGTTGTAATTCCAAACAGCGACTTCATGAAAATTGTACTTTCAGTCAGCGACTTTCTTGAATTTGTGATTCCAAACAACGACTTTTTTAATGTGGTACAATGAAACAACAAACTTCAAGAACATGGCACTTTCAAATAGCAACCTTCAGGGGACAATAAAAATGTGCGCAAGAGGGCTGCAGGTTTGCAGGAAATTAGCGTATAAGTCATTGTTTAAAACAATGACATACCCATTAGTGATTTGTTAATCCTTGCCCACCTAGAAGCACTCTTTCCTTGTTCAAACCACCTAATCCTGCAAAAAATTCAGAGTGGACATCTTTGATTGATTTTTATATATATCTAAGAATAAATATTTAGAGCCATTGCAATGGTAGTGACCACTACTATCCAGAACCACCAAAAGACAAGAGAGGTTAAAATAGATGGTTACCCTTATCATATTAAAAAATTGACATTACGATCTTGCAATCATTACTATTTACTATTGGGCAATTAATTTGCATTAAAACTTTTCTGCAAGTTTTGCGTTACTTTACTTTAGGAATAATCTAGGGTTTTCCTATTTCATTACTATTTTATATTAGTTGTCTAATTTGTTGTTGATTAGGTCGGATATCTAAGAGACTATATTAATAAGGATGACAATGCTGAGCTTCATCTGTTTTTGGAAGTAGAAGATAAAGAGGTAAGATCTCACTGATAACTTTTAGTTTCTAACTTTTTTTTATAGTCATTCAATTTTCTTTTTATATAGTAACACACACAAATCTTTATTGTAAAATTGGATACCTGGGTGATCAATGTAGGACTTGCAACCAATTTCTCCGTGTGAGAGGACTAAAGATGAGATTATGCTTTTCTTCAAACTTTATGATCCATTAAAAGAAGAGCTTCGGTATCTACTCTCTTTATATTTACGAACACACAAAGAATCATATATACACACATATAGAGGATCATGTTATCATTTACTCTTACATCATCATACACTTAAGCACGTGAACAAACAATTATTAAGGAATGACTATCTCTAGACTCTTTATCACAAACAAGGAAAACTCTTTAACATAACCTTTACATCATGACTAGATGTTTATACATGCAACCTTGGAATCCTAACAAAATTCCTATTTAGATTCTAACTACGACTCTAAAAATCATTGGAAAAACAAATTTAAAATTCAAATACAAACTATGTTTATTATGAGTCAAATAAAGAAATTGTTAGGTTTCAAGTGGCGCGGGTAAAACATAAACAAAAAATGCACACACGAAGAACACGTAGCTAACAAAATATAAACTATAAATAACACAAGAATTTTACGTGCGACTGAGCATCCAATTTTTCATTTATGTTGAGCATAGGTGAATCCTCATATATTACCCGCTGGTTCCAATTCCTCAAGGTTTTATCCCTCGTCATTACCACATCTATGTTCTTTTGACAAATCAACCAACCAAAATCCAAAAAAGTTAACCTTTCGATCGCAACTATCCCGTCTTCAACCATAACAATGACACGTGTCTGAACTTGACGGTTGTTCTATTAAACATTGTAAATCAAACCGTTCTACTCCTACTAACTCGATATTTATAAAACAATCGTTATATGATGATCTCTTGTAGACAAATCTCCACCAGAATGGTGAAATTTCACAAAACTGGTTCCTAATAAACAATCAAAATCCGAACTTGAAATTTCACAAACTCAAAACTAGAACAAAACAGTCCAACAACACTTGACCTTGAAACAAGTGAAATTAACCCAAATAGCATCCTGTTACACGATCCAATCGGCTAATCTTTCAACTTAAATCAACTTGCTTAATCGGCCCAACATGCTAGGCAAAGGTTTAACCCAACAACTGAAAGTGTAGGATCCTGTGTGTTTAGATGAAAATTTTGATATAGAATACTAATTTGGTAGAAATTTCGGCCGCATGACATTTAAATCAGCCCGTTTGTATTAGCTTCCAAAACATACCGAAAAAGCATACATCATTAACAATCTGGAGAGAACACAGAAGTTCTCTCCTCTCAAATCCTAAAACTTATGAAGGCCAAGCGCATGACACTACTTATATAGGACATGACTGCTGCGCACCTACTAGCATAGGACTCCTACGTGCGTAGGACTCCTGCGCACATATGACCCCTACTCACGTAGGACTCCTACGCAGGTTTCATGTCATGCGCTCCAAAACCTTTCTAAACACATATATCTATACAATATTCAACACACGCTCTATCTAACTTATTCGACAAATAACAGACACACATAAGTGCACCAACAAATTCCCCTACAACTTCAATCAAGTGTTGTGAATATCTTCAATAAATTCCCCCTTGATTGATGATTCGAACTTGCATTTGATCCAATGTATTTCCCCTGAAATGACACTTCAGGTCTTTAGTTGCACGGTTTCTGACCCAATCATCTGATTTGCTAAACTGCAATCTTCACGAATATTAACCAATTTGAAACTAATCAATGTAGCTTCTCCATTTCAACGTTAACCATATCCGCGTTCAGTTTTTGATATACGTCTTTGCTCAATACCTTGATCTTCAAAAACCTAACCGACAATTGATAAACTCTTTGAATACCAAACTAGTAAACTTCAAATCAGTGAAAACCCATGAAAATCTTGAAATCCCGTTTTTTGGTAATCAACTTTACGCTTCTCCAACTTGAATGATTGATTAGTGTAAATGGTAATCTCCACAATCAGCAAATCTTCATCGATTCACAAATCATATGGTAACACACGGTGATCTTCAAAGTATTAGATAAACGTTCTTCAAACATCAATTTTGTAGTCTTCTTCGTTAGTTCTGGTGCAACGCAATCTTTAGACATCATTACTCTGTAGAACATGACTCATTTGTCTGAAAACCTAATATATATTCTTCTTCTTTAGTCACAATAGCAAATATCTAGAATTAACCATCATTACTCCCTAGCGGTTCATCTAGAAAATAAATCATTTGCTTGGAGATTAAAAATGTAGTAGAACTCTCATGTATCTAATATCTTGAAAGCTATGTGAAATCTGACGGCTCACAATGACCACAAATATCTCCTACATACCAGCTTATACGAAGATGAGACTTCAATATGATCACGAACTAAAGAATCCGAAATTCAAGATATGTTGTGCAACCAGCTTGACGAAGACTGAGACCTCAATTTGTTTCCAAATTGAAGAATACGAGATACTATGCATCACTAGTCAATTTGAGTTAGAACCACCCGAATTATGTTGCATCTCTGTCTAAAATTTCAAAAATGCCGGAACTTTAATATATTACATTTGAAATTTTATTACCCCTCATTTTTGCAAATTCTGACCACTTTAACATCACCTCTGAATTTCCAAGAATTTCCCCCTCATTTTGGCAAATTCTGATCTCTCTTATCTATGAAAACTCAATTTTGTGGAATATTTGACATTTTTCTCTACAAAAGTCAAATTTTCATCAATGCAGAATTTTACGTTTTGGCCCATTCATAGTCACTTCACCAATTGATAACAGTTAAGAATAGGTCACCATGACTACCCCACTAACTTTAACACTCTGTGATTTCATCATTTTTAACAGTTCTCTGAATCCTTTACCGTATACTCGAATTACCCATATTTGACGTTAAAATCTTGGAAAATTTTCAATCACCAAATTTTTTCTGGACACTCGTCTAGTCACCAGGAGCAAAAAATTTTCAATCACCAATTTTTTTTTAAACCTGCATGGGTATGAGAGTTTCCTCATGAGCGTATGAGTCATGTGAATGGATGACTCTTATGCTTGGACTCCTACGCGCGGATGACTCATTTGCTTGGGCTCCTACGCGCGTAGGACCTCTTGCGTTTATGCTCTTGCTCGGGCATGACTCCTGCGCTCCAGGAGGCTTTTTGCACATTTTTCGATCTAGAATCTTCATTTCTTCGAATTTGATGATGAATCCACCACAGACATGTGTGAAAATCAATTCTAAACAGAATGATACAATTTGAAATTTCATCCATGAATTGATCTTCAATTTTGATTTTTACATCTAAAACACATAAATCATGAGCGTAGTTGATTCCATTAACTGTTAGATTGATTGAATCGGGTACCGTAGCTCTGGTACCAATTGAAAGTGCAGGATCCGGTGTGTTTGACGAAAGTTTGGATATAGAATACTAATTCGGTAGAAATTTTGGCAGCATAACGTTTGAATCTGCCCGTTTGTATTAGCTTCCAAAATATACAAAAAGAGCATACATCATTGACAATCTGGAGAGAACACACAAGTTCTCTCCTCACAAATCCAAAAACTTATGAAGGCCAAGCACATTACACTACTTATATAGGACATGACTCATGCGCACCTACTAGCGTAGGACACCTACTCATGTTTCATGTCATGCGCTCCGAAACCTTTCTAAACTCATATATGTATACTATATTTAACACATGCTCTATCTAGCTTATTCGATAAGTAACGGACACCCATAAATGCACCACCAACAACAAAAAGAATACCCCTTTAGGTTTCTGGGTACCTTTTCAAGAAAAAAACCATCGCACCCCTGCCTCACTCGCTCTTCTGTCCATCAACCCCGATCATTTATCCGGATAATAGAAACCTGCCAAACAATACAACGAATTAACAACAAACCTGGCATCCCATAGGATGCCCCTCAAATCATTTTGTAAGTGTAGTAAACTACCTGGTAATTGTAGCTTTATCAATTTTGTGAGAAGTCCAAGTTAATCTAGGTTGAAAAGACCAAGTCATTCCGCATTATGTGGGGGGAGGGGTGCGGAATGGAAGAGCACTATGGATGGGGTATCGTTAAGTGGATCATGAGCGCTTTGGAGGAAGACTTGGTGGCCCACATGCGTATCCAATCAAATCTCTTTATTATTTTAATTTCATTTTTATTTTTTTATATGGTTAAAGGGTCTTTAAAGGGGGTGTTATCCCACACCATGCAACTTAATGATATACGTGGGCTTATGTGGCGTGATAAAGCCCCTAGGGTCTTTATTCCACACCACCCAGCCTTAGTGGGGTTTTCTACTCCCCCAATCCCCTCACCTATCACTTCGTCCAACATCCTTTCTATGTTTTGCAGCTTTTTTTCTTTTATCATATTCTTCGGTCACCAACATATCTGCAAAACCATAACATACACTCTTTCCTCTATCTCTTCTAGGTTTTCTCGAATCTTTAAAGTAACTTTTCTTTACCTATTTCGAACGCCGACTTCTCTATGAAAACATCAATCAAAACACATGTGGCAGTTATGAATAGACATCTAAGAATGACCGGAACATTTTGTTCTTTTTACATGTGTATGAGTACCTTCCTGTCGGTTGAGCCAAAGGTTCAGAGAAAGCGCAGCCTTGGGTCTGAGAAGACCAAAGTAATGAACGAACAAGTCTGTGAGTTGCTAAAAGTCAGTATCATGCGCAAGGTACGTTGCCAAACCTGGGTCGCAAACCCAGTGATGGTCGAGAAGTCTACAAAAGGATGGCGCATGTGTGTTGATTATAAAGACCTCAACAAAGCCTGCCCAAAAGATTGCTATTCTCTTCCAGAAATAGACAAGAAGATAGTCTCTCTCATACCATTCTGCTTGAAATGCTTCTTGGATTGTTATAAGGGCTACCACCAAGTCCAAATGGCCCTTGAAGACGAAGATAAAACTGCCTTTCGCATGGAGATAGGTATCTTTTGCTACATCAAGATGCCTTTCGGGCTCCGCAACGCTGGCGCAACTTACCAACGCTTGATGGACAAAACCTTTGGAGACGATATCGGGAAGCACATCGAGGTGTATATCGATGGCTTGGTAATCAAAAGCCCGGAAGAAGATCAGATACTGAAAGACATTGAGAAAACCTTTAATTCCCTGCGGAGTGTCAACATGAAGCTCAACTCGAGCAAGTGTTCTATTGGGATGGAAGAAGGCAAGTTCTTGGAGTTTATGGTAACTAAAGGTGGATTCTGGGTGAATCTAGAGAAGGTACAAGAAATAGAAAGGATGCCATCCACGCGCAACATCAAGGAGATGCAGCGGCTAGCCGGCCGCCTGGACGCGCTAAATCGATTTTTTTGTCCAATCACGTCGCGAAGTCCTTTCCTTTCATAAGTACTTTGCGCAACTCCATGAAAAAGAATGAATTCAAGTGGACACCAGAAGCCGAGACTGCTTTCAAGCAAATGAAGGAGTGACTGATACAACTTCCCACTTTAACAGCCCCACTCGATAAAGCGCCTCTGATCCTGTACTTGTCCGCTTCAGACAAGGCAGTCGGCTCGGTTTTATTGGTGGAAAGGGAAGGAGTACAAACTCTGATTTACTATGTGAGCAGAATGTTAACTAATCTGAAAATGCGCTATTCAATAATGGAGAAGTTAGTTCTAGCACTGGTGCACGCATCAAGATGGTTACGCAGGTACTTCACAGGCCATGTAATCACTGTTCTTACCAATTTCCACATTGGTAACATTCTTCAGAAGCCCAAGATCTCAGGAAGATTAGTGAAATGGGCAATCGAGTTGGGGGGGGGGGGTGTCACAACATAGTTTATCAACAGCGCCCAACAATCAAGGGGCAAGTCATGGTAGATTTTGCCACGAAAATCACCGCCGACAGGATACAAGAATGTGAAGTAGTTGAAAAGCCCGCGCAAGGGACATCAGATGAACTATAGTTGTTGTTCACTGATGGGGCGTCAAATGAGGTGGCGGCTACGGTTGGTCAGCCCTGAAAAGCACGAGCTCACATATGCCATCAGGTTGGATTTCAAGAATACCAACAATAAGGCCGAGTATGAAGCGTTCTTGGAAGGTCTGCGATTGGCCATCAAGATGGGCGCAAAGCACTTACAAGCGCATGTAGACTCCCTACTAGTCGTTGGCCAAATTAACGGGGTTATACGATGCGAAAAGTGAAGTCATGGCGCTCTATGTTGAGCAAGTAAAAGAATTGATTTAACAGTTCTAATCTTTCAAGGTTGTTACATCAACCGTAGTGAAAACAAGCCAGCCGACACGCTCAGCAAGTTGGCTTCAACGGCTTTTCTACATCTTGCTAAGGGTGTTCGAATCGTGGTCCTCAAGAACACATCTGTCCTGCTAGCCAAGTCAGTGTAATCCAAATAGGGTCACCTTCTTAGATGACACCTATTACACGTGCGCCAGCTCTTCTAGCTTAGAAGATGCCTTCTATAAGCTTGAACAAGCTCAGACCTAACTTCTAAATTTTTCTATTCCAGAGCTCCAACCACTTGCCTCGCGCATGGAAGCAGCACTGGACTGGGGGACTTGAAGGGGTGGGGTCCTAAATCATGAGCCGACCAATCAAGTCGCGCGCGGGACCATATTTTTATCAGACTAAGTTTGTAGCTTTCTCAACCTCGCGTTGGCTAATCAGGTGCAACCTAGGTTGCACATGAGGTTAGGGCCAACACAGGACCAGATTTGTCACTTGGCTCCTTTGATGAAAACCCTTACTTCCTAGACCTTGCGCCGGCTACACGGGATATCCCCGACGCTCGCGCGGAGGAAAGAAGCGCAGGTAATCCTAGGACAAGTACCAAAGGTACAAGTGGCAGAGCAGTGGCCAATGAGTATCCAACATGCTGTATCCGATCATGCTCCACGATTAACAATCGTACAGGAGACAAAAAGGTACACAAGGATGCATACGTGGCACCAATCAGCGTGCGCTGACCACTGCTCCACGATATCCACTTAGCCGCTGATGACAGAGCAGACAACAAGGACAAATGTCTGGACACATGGATCCATTCAGCGTGCGACAGCTATCCTCTCGCCTAGAAGCACCAACGGTCGTGGCAGGGGGGACAAAACGGATATTCCTTGTTGTCTTCTACAAGCCCAAGGCCCATCAGCCCATCTCCTTCCCACACCTCTCCGGTTATAAATAGTGAACCTCACCTACAGGTTTAAGCATCGCTCGCTTGCTCTCTCACTCTTAATCACACACTTTTATCCTCAAAGCATATACTTATTCTCACGCTGGAGGGTGGTTACGAGGAGAACCCCCTATTCCCATCCTCGTAATGAGCTTAACAGTGTGTTTAGTGTTTTGCAGGATCATCACATCATAGCTTGGACGAGAGAAAGAAGTTTAACCTTATTTGTCGAGGCATAAACCACAAACTAATCACCAGATTAGTTTGGTGTTTCTTTAATGTTTTATATTATTCATTTGGTGTTGTCTCGCTATCTTATGTGTTAGGTGCACATTGATCCTAGTTGGCTTTTGATCCCCAAGGCCTAGTTCAGCAAATACCAAGTAAAGTATTAGGCTAACATCTGCCCCTAGAACAACTAATGCATCTTTGATCGTCAAGTCTCCATTCTCGCATGGAAAACTTAAACGACCAGGACCAACTCTTTTGGGATAGCGATTGAATGGTAAGAAATAAGATGTATGACTTTGTTGTCTATGCATTATGAATGAATCTATTCACCTCATTAGATAGAATAATTTTCTTCTTCTCACGATCAATCTCTCTCTCTCTCTCTCTCTCTCTCTCTCTCCATCTTTTGTTACATTTGTGTACAGGTTGTACGGATCTATACAGGCCATACCATTGTCGACTTTGGTTCTTCAAAACTGTTGACTTCTTTGGCATCCCAACGTTCACGTGATATTTTGTCTTGCGATCTTGCCTTCTTCACTACTTGTAGCTTTTATGGCCTTTTTTATAGCAATGTAGTAGCTAGCTGGCCTAATTAATGCCCTCCGACTTTCATATTAATGTTGGGTATCTTGATGATACTTCTGGCTTACTCTCTGGTTGAGCAATGTTGTTACTTGATACAAAATTATGAAACATGCTTTGGTGTTAGTTGTGATGGGAATCCAGGTGGCAGTTGATTTGCGAGCTTCTAATTTCTAGTTGAAGTTAGGGTAGGGATGACAATGGGCCGGATTCGGACCGGGTATACCCAATTGTAAAAGCGTGTCCTATACCGGCCCAATACCCTTCATCTATTTTGTCGGATAATTTCCCGTCAGGTATAGGTATACCCATTAGTATTTCAAACTACATTTTTTTACTATTATAATTATTGTCAACTTTTATTATATAACAATACTATATATAGATTGAAATATACATTACATACATACAATTTTATCATATATATATATATATATATATATATAATATCATTATAATTTTTATAGTGTTTTATGTGTAACACATATTCCAAAAGAATTTTTTTTTTCACATAATGAACCAACTTAAATAAATCACTAATAGATAAGGGCTAAGGGAAAATAAAAATATAAGTAAATCATTCGGGTAAACGTGTATCTGTTTTCGGATAATCGGGTTGGCTATCACCTAATACCATACATGTCCCATACCCGTGAAGATTTTAAAAATATATCTCCTTTTCGGTCTCATACCTATTAGGCTTTAGGTATACCCATCCCATATGCTTCGGATTTCGGATATACCCGTCAAACTCGGGTTATTTTTGCCATCTCTGAGTTAGGGTGATTCCTCCACCCTAGATTGTAAGTGTTGTTATGTGAGTTATTTTGGTTCTTCTTCCTCGATCATAACCATGTCCAAACCCCCTGCCACGACCACGAAAACGATCAAGGTAATTTTAGAACCCCCGTACACTCTTGATTGCCCCTCTGTTCATTATGATCATATCGCTTGCCTTTGTAAGTGATTTATATTCTATTAAGGAATAGTTTACCTTTTGTATCTGGCGTGCCTTCTCTTCCATGTAGACGTTCCTCAAATGCCTTGAGTCTTCCAAACGCATCTTCAAACTCAATGTTATCAAGATCATTTCTCTGTTTGATAGTACCCACAAGTTGAAAGTACTAAACCGAGTCCAATAACTTTATGGCCAAGGTTTCTTCATCGAATACAGAACCAAGACTCGTTGAGGCAGTATCAAAATTTATCAAGGTTTCTCTCGTCTTCCTTCATCTTGAATTTTTTTTTTTAAATTCGCTCTTCAATGTTAGGAGCCAAGCCTTCTAGATTTGCTCCGCCTCAACATCACGTGCCTTCAAAGATGCTCATATTTCTCGAGCATTCTTGAATCAGGAAATTTGAAGAAGAATGTCTTCTGGCATACGAGCCGGTTGTTGTTGGTTTCTTATACCCTCTCCACTGGAAAATCCAATCCAATTGAAGTAAAGAAAAACTACTACTCGGAAAAAACTCATTCTACTTCCTTTTCATTTCATTTCACGGATAGCTATCCTACCTAAATGAACGAAGTCTTCCTTCCTAGCGGGATTTATAAAGAGGAGAAGCCAGCAAGCAGCCTCTTAGTAGCTGCTCTTTGTGACGAGAATATCGTTGGTTATCTAATCGTTTGTCTTTCCGTTCAACTTCACCCATGTGTTAGATTGTTTGTCAAGTCCCAATGGATACTCAAACGAACAAAATATTATGGCTAATTCCCACAATATTATTAGATAACAAAACCACACAAAAACTTGATTCTTACAAATCCCTACCCAATACGCGGTATATATAGCTAACCAAACGCGTTAGACTATAACTAGGATTGTCACATAATTATCCTAAAGACATCCAAACCTAACTCATTTAGGACACTAGATAATTATCTAATCAATTAACTAGGACATGATAACTACAACTAATTATTAATTCATTATCACATTTAATAATCTATAATTATCCACTCCTAAAAACCCTCCTTAAGCCTTGCACACCAAGTCGGTTACATAACTCGAAATTCCCAACAATCACCCCAAGAATTCCGAACTCGAGTCTGACATCATCTTTGTCTTGACTCCCATGGAACTCCTCTTTGATCTCTAGCTATGTTTTTTGGATCCTTCCTAGCTCGAACATTCTTACGATCATGTACACGACTAGTCCTTTGTCCGCGACTCATCCTTTGGTCATAAGAACCGACAATCCATTAACTCGGATGCGATCTTGAGCAAACAATCGCTTTCTTAAATCATTACATGTCCCCACATAATTTAGACTCATTTTCGATTCATACCGCGATCAAACACATACTCCTAGAATTTAGGCTCATCATTGACTTAAACCTTTTATGAAACTTAAAAGTCACAGTCAAAAGAATTTGTTTCTTTCTTTGTTTTTTTTTTTTTTTTTTTTGAACGTAGCACACAAAGAAACCAAAAACATAAAACCTTTGTTGACTTTTTAGTTTCTTTCTCTTGCTAGAAAAACAAATTCCGTTTTCTAATATTGCATTGAAGAAACAAAAGATCCTTTCGACATATATTATATCGCCTGCTCAAAGAAACTAAATTCCTTTTATCTCTTTAGCATAGAATCTTGCAACTCATGCATCGGAAAATGCCCTCCACCCAATCAAATCAAAGAATACTCTTGTTCTTTGGATCGTTGGCACATGTAAATAAAGAATGTTGCCGCTATCTTCCGGTCACGAATCTCTCGTGGAACCACAACCGTTGTCAGTTCGTAAACTAGTTGCACGAACAACCTACTCGTTGCACGCCATCGTAACAGTACCACACGTCGCCGCTATCTTCCGGTCACGAATCTCTCGTGGAACCACAACCGTAGCCGGATCGTAAACTCGTCACACGAACAACCTACTCGTTGCACACCACCGTAACAGTACCACGCCGCTGCTCCGACGTATTAGTACCACCAATCTCAACCTTCTTGATCGCCGACCCGTTACACTCTTAGCTGCCGATTAAGAACCCAAGTACGCGTTTGATATTGACAATTGAACTTGGCTCTAATACCAATTCAAGTCTCAATGGATAATCAAACGAACAAAATATTATGGCTAACTCCCACAATATTATTAGATCAAGAAAACCACACAAAAACTTGATTCTTGCAAATCCCCATGGGAGGCTTTGATGGTGTGCGGGGAGGACTCCACACAAGGCCCACGATTTCGAGGGGCATGCTATTTAAAAAAAATCCGATACGTATATGTTATTTTTTTTTTTAAATAGTAAACACATACTACTTTCAATATATGCCCATTTACAAATTATTTTTTATGGTTTAGAATTTAGCTCACTTGGAATTAGGTTTATTAAACCCAATACTAATTTGATCTTTTTTTAATAATAACAAACATAACAGAAGGGCACATTTTTTCAATCTCGAACAGAGTACGTGAATTCTCAGAGATGTCTCTGCAAATCCTTACCCAATACGCGATATATATAGCTAACCTAATGCGTTAGACTATAACTAGGATTGTCACATAATTATCCTAAAGACATCCAAACCTGATAACTATCTAATCAATTAATTAGGACATGATAATTACAACTAATTATTAAATCATTATCACATTTAATAATCTATAATTATCCACTCCTAAAAACCCTCCTTAAGCCTTGCACGCCAAGTCGGTTACATAACTCGAAATTCCCAACAGTTTGTACTTTGTACTATCGCTTGCCTGCCTGACAATTGTAGTCCCAATTTCTGAGGAATAACTCACCCGGATTCTTTTTCATTAATCAGAAAAACTCTCTCAAAAATCCTTTACATCATGACTAGATGTTTATATAGGCAACCTTGGTTGGATTCCTTCCCAAGTTCTTATTCAGACTCCAGCTACGACTTTTAACAATCAAAAATCCTTTACATCATGACTAGATGTTTATATAGGCAACCTTGGTTGGATTCCTTCCCAAGTTCTTATTCAGACTCCAGCTACGACTTTTAACAATAATTGGAAAATCCAATAAAATTCAAACAGAAACTATGTTTATCTATGACTCAATTAGACAAATAAAACTTATATTTATCTTAAAGAACTCCGACCCATTTGTGTTGATCCATACCGAGTCCATCCATTAAGGAATTAACCAATATATACAGCATGGAATCAGCATTTCTTATGGTTTTTACATACAGGTATGCCGGGAAGCTTTTTGTTAAGCGTACTGGAAAACCAGTTGACATACTTTCAAAGCTTAAAAAACTGGCTGGTTTTGGACAGGGTGAAGAAATTGAACTATTTGAGGTCGGTATTTTATATTCTGTTTGCTATCTGCTTTTGTTATATTTGTAAACTGTTACGTACCTTGATCATCCTTACAGGAAATGCAATTTGAACCCAATGTTAAGTGTGTACACATTGACAAGAGGCTTAGTTTTGAAGGAAGCAAGGTATTCATGCAATTCTTTCTTTGTGGTTTTAATTCTTTGTTTATTTAATTATCTTTTTGTAATAATTTTCTGGTTTGTATGTCTTTATAGCTTGAAGATGGGGACATTATTTGCTTTCAGAAAGTGGTTCATGTTAAAAATACCAAAACAATGTGTTATCCTGATGTTGTTTCGTTTCTGGAATATGTTCATAATCGCCAGGTAATTTGCAACATGTGTATTCTGATTTAATAGCATTTTTTGTACCTTTTCCTTTACTACTATTTGTTCACTTTTCCTTGTTGGCTCATGTGGATCCCACCTGAAAAACAGAGGATTGAAAGCCAAAATAAGTCTACAATCAACTGATCCAGAATAATAATGTTTGGATTCATTCTCCTCCCAATGGCAAAGGCATCAAACAAGTGCTGCTTCCTAAGGTCTGCTACAAGCTAAAGTCTGCTGGATCACAAGGTCTGCGAAATAAACCTCGGGTGAAGAATAAGGTCTGCTGGAAGCAAAGGTCTGATCACCCTTTGATTGAAGAAGACAAAGTCTGCTGGAGAAGGTCTGCTGAGGCTTCAACAGAGGATAGAGCTCATCAGAGGATTGAATCATCAGATGTTGTAATCAGTGTTTCCAATGTAACAGTGTTTAGTGATAGCAGATGTTAGAGGTTGTTATAGTTGTTAGATGTCATTGTCTAGGTGACGTCAGCATAGATTCCACAGTGGTTTGCATTGTACTATAAATAGAACAATGCATGACTATTCTATTAATCACTTCACACACTTGACATTTTGTACGAGCAAACTGAGTGATCTAAGGCTGAGTGGGAGTTTGTATTCATGCATACGTGAATTATTGTATGTTCAATTATTCAACTTAAAGTATTCATGATGAAGACAAATCTCTCACTGTTTGTGATTTAAAGTTTACTTTCATTTCGCTGCAAATTATTTCCATCTTTTTATCATCTTCCATTGTTCATCTTAAACATTCACAAATAATTCAAACTCAGATCCTAACATTCCTTTTATTTTTGGATGGTTAATAGGTTGTAGGTTTTCGTGCTTTAGAGAAATCAAGGGAGAATGGGTTCTATCTGGAACTGTAAGCTTTCCAATTATCAACAGATCTCATCATAAATTTGTTTTTTAATTTATTAAATTTCAAGTTCTCATGTTACAGGTCAAAACTTAGCAACTATGATGAGGTTGTTGAAAGAGTTGCCCACCACTTAAATTTATATGACCCATCTAAAATTAGGCTTACTGCTCATAATTGCTACTCCCAGCAACCTAAAGCCTAACCAATCAAGTACCGGGGTGTGGGATGTCTATCTGAAATGCTGGCCCATGAAAATCAGGTTATACTTCTATAAATGTTCTTAAAAAAATGATTTTTCAGTAATTTATATAGTTTTTTGTTTGTCATGCACAAACTTCAGATATATTGTATTATGAAGTATTGGATATCCCTCTGCCAGACCTTGAAGGCCTTAAAACTCTGAAAGTTGCTTTTCAACGTGCTACCACCAATAAGGAAGTAAGTGCCACCTTATACCCTTCTATTTGACTTAGATTTGACCTTCATATCCTCTGCTGATATGTTTGTTTCAACTAATTATTAGGTAGTTATACTTATGATTACATTGCCAAAGCAAAGCACTCTTGGATATGTTATTAGTGATCTCAAGACAAAGGTTAATTTCAATTATCATATTTCGTTAAACACGAACATTGAAACGTTCTTGTTCTTTCTTGTCTGATAGCTAACTGGTTGATGCTTTGTGTAACAGGTTAAGTTATCTCATCAAGATGCTGAGCTTCGACTTCTGGGAATATCTAACCACAAGATTTACAAGGTATTTGAGTTTTGATGCTTTTTTTCTTTGTTTTTTAATGATGGTTCTACTGGGCCTGTGTCTAAACTTATCTCTGTATATGCAGATATTCCCTCTAGATGAAAAAATTGAGAATCTCAATGATCAATATTAGACATTACGGGCTGAGGAGGTTTGTGCTAAAAAACCATGTGTACAATATGCGGTCTTAATAATATTTTCTTTTTTCTTTCTTTATCGGTATGCCCATTAGTTGGAGGTTAAAAGGAATCCTTTGGTTCCTAATACCTTTCTCTTACCCACTACATCTAAACAACAATATGTACAACTGTACAAGTGGTTATTGTCATTTGATGTTTAAATTTGGTTCTGTAGACTGTAATGAACACATCCATACAATATGCATGTGTGTGTGTATTGTAACAAACACTTTGTTACTATTTTTCTTTATCATTCCACTCAAATTTCTTCTACAAAATCCAGAAGACGAAAAGAACTTTCATCCACAGCATTCGTGTTTTTCATTTCATGAAAGACACAGCTCATAACCAGGTAAAAACTATGCACATATGGCTTGTGTTAATATGCATAGCATGTTATTATTTTCATAGCTACTTATATTTATGCATTTATATATATATCACTTTGCATTAACAACAGGTCCAAAACTTTGGAGAACCATTATTTCTAGTCATTCGTGCGTATGAGACTTTAGCTGATGTTAAAGTACGCATACAGAATAAATTACAGGTTCCAGACGAGGAGTTTACAAAGGTATTTTTATCTACCATGAATAAGTTCCTCCAAAACTAAACACACCCTTCAAAATTTATCCAGAAAAGGACCTGTTTGTCACATAACATTTCTATTTTTTTAGTGGAAGTTCGCGCTTTTTTCTTTGGGTACATGGATACTGTCTCCACCCGCTTCCAGGTCTGCATATTTTCTCTCGTTCTCTTTTTGACACACACACTTAAGAAGTTTCGTTATTTGTATTCTCTATATGTGTTAATATGCGTTATTTTGTTTCTTTTGGTTTTAGAGGAGAGATGTTTATAGTGCTTTGGAACAGTACCTGGGATTGGAGCATTCTGATAACCCCTAAGTTCGTTGAATGCTGCAAATCAGGTACACGAGTCTGATGATTCTATAATAACCACATCTTGATGTTAGCGATCTGAAATTTTGAACCACCTATATTACAATTTCATTTGACTTGCAAGTTCTTTTTATTTTTTATATCCAAATTATGTGTTTTAGTAATGATTTTGGCAATTGAGGAAAATGATTTTGGTTTTAAATTTAACTCATTTGACATACAATAGTCAAATGTGAACTCTTTTTACGGATAACTTTAGTTAAAGAAATAGAAATGTAAACCTTTCTGGTGAACACTCCTGTCCAGATGTATCCATTTCGACCCCTTTACTAAAAACAGGTCGATTCGGGTTATGTTTCATCTCTAGTGAGTCAAAACGGCTAGAATGTACCTAAACTGCAAACAAGTCAAACAGATGGGCATGTAATTTAATGCATAAATCTCCTAAATGAAAATATTCATAAGGTGTAATCATATAAGATTCATGAATTGTTTATAGAAAATTGGTTCTTTTGAGGAAAAAAAGGTGTTTTGGTCAAACAAACAAAAAATCACATGTGTTTGACATTATTTTGACCCGTTACCAGATCTTCCCACTTGTATATACTCTAATCTAAACAAATTATGAAGTCTAGCAGCTAACGGTTCGTATATGCAGAATGGAGACATATGAGAAAGCAGTAAGAATGTACAGCTAAGAATGTGGAGATGATCGTATGGTTTTGCTAGTTGTATATTTCTTTGTGAAGAAAAGTTGTACAGACCTTTGACATAGAAACTTACATGTCGCCTCACTGTGCAAAGCATCCATCCATGGGGTGAGTACCGACATATTACTTAGGTGACATTTCTCATCTTCCATGGTTGTTTTCTGAGCTCGCATGAAATTTTGACACTGGATGCATACAGACTTGCATTTTACTTTTATAGCGTTTTAATTTGCTACATATTTCTGTTTCAAATCTATATTATTACCTTGTGGGGATTACATTGTCGCACTAAAAAATCCACACTTTGTAAAATTGAGGTGGAACTAGTTTTCCAGTCAGTAATTAGCGACCCAATCATAACTAGTGTTGGAAACTAATTCCAAGTTTCTAGTCCTTACAATCCAGTGTGGAGTCATTCGATAGTTAGCGATTAGTTTGAATAATATGGATTGTTACTCATTTAATTTATGTTGAGTGTTTTGATCATTAAGTCTTGAGTACTGTTGTAAGCTTATATATACAAGTTCAGTTTGTGAGATATAGTAGAGAAGGTAGGGAATGGGTGTGTCTGTATGTGTAAGTCTGAGATGAGATCATGTTTGATCTTCGGGTCTTCAACAACGTAAACTCTTTCGGTAATACGAATATCTGATGGTTCCTAATGTCTATGTATTCCGTTTGTAGTTATCTATCTCAAAGTTACTTTTCTGTATCAAATTCAATCACTATCTTTGAAAATAACGATCCTACAATACTAACTACTAAGTGAGTGATAACACTTGAATTTAAAGTAATTATTATTTGATATCAAAACGCTTTAGTTAATTTCACAAGAACCCAAATTAATAGAACCCAAAACCGTGGTTTCCCCACTATACCCTAACCGCTAACTGCCATACGGGAAGTTACTACCAACTCGGCCCATTATTAGGACTCACCAACTTTCAAGCCAAGACCCGCTCGTCCTCCCCCCATGTTAAACCTCTAGCCAATGCAAATGACTACACGACTAAGACTGACACTCCACATCAATCATCCTCTCACACATCACAACATAAAGACCTCAGATTAACATCATTAACAATTCACATACCATACCAACCACTTTTTCTAGCGCAAGCACCTAAATCACATAATGTGGGGATCCTAAACGCATTTTGAGTCATATCACCAAGACATGACTAATTCGTCTAAATTTAGACATGTCGGTATCGTCTACCACTGATGGGCCCCCATCTCAATTTGGACACATCGATATCGTCTACTATCGTTGTCCCACGTCTAAAATGTCACATAATAAGCTCATCGCAACCAAATGGTATCGACCACTAGGACACATCGAACTCGTCTACTACCAATGGCCCACACAAACATCTTAAGGATGCTACATCACAAATAACAGATAATCACACCCCAAATGTCTAAGACCTCGTCAATGACGCGTCATCATGGATTAACCATGTGACTCTATTAATCACTATCTATCCCGTCCCATTACCTCTAAGGGTATATTTATTTACTCGCATAGATGTTCCTATCAACATATTACATCCATAAATATACACATTGTTTTTAGTTACACTCGAGTAATGACTCAGTATGTCTAAGTTTCTAACCTCTCATCATCTAGGCGTGAAAGACCATAAGACTTCGGCAATTAAAGCTCTACCAAACCCCCACAATCATGATTGAATATTAACCCATAACAGTTTTCCACACCACCCGCTAATCCTGTTATTCCTCATGTATAGGACTGCACATCCCAATTGATACCAATGGAGACTAATTAATCCCACAACTCTACTATTTCACATAACTCATTGAAAGGGACGTAGACTCATCGGAAAACATTTAGTAAACATACGTTCTAAAACTCATCATTTTATAAAAACCCACAAACAAATGTAAACACATGAAACAGATATATGCTAGCCCCAAAAACACATAAAAAAGGATAAGAACTCACATGGCAATTACATCTTCTTCGCAAGAGCTAGTTGCCCTGTGAAATCATACCAGAACACCAATCTAGCGTCACATGATTAAGGCTACTACATGCCTTAGTTTACGTCTTAAATCAACCGAGGTCTCATACTAAAGTTTATCGCAGTGCCTAGGGTTTGGTAATCGTTGTTAGCATGCGCCCATGCACATGTATGACCAACTCATGCGAGGTGGTTCACACGAGTCTCAAACCCTACCACAAGTTACATTCTAGAGAACCATTACAACTCCCATACATCGGGACCATGTTCAAAACCATCATCATTAAATTCCAACCTTTAACTAGTCCTAAATTGGATCGCCTGTCCCATATGAAAACCCAATACCTGAAATCACCCCATGCATGCAGAACGCCCATCCATATGTAAACCCTATCTAAGACCCAATACGACCTAACCCCATGGTCAAACCCAGTCAAGGTCGCCTTGGGTTGACTTCGGTCTCATGAAGTAGTGGTATCCTCGGCCATGTGAGCCGACCACTTGGCGGAATCAGCTCAGCTCTGAACCATCCTGTGGCATCGGAGGCTCACTCGGCTGACAACAGCCACGTCACTGGCACCGATAGCCACCCCTCACATCCACGCCGACCACTGTCGGGCTCCCATCCTCGAGCCGTCACCACTGATGCACGAACCCATCTCCAATGCGACCCACAGATCCCTAAATCATAAAAAGGGGGGGTTCCAAAACACGCACATAATCACAATTTTCGTAAAACGCACTCGAAATTACCTTGAAAAAAGCTTGGAAGCCAAAAGATCAAACCCTAGCTTGTTATCCCTCTCCTTGTTGTGCGCTGCCTATCTACGATTCCTTAGTATCGACCTTTGTCGATCCTAGGGTTTATTTAGGTCATTATTTTCCTAACTCCACTTAACCCTTCCGATTTGATAGCATTCGCCTTAATTCCAAAGTTACATAATTTGGCTTTCATGCAATTAAATTCGGGTCCCCATGAGTTATTTAGATCACAAATATTATCATCGAAAATCATTGTCGTCTCTGTAACAAAAATCCCGTCAAAGCAATATATTAAAGTATCTTAACAATCAAAACTCAGGATGTTAGAAGTCTACCCGCTTTACTAGAGGATTCATCCCCGAATCTTGTCAGATGTAGAACGATCACTACCACAGTTCGTCCCCCATACTCCCACGTCTCTTACGTGATCTTCCGTCACCCTTGAAGTAACTACCATCACCAAGAGATGTCACCAAGGCATTATTGTGGTTCCACTAGCACTCAAATTTTACATGTACACTCACTAGACATTTATGGAGCTTGTATAACTTCGTCAGTCAATCCACTAAATCTGGTGCATAAAGTCGAGCAAAAATCCACGATTCTCACAAGTTTGAGCGTTCTTCAACTTGTCATCATTACCTATCAAACCTTAAGGTAGCAAAAATGTCAATGACTCCTAGAAACTCATGCAGAACCTGATATACGTGTACCTGCTTAGACACTATGACCTCAACAACTGATGATCTCTAGGAGCTCGTTTATAATCTGTCATATGCCAACCTTCGAAGACATTGTGGCTATTGTAAGGGTTGCCTTCGTGCTTAGATATGAAATTCGTCAATCGTTCTCAACCTCTACGAGTGTCCATTTCCTGATGTTCATTCCAAACGTTGTCTGGCATTCCTTGGTCAATTAGCTTTTGATCTCTTATATCTCCAGGAAATATGTGTCAACTAGTTCTTCTCAGGTAGCTTCCTTCATAGGTTGTCACATTACTGAACCAATCGTGGTCGCGCTAGTCCCGAAATTGCTACATCTCCTTCGTGGCCATATCACTTACCACACTAGTAGGTGAAGGATGCACCCACACAAACCTTCATAACTCATATATGAACCACATACTACACCATCTAAACATTGCGGGTAACCCATGTAAAGACATTCTACTCATTTAACATTTGTGTAACGCCTCGCTTTTGTAACTTTCCTTATCTAGCAAGTTTGTTTGTACTTCCCATTTATGGAAACTTGTATTCGTATTTCATTTCAAACGTTGTAATCCGAGCCTTGAATCATAATGAAAACTTGATCTTTTATGCACTTGTGTTATCCAAAATACGTAAATACTTGTTAAACAATCGTGATACATGCATACTTGATACAATTCATACGCAAATTCATACTTATTATACATGCAAAATTCACTTATACATTCATTTAATTATAAATTTCATTTATGCATTGCACTTACACGTTTAAAACGCTTAAAACTGATAAAATACGCAAACTTAGAAATCGAGAATAAGGGACTGGTCCCTCTCGCACGAGAGGTCCCTCTCGTCCCAAATGCCCCACTCATCCTTAATCCACTCGTCCCAAATCTCACCCTCAGTCTATAAATACCAACCCACTTCCTTCATTTCCAACATTCACACTCTGAAATTTTCTCCCCAAAACTTGAACTCGGGCATTTCAGTGAACTTGTTGCAGCAGCTTCCAAAGTGAGTTTGATACTCAATAACACTCTCATTTATTCTACTTTCTTCCATTTTTCTAAGTTTTTACAAGATTCTTCACAACTTTCACTTGGTTAAACAGATCTGCCATGGTAATCTGAGTAGAACTCTCCATAGTGAGGACTAAGCTGATTAAGTGAAGTAATCTTCCAAATCTTTTACGAACAAACTTTCTGACTTTAAACTTGGCCGAATCAGAGACTCTATGAGCTCACAAGCTAAGTTCATAGCTGTGGATTCATGTTAGAGCCAATTCTAGATGAAAAGGTGATCAGTTCAACCAAAACTGAACTGTTTTCACCTTGGAATAGTGCCAGTCATCCGAAAGAGCTAGCCTACTCGCCCGAAAGGATAACCCTTTCGCGCGAGGGGGAACTTTTATCGTCTGAATGGGACTGTTTCATTACGTTCCGACGTTTCTAAGTGTTGAATGATTATCCAGATCCCTATTTTCAATATACACGAAGTGTGTGATCTGTGGAAGCCTTGGCTTCCAACCTAGTTCCACTGCCTCACTTAAACTCGTAAGACGAACACCTAAACAATCTCCTAGACCTAGAATAAGCTAACCCCGCCTAACTACCAACACTTGGATTCACTTCTTTCCATGTTGCGCCAGCGCACCCGGGTTGCTCTTATTCGGTTTTTTGGTTATTTACATTCTGTTATTTCTATTTGCATATTTATGACCAATCGGTCAGTTAACTAAGTTAGCTAATTTGTGCTTTGGTAAACAATAATGAGGTTATTACCTCCATGCATGACTTCTATGAACTCTATGAACATTCTGGACTAATATTATAACTAAATAACTTAACTGAACTCACAAACATAACTGCCTAATAGTTACAACGTTCAAACGAGAATCGATTCACCAAACAGCCCCTCACGCGGGAAAGGACGGTTCCACTCGCGTGAAAGGCCTGTCGTCCCAACTGTTCTCTCGTCCGAACAGTTTGTGTTTCGGCTTCCCGTTATTCTGTTTCCGCCATAGGTTGGGGTGTGACAGATTGGTATCTGAGCCATAACTATAGGAAATTAGGTAGAATTGTCATGTTCGACCTAGTCTATAGTAGGTACCATACTTTGACCATTCTTGATTCTTGTTTAATAAGTTACTTTTTCCTATTTTATTCTTCCTACTTCATTTTGTCTTAATTTTTACAATATGTATTTCCTAAGACATTTACACAATACACGTTGAAGACTTGAAGACACTCGTATCATACAAATGAGACGACTTCACCAAAATAGGCATGAAACCCATAATTTGGTGAACGACTCTTAATCCGCTTATACGATTTTGCACGAAATTACGCCATCAAGTTAGGAGTGAAATCCACATCTTGATAGTAAATTTCCAATTCAAACTCTAGTGTACCCTCGTCAATGTGTCGGAATTAGTTTTCTTGATCCGACGAGTACCAACCACACTTAGGGTACGATGTTGTCAAGTTAGGGATATAACCCGCATCTTGTCGACTAGTCCCATTCCTCGATTTTCAATCGTGCCAAAGTTTCAATTTTTCTATCGATTAGGGACGTGTAGTAACTGGAAGGGTAAAATACCATTAATCGCTACTCGACGAGTGTATTTTACCTATAGGCAAAAGCACGATTCCCTAATTCGAAAGGACTTTTGATTCACTTTGAAATAGTCGAAGTTTCTAAACCCGAAACACTCCAATGTTTTATCGAGCCTCTCTTTTATGTTATCTCAATTTCCATGTGTTTTAATACTTGTTACCTCATTTATTTCAAAACCGATGCATAATTCGCACGTCTCTCGCAATCAAAAACATTAATAACCCTCATAAACAAACTAAATTTATACTCCTTTACGCATTCATACGTAATTAAACTTTGTTGATACTTGATATACTCATGCAAACTATTTGAAACTTACGTGATATGTGAAATCTTAAAATGCTCATATATGCAAAACGTGATTTTATATTATGATCAAGTCTCATCCTTTCCTTCTCTTTCGATCCTTTAGATGTCTTCCAACAGCCTTTCTAAGAGGTCCAAGAAGTCCAAATCGAGATCTAGTTCAAAGAAGGGTTCTAACAATAAGGACACGATATCTAAGAAGGATCTTGTAGAACTAATGGCTAAGCAGATGGCCGAGCAAATGGCTAAGGTCATCCTTGACATTGTGAGCAAGATTCAAACCCCACCTGTTATTGAAACCCCCAATGACTTCGTTGACTCCAAAGTGGAAATACCTAAGTCGACGTTCTTGTTCAAACAGTTCATGGCTTACAAACCACTCACCTTCATAGGCGAAGAAGGTGCAACAGCTTTACTTCAATGGTTCGATGCCATTGAGTTGACTTTTCTTCAAAGCGGTTGCCCCGAAAACCTTTGAACCCATATTGCGACGGGTTTGTTCTGTTCGAGAGCCCTCGAATGGTGGACATTCGATCGCAACGCTCGCGGGAACGAGGTCGTCCATGCTTTACCCTGGGCTGATTTGAAGAAGTTAATGAAGGTCGAGTTTTATCCTCCCCACGAACTTCAGAAACTAGAAAACGAATTCTGGAATCTGAAACAAATAGGGAATGACAACGCTGGTCTGACAGCACGTTTCAAGCAGCTTAGTGCTTTGTGTCCTAGCCCAGTCGACTCTGTTGAAAAGGCTATCGCCAAATACATCTGATGCCTCCCACCTTCAATCATGAACCTAGTCGAGTCTGCTTCTCCCAAAACTCTTAAAGACACTTTTCGATTAGCCGCCAAGCTCAACAATAATTGTGTTCTTCATGGAACCTTGGACAAGGTTTCATCAAAGAATGCTCATCAAGCAACCACCGATACCACCACCACTAAACCACCCAAGTCATCCTCAAAGAATAAAGGCAAGAAACGGAAGGCTTCAAGCCAAAATTGTGCGGTAGTCACTCCGCAAAGCCCTAAACCACTTCAATCTGTTGCTCCTACTCCCAACCCCGAACCGCAAAGAAAATCCTACACTGGGACGCATCCCAAGTGTAACACTTGTTTCTACCACCACCCAAACAACGCACCATGCCGCTTATGCACAAACTACAATCGGTTTGGGCATTTTGCCACCCAGTGTCATATACCACTTGCCAACCAAAACCAAGCCGTTGTAGCCCAAGACCCTGCCCCTAATCAAGCTCAACCTCAAGCCAACAACGGGCGGGTGTGTTACAAATTTGGTGATACGAACCATCTCGTAAATGCTTGTCCTCAACGCGGTTACGCTGGGCTGTTACAGATGGTATCAGAGCCAGGGACTGGACTGCTATGCCAGCGAGGACGCTAGGACCCATAAGGGGGTGGATTGTGACATCCCACATTGGTTGTGAAGGGGAACGGAGGCTTCCTTATAAGGGGCTTAATACCTTCACCATCATGACGTGTTTTAAAACCGTGAGGGGCAGGCGCTGATGGCGTGCTGGCTGCCAAAGCGCACAATATCATGGTGCAGTTGTCACACCCCGATATTTCCACGAATTACCGGTGGGCCCGACGGGGAGTATCGTGACGTAGTTAATATCATCATAGTCAATAATAACAGTTTAATGCACAGCGGAAGTCTTGGTAGAAAATATTAATACAAACTGAAATGTAAAGTATAAATAAATATTATACAAAACGGTTGTGTATGGATCCATAGGCGGATCAAAAACATAAAGTAAAATATTGTTCAACAGACTTTAAGCACTAAGAACTTGCAAGATTCTTTAATTAGTACTCAGGAGCTTCCAGCCAATTTTCGCGTAGTACCTGCCACTAAGTCTTTTAGAAAAATACGTCAGTTTACACTGGTAAATACAATTAACCGACTCTTTTGAAAACATTTATGAAAATTTGATTTAAACGCACAAGGAAAAAATATTCTTTTATAACTAGGGACAATTATATAAAATAATCTTGTATACAAATTCACATGTTTGTCGTACTTTCAGGGCGCGGGATAGAAGCCGAGACAAGATAAATAGACACACCACTAGTATAAGCCCACAAGATGTTATCCTCACGAGTGGGATACCATTTTACATATGCAACTGTCAGGTGTATGCCTACACCCCGTGCTTAATTCGTGGCCATTTCAAATGAATGAGCCGAGGATATCCAGGACACGGTCATTAACCCCCAAATGCTTAAATCAAACAAAACAGACTAAAACGGTTTATCTCAATGATTTAACCACTAATCGGTTAAATATTCAATACCCGACCAAGCGGTAATAATTTACCGTATCCCAAGCCCATATAAGGGAAAATAAGTTAAAAGTATTTACCTGAGCTTAAAATGTAAAATTTGTATTCTCAGTCGTAAATCCTACTCAAACAAGTGTAGGTAGATTTTACTAGGCTCCTAATCTGGAACGAAGGTTTTAATAACCTATTAGATTCCTAACAGGTCTTATTTAAGTTGAAACTTAGACCGGTTAGTTTTAAAGAAAAGTTTACGATACGAGACGCGAGATTAAGCGATGACCGGATTGGAATGTGATTTAGACCCAACAAGTATGAAGACTTGTATAAAATGGGTAAACTAAATACATTCTGGATTTTGAAATAAAAATGATAATGTTTGACCCCTTTCGGCTAATTTATGCAAACTAGTTACATAAACCGCACCAAACGCGTATATGCATAACGGGTAATCTGATGAGTCCAGTATAAGTTCCATACGTTATTATGCTTAAAATATGTTGTGATATCAGTAGGATATCAACAATTATGCCCCAAATGAATTTAAAACCAATTTAAGTCCCGTGAGGGTATTTTGGTCATTTTAAAGTTTATAAAAGAGGTTTAAACATAAACTGAGGTTCTGGTCTAAAACATTCAGTAAAAATATTTATTTTATCATGTTACATCAGCAAGATATCATACATATGTTAGGTTTATCCTTTATGGCCAAAGTATGCACCGTAGGGGCATTTTGGCCATTTCACATATGTTTTAAAGACAAAATTGGAAGTCTGAGTTCAAGACTTATACTTACTATTAAAATATTAAATTTCATTTATAAAATCAGTAGGTATCAAGTCTTAGGTGTTAAATATGGTTTTAAACCATACTATGCGCCTAATTTGCGTAAAAGTCGATAATTGACGATATTTGAGGTGTTTATGGAAATCTGAGATTTTGATCAGCCTTTAATGTTTAAAATATTTTATTTAACATATAACATTAGTAGGAAAAGGTTTGGTATGCAAATCATATGTTAAACTCATTTTATTAACAAAAAGGGTATTATCGTCATTTATCGAATTATACGAGAACTCAATGACATGGTCAGTTTATAATCTGACCAAAAATTCCAAAAAACCCTAAAAATAATATCAAAATAGTAGGTAATGATTTTGGTACCAAAATTCGGGTTTAAATATGATTTATGCTAAAAATGTAATTTAATTAACAAAAAGTTTCATTTTTACGATATCTTGCATAACTTTTGTTTGAGACCAGAAATTTATGTCAAATTTATTGGACATACTTATATATCAGTAATAAAGCTTTTTGTCCTCTCACATTTTCAAAATTCTTGTTTTTTTAACATAAGGGCATAATAGTCAATTTTAAGCAAATAACGGAAACATGCAATGAACTATGATTTCTAAGGGACCATGAAGTATAACCTCAGAGGGTTATTCCAACATATAAAATGGTCACAAAGGAACCCTAAGGCATAACTAAACTAAGCTAATTCGGGTCAGAACTGAAAGTCAAAGCAAAAGTCAACTTTTGCGACTTTCGGTTGCGAACCGACCCTAAACTCAGAATTGTCGGGTTGAACATGTCTAAACTTGTTCTTATATTATTTACCAAGTTATTAAAGTGATAAAACGCATTTTATAGCTTTCACATTATCAGTTATGAATTTTTTTATAAAAACTGACTCATTTGAGTTTTATGTTCATTACTTTGACCCGACAATTGACCAAGTAAACGAGATAATTAGGAGGTGCCCTTTTGAGGGATTATCACCTACTTAATTACCAACACATAGTCACTTTCAATTCGATTAATGGCTGGACCGTTAGTGATTAATCACAAAGTGAAAGTATCATTACGATATCTTTGACTTTCGGTCATTAAGCTAACAAAAACTAAACTACAGGAGCCAAGAACACTTACAAAGGTCCTTAGCACGAAGATTAAACTTAAGAGAGCTTCCTTAATGATCAGGATGCTCCAGAGAATGCTCCACAAGCTTGAGCAAGAGTTGAGAGTATGAAAATTTGAATTGTGCAAGGAATATAGCAACATCAAGCTCCTATTTATACTAATGAGGACTTCACCAGATCATCCCAGCTTTTATATGTTGTTTCCAAATGATTACAAGTGTCTATAGTGGCATTAGAAACCAATAAATAGTCCCTTGTTTCGAGTTATGAGTGTATAAAGCTGAAATGGGTGAAGAAATGCACAGAACCTGCACTTGTGCATGGAGTCTGTCAAAACCAGGCCGTCGCGTCGTACGACGGTAGGCCATGGTTGAGGCCGCGCAGCGCGAGCCCTAGGGGAACCAGACATTCAAGTTTCAAACTCGGCAGAAACAACCCCTGGACCTTTTTAAGCATTAAATCTTTCCTTTTAAGCACAAATAACCCCTCTAGTTAGTATATGAATGATCTTAAGGTTATAATCAAACACCCTTAGGTCCGGTTTCGTTAAATGATAACCCGGACTCTGGTAGTCGTCAGTCCTTCGCTGCTGAGACTGACCCGAAGCAGAACCCTTACTGGAGTTTCCATCCCATTTTCGCTTGTTGTCGGTAAGTACATCAGAAGTAGTTGTGGCACTGATACGTTTGGGTAGCCTGTTTTGCTCCACCGCCTGGTCAGTGAGTCGATGAGCCAACTTGATAATTTGCTGAATGGTACCCAGGTTGGCTGAAGTTACGTGACTTTGAATTGCTGGTGCAAGGCCCTTGAGATACAGCTCAATTCGTTTGATGGGAGGGTCCACCATAGTTGGACACAGGATGGCCAGCTCGTTTGACCTTTTAGTATACGCCTCAATCTCAGATCCCGTCATCTTCAGATTGTAAAATTCCACTTCTAGCTTGTGGATATCATCCCGACTACAGTACTCCTCCTTGATCAGCTCTTTAAAACCATTCCAGGGTGTGGCATTAGCAACTGCCAGTCCTAGTAGTTGAACCTGTGCCTTCCACCAGGTTAACGCAGCTCCTTCAAGTGTTCCGGTAGTATATTTCACCCTACGGTCTTCGGGGCATTCGCACATCTTGAAAACTGACTCAAGCTTTTCAAACCAGTGAAGAAGGCCCACTGCTCCTTCGGTGCCACTGAAAATGGTAGGTCGGCAGTCCATGAAAGTCTTGAATGTGCACACAGGAGGCTGAGCATGTTGACCTGTTGTGCGAGAATAAAAGACAAAGTTAAGCACGAGCGTTGGTTTGCGAAGGTAGGATCTAAACATCCTAAGGTGAGTTGATATGGCAGGTTATACCTCCTGCAGGGACAGCTGCGAGTGCCTCAGCAACTCGTTCGTTGATCAAAGCCGTCAGCTGGGCTTGAGTTAGGTTCAAACGTCCACCCATGATCTTCACAACGAAATAACGTAGGTGAGAAAAGTGTCACGAAAGTGCGTAAGTGTGGGACGATAGTAGAGAGTAAGCACGCAAGGTTCAAATAGCAATTACCACATTATCTAATGCACAGTGAGAACTATCTAACCGACAACATAACATAAATCATACCACTTATGGTGTCGAGTCTTGCACGTGGAGCGAAGCGTCGTTGTGGATCGTTGAGCACTGTACAGGTTATAGTCTGGTTTTATCAAAAAGCTTTTCCCTTTTTAAAACCAAGTTCACTATAACCAATGGCTCTGATACCAATCTGTCACACCCCCAAAATCCACCATGCGGGGTATCACCGCTTGGAGGCGTGACATGACCAGGATCGAGCCACCAATCATACTGAACAACGTACTTAAGTAAATAAAGACAACCAAAATACGATTGGTGACCAAAAACTAGTTAACCAAGTTTTTTAATTTAGACAGCGGAAGCATAAACGTAAAGTTCAAAACATAAGTTCGCAGTTCATAAGTTTAAAGTCCAACACATAGGTTTAATAAGTTCATAATGTTTTAAACATTAAACACTGGACATAACCGTCCGCATACCACAACGACTCCTTCCTCGTGCAAGCTCCAAATGTTTAGCGACCTGTAAGGCATGTAACAACGAGTCAACAACAAAGTTGAGTGAGTTCACGTTTGGTTGTTTAGTTATAGCATTCGTTTCGTAAATCATATGTTCGTTTTGTAAACCATGTATCGCGTTAATCCTTGCTGCCAGTCCAGGCATGCGTGCGATGATTAGTGGGGGCTTCCCATGTGTTTCAAAACCACGCGTATCGACTGCTACGAAAATGTAAGAGGTGCCCTAAGTCAATGTCTATCAGCATTGACCCTTTGCCCATAGTCCATTAGTACACGCCCGTCCGACTGGCACGGTGTGAGGTTTGTTAAACCTAATAGCGCTATTAACTAATGACCCGCTCGCCATAGGCCTCGGCGATTAAGTCGATAATTGAGGGACTTAAAGTGATAGAGTTGATGGTCTTATGATCGTGTACGTAGGTTTTACGTACGTGCCCTTCAATCCGAGGACAGTAGTAAGTATGAGAGTACGTAGGTTTTACGTACGTGCCCTTCAATCCGAGGACAGTAAAAATAGTTTAATAGTAATGATAGTACAAGTAGTTATTCAATCCCATTCCCAACCCCTGGGAATCCCATGCCTTAGAAAGAGTGTGAACTCACCTCGGTTTGCTCGGTTAGGTTCTCAAATATAGTTAACAGTCAAGGTCGGTCAATCACGTCTACTAGCCTCTAGCTAGGGAAGTATCTAATGAAGAAATGTGATGAGAAAAGATGAAGAATCAAGCTAGAACAAGGCTCTTTTGAATGCTCCTCAACTTGCAACCTCCATGGCTCACCTTCAAGGCTTAAATGGAACTTGGATAGTGGATGAAGGTGGTTGTTTAAGGATGGTGGTGGTGGCGGTTTGGGGTGAAACCGTGAGGGAGAGAGAGAGTGTGAAGAGTGAGGGTATGTGATCTAGTGAAAGATATGTAAAGTGATATGTTGAAGATCTACATCATACTTATAAGGATCCTCTAAATATTTTGTTAAGTAAATCAAGCAAGGATACATTAAAATATGAGATGTAATCTTGGGGAGTATGGTGGGGGATTCTTGTGGGTCCTTTGTGTGACCGTGAGAGAGCATGGGGGGGGGGGGGGTTAGATGTAATATTTTGGTGGAAGATGGTAAATACTAGTTTCATTTCAAGTATAAACTTCCATATACTAGTTAGTAAAGAATTTAGTGGGTGTTTTGGTAAAGGGGGATCACGACAAGCAAAAAAATAATAACACAATGTGTTTGACAAAAATTTAGTGTCCCGGGTAATGTCCGGTTATTCGGTCGGACACTGTTCCGTTAAATTGTTTAATTGTTCCGTAAGGCGTCTTATTTATATATTTTTGTAACGAAATATATTCCTAACACTCAGGAAAGCATACCGGACTATTTAGTAACTTTTCTGTACATTACTAGTGTGTTAACACGCTCATGTAAGTATAGTTCAGTAATCAGAGAGGGTTTAAATATTCCAACACAGTCACCAAGCACTTAAATTATTATTAAATAAATTGTACGAAATACATGTAAATTGAGGGTTGTCACATTCTACCCCTGTTAAGAGAATTTCGTCCCAAAATTTAGCGCGTGATTACTGAGGAAGCTAGTTAAGTTGCGTTGTTTTCCTGATTTTCCTGGGGTGTCACATCATCCCCCCGTTGATTTGGAATTTCGTCCCGAAATTCTGCAGTAGCTTCAGCCTCAGTAGTGGTTGCGTTTTTCTTAAACAATTGGGGATACTTGAGTTTCATTTGGTCTTCTCGTTCCCAGGTATACTCTGGGCCACGATGAGCATTCCAACGAACTCGGACCAGAGGTATCCTGGTATGCTTGAGGATATTAACATCTTGATCCGTAATCTCTACTGGTTCCTCGACGAATCGTAGCTGTTCGTCGATAGTGAGTTCCTTCAGAGGAACTATAAGGGTCTCATCTGACAGACACTTCTTCAGATTCGACACATGGAAAACATTGTGAACTCCGCTGAGTTCTTCAGGTAGATCCAACCTGTAGGCGACTTTGCCAATTTTCTCAATGACTTCGAATGGTCCGACATAACGCGGATTGAGTTTGCCTCGTTTGCCAAAGCGGACTACACCTTTCCAAGGTGAGACTTTGAGTAGCACTCGATCCCCAACCTGGAGCTCGAGTGGTTTTCTTCCCTTATCAGCATAGCTTTTCTGACGGTCACGAGCTGCCGCCATTCGCTGTCGTATCTGAGCAATTTTCTCGGTGGTATCTACCACAAGTTCTGGGCCAGTGATTTGACTGTCACCAACTTCTGCCCAACAGAGAGGTGATCGGCATTTGCGTCCGTACAATGCCTCAAACGGAGCGGCTTGGATGCTGGTGTGGTAGCTGTTGTTGTACGAAAACTCCACCAGCGGGAGGTGCCTTTCCCAGCCATTACCGAAATCGATTACACATGCCCTAAGCATGTCTTCAAGGGTTTGGATGGTGCGTTCAGATTGCCCATCCGTCTGCGGGTGATAAGCGGTGCTCATATCTAAACGTGAGCCAAAGGACTTGTGCATTGCTTGCCACATTTCAGAAGTAAAACGTGCGTCACGATCAGATATAATAGAGGTTGGCACTCCGTGCTTCGATACCACTTCCTTTAGGTAAATGTCTGCAAGGGTAGAAAACTTATCCGTTTCTTTGATAGCTAGAAAATGTGCAGACTTGGTTAGTCGATCTACGATCACCCAAATGGTATCGTTTCCGCGTTGAGATCTGGGCAGGTCGGTAACGAAATCCATGGAAATTTGCTCCCATTTCCATTTCGGGATCTCCGGTTGTTGAAGTAGGCCTAATGGTTTCTGATATTCAGACTTGACTCTCGCACAAGTCAAGCACTTGCTGACGTAGGTTGCTATGTGGGCTCTCATGCCAGGCCACCAGTATGTGGTCTTTAAGTCGTGGTACATCTTATCCGAACCAGGATGTACTGAATAACGAGACTTATGTGCTTCATCCATCACAAGCTCGCGTAAGTTGCCATAGAGTGGAACCCAAATACGCCCTGTTACATAGTAGGCGCCGTCTTCCTTTTGTTCTAGCCGTTGTCTCGATCCTCGTAAGGATTCAGCCCTGATGTTCTCTGCTTTCAATGCTTCGACCTGGGCATCTCGAATTTGAGCGGGAAGGTTGGATTGGATGGTAAGCTGTAAAGCACGTACACGCTTAGGTAGGGTATCCTTTCGACTGAGGGCTTCGGCCACAACATTGGCTTTGCCCGGATGGTACTTGATTGCGCATTCATAATCGTTCAAGAGTTCGACCCATCGGCGTTGACGCATGTTTAACTCCTTTTGCTTGAAGATATGCTCGAGACTCCTGTGATCGGTGTAAATGGTGCATTTGGTACCGTACAGGTAATGTCTCCATATCTTAAGCACGAAAACAACTGCTCCCAGCTCCAGATCGTGAGTAGTGTAATTTCTTTCGTGAACCTTGAGTTGGCGTGATGCGTAGGCAATGACCTTGTCACGTTGCATCAACACGCAACCAAGTCCTTGGATGGAAGCGTCGCAATAAACCACGAAATCATCTGTACCCTCAGGCAATGAGAGGATAGGCGCGCTACAAAGTCTATCCTTTAGGTGTTGAAATGCGGACTCTTGTGCATCACCCCAACGATAGATGACACCCTTCTGAGTCAGTGAAGTGAGAGGTTGCGCAATCTTGGAGAAGTCTTTGATAAACCTTCTGTAATATCCTGCCAAACCCAAGAATTGGCGGATTTCTTTTGGTGTGCGGGGTGCAGGCCAGTTCTCGATTGAGTCAACCTTGGATGGATCAACATGAATCCTATCCTTGTTTACCACATGGCCTAGAAAGTGGACTTCGCGAAGCCAGAAGTCACATTTTGAAAACTTGGCATACAATTGCTCTTTTCGAAGAAGTTCAAGCATAAGTCGCAGATGCTGCTCATGTTCCTCCTGACTCTTAGAATAGATCAGGATATCGTCAATGAACACAATAACGAACTTATCCAGGTAAGGTTTGCATACTCGGTTCATGAGATCCATGAAGACTGCTGGTGCATTCGTCAGCCCGAATGGCATAACCAGAAACTCGTAATGGCCGTAACGAGTTCTGAATGCTGTTTTGGAAACGTCCTCATCTCGGACCCTCAGCTGATGGTATCCCGATCTCAAGTCAATCTTGGAGTAATAGCTCGACCCTTGCAACTGGTCGAACAAGTCGTCAATACGTGGAAGAGGATAATGATTCTTCACAGTCACCTTGTTGAGTTCGCGGTAGTCAATACACATTCTGAAGGTACCATCTTTCTTCTTTACGAACAAGACTGGAGCTCCCCAGGGCGAAGAGCTAGGACGAATAAAACCCTTTTCCAAGAGTTCTTGTAGTTGTGTAGACAGTTCTTCTAGTTCTGATGGAGCTAGACGATAAGGCGCTCGAGCTACTGGTGCTGCTCCAGGAGCTAGCTCGATTTGAAATTCAACTTGGCGGTGAGGCGGAAGACCAGGTAATTCCTCAGGGAATACCTCAGAAAAATCGCGTACAACAGGTATGTCTTCAATTCTTTTCTCTTCCGTTGATGTGTCGGTAACGAGTGCTAGAATGGCAGTGTGGCCCTTTCGCAAACACTTCTGGGCCTTAAGGAAAGAGATGATGCCTTCGACAGCACCACTCTTGTCGCCACGGATCATGAGAGGTTCTTCACCAGAACGAGGAATGCGGATGATTTTCTCCTTGCAAACAATCTCCGCTTGATGATGAGATAGCCAATCCATCCCAATAACGACGTCGAAACTACCCAGTGTGATAGGAATAAGATCGATAGAGACAGTCTGATCGGCTAAGACGAGATTACAACCTTTAACTACGTGTGTGGCTTCAAGACTTTTACCATTTGCTAGCTCTACCGCGTGTTTGGTGTTCAAAAGTGTTGGAGTGCGCTTAAGCATTTGGCTAACTTTTACGGACACATAACTAGTATCGGCACCCGAATCGAATAAAACAGTAACAAAGAAGTCATCCAGAAGAAACTTACCCATCACAACGTTGGGATCGTTCCTTGCTTCTCCCTGACCAATCACGAAAGCACGACCCCTTGCTCCATTACCATTGTTGTTACCCCTGTTGTTGCCTCCATTGTTATTCCCGTTTCCCTGGTTGTTGTTGTTGTTGTTTTGATTCTGGTTAAGCTGGGGACAGTTCTTCTTAAAGTGGCCTTCAGCGCCACACTGAAAGCATCCTTTATTTCCCTGCTGATGTTGCTGCTGGTGGTTCTGTGGGGCTTGTTGTTGTTGGCGATTCTGATTGGCAGGACGCGGGCTCCTGCAATCCCTAGCTTCATGACCCAACTTATGACATCTCTGACAACGACCTTTGTTGCACTGACCACTATGGTGTCTGTTACATTTGTTGCACTTTGGGTGGTTTCCTCGATACCCACCCTGTCCTTGATTACCGGAGGATTGCTGACCCGGACTCTGGTAGTCGTCAGTCCTTCGCTGCTGAGACTGACCCGAAGCAGAACCCTTACTGGAGTTTCCATCCCATTTTCGCTTGTTGTCGGTAAGTACATCAGAAGTAGTTGTGGCACTGATACGTTTGGGTAGCCTGTTTTGCTCCACTGCCTGGTCAGTGAGTCGATGAGCCAACTTGATAATTTGCTGAATGGTACCCAGGTTGGCTGAAGTTACATGACTTTGAATTGCTGGTGCAAGGCCCTTGAGATACAGCTCAATTCGTTTGATGGGAGGGTCCACCATAGTTGGACACAGGATGGCCAGCTCGTTTGACCTTTTAGTATACGCCTCAATCTCAGATCCCGTCATCTTCAGATTGTAAAATTCCACTTCTAGCTTGTGGATATCATCCTGACTACAGTACTCCTCCTTGATCAGCTCTTTAAAACCATTCCAGGGTGTGGCATTAGCAACTGCCAGTCCTAGTAGTTGAACCTGTGCCTTCCACCAGGTTAACGCAGCTCCTTCAAGTGTTCCGGTAGCATATTTCACCCTACGGTCTTCGGGGCATTCGCACATCTCGAAAACTGACTCAAGCTTTTCAAACCAGTGAAGAAGGCCCACTGCTCCTTCGGTGCCACTGAAAATGGTAGGTCGGCAGTCCATGAAAGTCTTGAATGTGCACACAGGAGGCTGAGCATGTTGACCTGTTGTGCGAGAATAAAAGACAAAGTTAAGCACGAGCGTTGGTTTGCGAAGGTAGGATCTAAACATCCTAAGGTGAGTTGATATGGCAGGTTATACCTCCTGCAGGGACAGCTGCGAGTGCCTCAGCAACTCGTTCGTTGATCAAAGCCGTCAGCTGGGCTTGAGTTAGGTTCAAACGTCCACCCATGATCTTCACAACGAAATAACGTAGGTGAGAAAAGTGTCACGAAAGTGCGTAAGTGTGGGACGATAGTAGAGAGTAAGCACGCAAGGTTCAAATAGCAATTACCACATTATCTAATGCACAGTGAGAACTATCTAACCGACAACATAACATAAATCATACCACTTATGGTGTCGAGTCTTGCACGTGGAGCGAAGCGTCGTTGTGGATCGTTGAGCACTGTACAGGTTATAGTCTGGTTTTATCAAAAAGCTTTTCCCTTTTTAAAACCAAGTTCACTATAACCAATGGCTCTGATACCAATCTGTCACACCCCCAAAATCCACCATGCGGGGTATCACCGCTTGGAGGCGTGACATGACCAGGATCGAGCCACCAATCATACTGAACAACGTACTTAAGTAAATAAAGACAACCAAAATACGATTGGTGACCAAAAACTAGTTAACCAAGTTTTTTAATTTAGACAGCGGAAGCATAAACGTAAAGTTCAAAACATAAGTTCGCAGTTCATAAGTTTAAAGTCCAACACATAGGTTTAATAAGTTCATAATGTTTTAAACATTAAACACTGGACATAACCGTCCGCATACCACAACGACTCCTTCCTCGTGCAAGCTCCAAATGTTTAGCGACCTGTAAGGCATGTAACAACGAGTCAACAACAAAGTTGAGTGAGTTCACGTTTGGTTGTTTAGTTATAGCATTCGTTTCGTAAATCATATGTTCGTTTTGTAAACCATGTATCGCGTTAATCCTTGCTGCCAGTCCAGGCATGCGTGCGATGATTAGTGGGGGCTTCCCATGTGTTTCAAAACCACGCGTATCGACTGCTACGAAAATGTAAGAGGTGCCCTAAGTCAATGTCTATCAGCATTGACCCTTTGCCCATAGTCCATTAGTACACGCCCGTCCGACTGGCACGGTGTGAGGTTTGTTAAACCTAATAGCGCTATTAACTAATGACCCGCTCGCCATAGGCCTCGGCGATTAAGTCGATAATTGAGGGACTTAAAGTGATAGAGTTGATGGTCTTATGATCGTGTACGTAGGTTTTACGTACGTGCCCTTCAATCCGAGGACAGTAGTAAGTATGAGAGTACGTAGGTTTTACGTACGTGCCCTTCAATCCGAGGACAGTAAAAATAGTTTAATAGTAATGATAGTACAAGTAGTTATTCAATCCCATTCCCAACCCCTGGGAATCCCATGCCTTAGAAAGAGTGTGAACTCACCTCGGTTTGCTCGGTTAGGTTCTCAAATATAGTTAACAGTCAAGGTCGGTCAATCACGTCTACTAGCCTCTAGCTAGGGAAGTATCTAATGAAGAAATGTGATGAGAAAAGATGAAGAATCAAGCTAGAACAAGGCTCTTTTGAATGCTCCTCAACTTGCAACCTCCATGGCTCACCTTCAAGGCTTAAATGGAACTTGGATAGTGGATGAAGGTGGTTGTTTAAGGATGGTGGTGGTGGCGGTTTGGGGTGAAACCGTGAGGGAGAGAGAGAGTGTGAAGAGTGAGGGTATGTGATCTAGTGAAAGATATGTAAAGTGATATGTTGAAGATCTACATCATACTTATAAGGATCCTCTAAATATTTTGTTAAGTAAATCAAGCAAGGATACATTAAAATATGAGATGTAATCTTGGGGAGTATGGTGGGGGATTCTTGTGGGTCCTTTGTGTGACCGTGAGAGAGCATGGGGGGGGGGGGGGTTAGATGTAATATTTTGGTGGAAGATGGTAAATACTAGTTTCATTTCAAGTATAAACTTCCATATACTAGTTAGTAAAGAATTTAGTGGGTGTTTTGGTAAACGGGGATCACGACAAGCAAAAAAATAATAACACAATGTGTTTGACAAAAATTTAGTGTCCCGGGAAATGTCCGGTTATTCGGTCGGACACTGTTCCGTTAAATTGTTTAATTGTTCCGTAAGGCGTCTTATTTATATATTTTTGTAACGAAATAAATTCCTAACACTCAGGAAAGCATACCGGACTATTTAGTAACTTTTCTGTACATTACTAGTGTGTTAACACGCACATGTAAGTATAGTTCAGTAATCAGAGAGCAGTTAAATATTCCAACACAGTCACCAAGCACTTAAATTATTATTAAATAAATTGTACGGAATACATGTAAATTGAGGGTTGTCACAAACTTGATCTTTTTTGCGCTTGTGTTATCCAAAATACGTAAATACTTGTTAAACATCCGTGATACATGCATACTTGATACAATTCATACGCAAATTCATACTTATTATACATGCAAAAATCACTTATACATTCATTTACTTATACATTTCACTTATGCATTGCATTTACACGTTTAAAACGCTTAAAACCAATAAGATACGCAAACTTAGAAATCGAGCATAAGGGACTGGTCCCTCTCGCACGAGATGACCCTCTCGTCCCAAATGCCCCACTCGTCCTTAATCCACTCATCCCAAATCTCACCCTCAGTCTATAAATACCAACCCACTTCCTTCATTTCCAACCTTCACACTCTGAAATTTTCTCTCCAAAACTTGAACTAGGGCATTTTAGTGAACTTGTTCTAGCAGCTTCCAAAGTGAGTATGATACTCACTAACACTCTCATTTCTTCTACTTTCTTCCATTTTTCGAAGTTTTTACAAGATTCTTCACAACTTTCACTTGGTTAAACAGATCTGCCATCGCAATCTGAGTAGAACTCTCCATAGTGAAGACCAAGCTGATTAAGTGAAGTAATCTTCCAAATCTTTTACGAACAAACTTTCTGACTTTAAACTTGGCCGAATCAGAGACTCTCTGAGCTCACAAACTAAGTTCATAGCTGTGGATTTATGTTAGAGCCAATTCTAGCCGAGAAGGTGATTAGTTCAACCAAAACCAAACTGATTTCACCTTTGAATAGTGCTAGTCGTCCGAAAGAGCTAGCCCACTCGCCCGAATGGATAACCCTTTCGCGCGAGAGGGAACTCCTGTCGTCCAAATGGGACGGTTTCACTATGTTCCGATGATTCTAAGTGTTAAATGATTATCCAGATCCCTATTTTCAATATAGACAACTCTGGAACATTAGTGTGTAATCTGTGGAAGCCTTGGCTTCCAACCTAGTTCCACCGCCTCACTTACACTTGTAAGACGAACACCAAAACAATCTTTTAGACCTAGAATAAGCTAACCCCGCCCAGCTACCAACACTTGGATTCATTTCTTTCCATGTTGCGTCAGCGCACCCGGGTTGTTCTTTT
The DNA here is from genome assembly GCA_030545235.1 of Helianthus tuberosus. NCBI lineage: Eukaryota > Viridiplantae > Streptophyta > Magnoliopsida > Asterales > Asteraceae > Helianthus > Helianthus tuberosus. The sequence goes on from CM060442.1 coordinate 177,932,454, forward strand.
TCGGTTGTTGGTTATTAACATTTTGTTATTTCTATTTCTGTATTCATCACCAACCGGTCAGTTAACTAAGTTAGATGATTTGTGCTTTGGTGAACAATAATGAGGTTATTACCTCCATGCATGACTTCTATGAACTCTATGAACATTCTGGACTAATATTATAACTAACTAACTTAACATAACTCACAAACATAGTTGATTAATAGTTAAAACATTCAAACGAGAAATCCAAAACTGTCATGTCCCCTCTACACCCCAATTTATAGGAAGTTACTACCAACTGGCCCATTACTAGGACTCACCGACTTTGTAGGCAAAAACCGCTCGTCATCCCCCTATGTTAGACCTCTAGTAGGTCGGGTTTGGGACTAGTATAGACATAGATGATATTAGTCCAGAATATTCAAAGAGTTCATAGAAGTTATGCATGGAGGTAATAATCTCATTATTGTTCACCAAAGCACAAATCAACTAACTTAGTTAACTGACAGGTTGGTCATGAATACGGAAATAGAAATAACATAATGTAAATAACCAAACAACCTAATAAGAAAAACCCGGATGCGCTGATGCAACATGGAAGGAAGTGAATCCAAGTGTTAGTAGTTGGGTAGGGTTAGCTTATTCTAGGTCTAGGAGATTGTTTGAGTGTTTGTCTTACGAGTTTAAGTGAGGTAGTGGAACTAGGTTGGAAGCCAAGGCTTCCATAGATCACACACTGATGTTCCAGAGTCGTCTATATTGAAAATAAGGATTTGGATATTCATTCAACACTTAGAAACGTCGGAACGTAGTGAAACAGTCCCATTCGGACGACAGGAGTTCTCTCTCGCACGAAAGGGTTATCCTTTCGGGCGAGTGGGCTAGCTCTTTCGGACGACTGGCACTATTCTAAGGTGAAATCAGTTCGGTTTTGGTTGAACACTTCACCTTCTCAGCTAGAATTGGCTCTAACATGAATCCACAACTATGAACTTAGCTTGTGAGCTCAGAGAGTCTCTAATTCGGCCAAGTTTAAAGTCAGAAAGTTTTTTCGTAAAAGATTTGGAAGATTACTTCACTTAATCAGCTTGGTCCTCACTATGGAGAGTTCTACTCAGATTTCCATGGTAGATCTGTTTAACTAAGTGAAAGTTGTGAAGAATCTTGTAAAAACTTAGAAAAATGAAAGAAAGTAGAAGAAATGAGAGTGTTAGTGAGTATCAAACTCACTTTGGAAGCTGCTGGAACAAGTTCACTGAAATGCCCGAGTTCAAGTTTTAGAGAGAAAATATCGGAGTGTGAAGGTTGGAAATGAAGTGGGTTGATATTTATAGACTGAGGGTGAGATTTGTGACGAGTGGATTAAGGACGAGTGGGGCATTTGGGACGAGAGGGTCCTCTCATGCGAGAGGGACCAGTCCCTTATGCTCGATTTCTAAGTTTGCGTCTTTTATCGGTTTTAAGCGTTTTAAACGTGTAGGTGAATTGCATAAGTGAAATGTATAATTAAATGAATGTATAAGTGAATTTTGCATGTATAATAAGTATGAATTTGCGTATGAATTGTATCAAGTATGCATGTATCACGAATGTTTAACAAGTATTTACGTATTTTGGATAACACAGGTGCATAAAAGATTAAGTTTTCATTATGATTCAAGTCTCGGATTACAACGTTTGAAATAAAATACGAATACAAGTTTTCATAAATGGGAAGTACAGACAAACTTGTTAAATAAGACTAGTTAAAAAAGCGAGGCCTTACATAACCGTTGAGTAAAGCCGTCCTAAAACTTGTTGGGTATCTATCGAGTAACTAGTAATAAGTTAAATTTAGTATTATCACTATAAAATTATATTAAATAACTATAATGTATACGGAATAAAATACTTATATGTATAAAAATGGATGTATCATATATATATATACATAGTTAAAAAAATATAAAAGAAATTATATTGGGTATACATTCGGGTAAACGGGTACACCTTATCGGGTAATCGGGTTGGATAAACGGGTATATCACCAAATCACAACCCCATCCCAAACCCCCGAAAAAAAATAAAAAATAGTCCCAAACCCGCTTAACCGACCTTAACCCGTCCCAAATGTGTCGGGTTTCGGGTTTACCCATCGAGTCTAGGTTTGATTCCCATCCCTACATACTTCGACACATCACAACATAAGAACTTAGATTAAAAACATTAATAATTCACATACATACCCACCACTTCATCTAGCGTAAGCACGTAAATCACATAAATAACATAAGTTGAAGTCCAATAGAACCGTAGACTCAAAAATCTTATCTTGATCAATGATCATCATTAGATCAATAAATAACTAGGGCTTTGGTCTAATGGTACTATGGTATTCGATAAGGGTTTAATTTTTTTTTCAACTGATGAACGTTCGATTATTGTGATGACAAAAAAAAAATACAGTTTAGTAGTTGATTAGAGAGTTTGAGTCATCATTCAAAAAAAATAAAAACCATGGTGGTGAAATAAAATAATCCCGATAAATGGATATACAACATTTTTCTTGGAACCTTATTTAGGTATGTAATGTCCTCTTCATGCAACATTTCCAATGGGCACAACTTCCATGAAAAACGATGTTACATACCTAAGGCTAGAGGCATGGAGAGCCCCATCCCCATGAGGATGGACTATCAGGTAGGTGCTACATCGTCATCCCATGGAGGATGGCCTCTTTGTATTTTGAGGGGGGTGGAGAATGGGCCTACCCCACCTAATTATTTTATAATTTTTTAAGTTTTTTTTGTTAACTTAATAAAAACTTCATAAAAATTAAATTAAATAAAAACATAAAACAACATAATTAAATTCATTTCATAACATAACATAAGAAAAATTACATTTCCTAAAAAATAAAATTACTAATCCTAGAAACGTAAAACATAAAAGCGAAAAAAAATAACGATACGATTAAAAAAGTAAACAACCAACGACGTTCATTTTTTCTTAACCTCCTCTTTCATCCTCCGACAAACCTCGCGTTCATCCTCCGGAACTGAGTCGAGATCCAACCTCATCATCCTAAAATCCTCTGCTCGTCCATTTTCGAAGCCGCCCATGAAGATGTTTGGCTCGAGCCGCCCCCTTTTCGCCTTCCGGTCGCCTCTTTTTTTGATTTGTCCCTTCCGGGGGGACGTTCCGACTCGTGAACGGGCAACACATCCTCGTCATAAATCGGGTCGTCGTTTATGTCGATTTGACAACGAGCGGTGGAGCCTCCAGCACTATAACTTCCGGACTCGGAAGTTTTACTCCGTTTGGCGGTTGCGACCTCATTTGGAACCGGCTTCCATTTGTTTTCTTTCTTTAAAATGTTCCATGCTCGGAGGTGCGGGAAAGGGGTTGAATTTTTAGAGTCCCACTTAGCCAAAGCAAGGTTAAGAATGTCCTCGTCGTTACTCCCACTAGGAGGATTAGTGTAAATTTGGTTATAATACCCGCAAAATTCATTGATGGTCTTGTTCATTTTACGCCACTTGCCCGAGACAGAATCGATATCACGCGTCGGGCCTTGCCCCATAATCCCGTTAAATCTTTTCGTTGTCGCCTTCCAAAAACTAGTACCCGTTTGATTATTCCCTAAATTTAAAAAAAATGCATTAATAAAAGTAAAAAATAAATATTTTTGAATTTAAATTAAAAAAAATAAACTTTGGTTCATACCGACAATCGGGCAAGTTGAGGACTTAACAAACGCAATTGCTAGCGCCTCCTCCTCTACTTTTGTCCATTGTCTCGGCTTTGCTCTCGAACCGCTTTTTGGCGCTGTTTCGGCTTCGGTTTCAACTGCCTTCCCCTTCCCCGTGTTTTTTTGCGCTTGAGCTCTTTAGGTGGCGATTCGGGGACGACTTCTTCATCATCATCGTCAAGTTGAACCAGGGGTTGCGGTTGGGAAATTGGCGGTTGCGATTGGAATTGTTCAAACAAGTTGCGTTGCATGAATTCTTGGAGCGCTTGGTATTGTTGCATTTGTTGAACTTGGGACATTTGTTTGAAGGCGTTGGGTGATTGTTGGAAACCCGAAAACGTAAATTGCGGAGACACCCATGAAGGATCCATAGTCGGAGTGTAAGCGGGACTCGAAAAAAAGTTAGGTTGGTTCGGGTTGGGATTGTTCGGGTTAGGATTGTTCGGGTTGAGGTTGTTTGGGTTGAATGGATTCATGATTGTATAAAAAAGATGGAGAGTTTTTTTATAAAAGTGGATGAGAATGGGAGAAGTATTGAGAAAATGGTATAAAAATGGATGAGATGAAGGGTATTTATTTAAAGTTAAAAAAGTTTTTTTTTATTAAATAACATAGCCGTTACTACGGCTACAAATTTGAATTCAAGGCCCGTCCTCAGCGTCGAGTGGGAGCCGAAAAGGACTAGCCGGGCCGAGGGGGGCGGTGTGGGGGACCGGCGCCGGGCCTAAGCCGGCCCCATACCGTCTGGTCTAAAAGAATATCTTAAAGAGAGAGTTAATGCTGATAAAGGACATTATTGTTGATAGAAACTTTCGAACTAAGGTATGTCTCTCTTTAGAGATTGAGGGTTTTAGTGACAAATGTGTAGATTTTGAAACTTTCTTTGCTATGTAATCAACGTGTACCAAAGGGTATGAAGCCTACTTGAACTGAGGTATGTACAAAGTATGTCCCTTCTCTAGAAATTGAGGATTTTAGTCTCATGAGTGATAAATATGTAGATTTAGTGGGTTCGTAAGTTAGTCATTAAAAAAACGTTAATCAATGTGTTATAGAGACATATAAATCATGATGCAACGAAACTTTCCCAACATATACCATATTATTTATTGTTTATAAAATATATGAAAATGTTGAATTCAATATCAGCTCGGTTTGGTTTATTTATTTATTTAATTTATACATATATAATGATAAACGAGCAACACAAATATATTATGAAAAAAACAGAGTCCAACTTCGGTTTCTCAATCTGTTTAATTGTTTGGTTTGGGTTTTTCAGTTAGGCCAGGAGGTGTGGCCTAGCGTCACCCCGCCACATCAATATTTTTGGCGCCCCATAGCGCCCTCCCCCACCTCCTACGTGTTAACGAGGGGGCGCTCCCCCACCTCCTACATGCTAACGCTTGTTAAAGGGAAAAGAAGGTGGGACCCATTATTTTCAGCCAATCAAATCTTTTTTTGTGTATTTTGTATAATAGGGGGTTTTAAATGGATTTTAAACCATTGCATGCAAGTAAAAGGAATGGGCTTTATAGCCTCCTATGAGACGTGGCGCTGAAGTGGCGTGATAAAGCCACTAAAAACTTTATACCAAACTATGTAGCCTTATGGTTATGTTATTCAGTTTTTTTTCTTTTTTCTCATCGCTAATCATCCTCATCATCATCATACTCAGTAAATCCCACCATGTGAAAGCACCGGATCGATGATGAACATCAAACTTTGCACTTGATTCAAGACATGAAGAAACAAAATATGAACAAGATAGAAATATGTAGAAGATGAACCCTTTATTGTTGAATCAATCATCACAGGTTACACAAACCAAAGGAGTATACATCATCTACAAGTTGGTTTAGATCACAAAGATCTAAACCTAGCTTTCTCTCACTAACACATAGTATCCCTCTCTCTCTAGAATTCACACACTGATGGAGAAGGATGGGATCTTGTGAGAGGTGCACAAATCTTTCTCAAGGGTTTTCTTGTTTTGCCCTAATCCTATACAACACATATATATAGACTAGGTACTAAACTCGGACAAACCAATCTACACAAAAACCAAACCCCTGACAAAAGTTCTTAGACAGAAACTTGGACAAATTGTCCAAGGATAAACCTTGGACTAAGTTTCAAGACATGTACAATAAAGACCCTAACAATTGGAAAGCATGCACTTATCACCCAAAGTGCACTAACAAACTCCCCCTTGATCAGTGCATGGTCTTCATGTGGTCTTGAATTCTTCATTATCGTTGACTTTAACTTGGACTTCTGCTTTGGTTGACCAGAACTGATAAGCGACAGTTACCCTGCAGGAACTGCACTTACAGTCTCCCTCTTAACTGTTGCATCAATTCTGTGTGGCATCGATAATCTTCAATCATCGAATATTGGGCTTACAGGCTCCCCCTTAACTGAAGATATCATGTCAGCTTTCAACTTTGGCTGAGACTTGATCTTTCTGGTAGAGCACTGTGATCTTCAACCCTTCTAATCAAAGACTTGCTGACGATCACTTAAATGGCCGCTTTGTGAAACCCGAAGAATCCAACATCAAACACTGTTGATCCTCCCCCTCAATCTACTCCTGAATCAAGTTAACGCGAACCGACCTACAACCACATGTAAGAATATCGCTCGAAACATTAATCTTCAAACCTAACCAACAGCAGAAAGAAACATTGGATTTCCAATGCCCAGCCTTGAACACTTCAAATTTCGCAAAGACATGAAGCTCAGTTCGATAAGTTAATAACAAACTGAACTTTGTAAAAGTACATCCACCATCTTGATCAGAGTCTTCAACCGAGTGTCTGAAATCATTTCATCTCGAATCTTCATGATCCAATCTCATATCTTCACGAATCCACCAATTACCCGATGACTTTCGTCTCCAATCTCCCCCTCAATGTAAGAACCCCTATTTCGAGAATCCGATCAGTCACCAACTTGGAAGAGGTACCAAGAAGACTAATCTTCTCTACTCTAACCGTCATAGGATTAAGGCTTGACCTTCAACTAGTTGCCAAACGAACAATTTGCTTCATCACGTCAACACTTGATTAAACCTCGAACAAACTTGACAAAACTCAATCATACACTAGCTCTAACTTGTTTCATGTTATAAACACTTCGCTACCGGTAAGATTAACACTAAGTTAATCTCAAAGATAGTAGACATGAACTTGTTTCGATGTAGCACCACGAGCCTTTGATTTACAAAGAAAATAGGAACTTCAAAATTTTTACTTCCCCTTTTTCTTTGTAAACAATACAGAAGTCCAAGCAAATCTTATTCTCTTCACCTCCTCACTTGATCCGGAGAACATAAGTACCATAAAACTTTTCGATAATCCGAAACCGACTTCAAGTTTCCAAACTACACATAATTCTGACTCTTAGTTAGTTATCCGGTACCCCAGGTAACCCGGAATAACTAGAAAAACTCGGAACATGCACAACTCGAAACTTCCGAACAACACAAACTTCTAAATTTAGCTAAAAATCCGGTACCCCAGGTAACCCGGAATTCTTAGCAAATTTGGAACCCGTAAAACCCAGAAGCTCTTGAAACCTTGGATCAGATCAGAACAGTATGTAAAATACAAAGGAATTCAAAACAAGCAAAGAAATAAAGGAAGCTCTGAAGAAACCCAGGGGCTGCTATCCGAAAGACTAATCTCGGAACAATCGAACTACTTGTTTCAAAACTCCGGAGATAGATAGAAACCCGGAGCTTGAAACGGAAAATCAGACCAAATGAAGTGATAAACTCGGAGCTTAGAAAATGAAATCTTGGAGCTTAAAACTCGGAACTGAATATGAAAACTCAGAACTGAATATCGGAACTGAAAGTTGTTAAAAAACTCGGAACTGTTTAACAGGTTGAAATTCGGAGCTATACAACTTGGAACTGAAACATATCGGGCTGCTAATACTCGGACTTTAAAAGTTTTTAAAACTCGGAACTAATCCATTGACCTCAACAACAAAACTCGGATACAAGACTTTTAACTAAACTCGGAATGCTGTTGTTTTAAAACTTGGACTGAGAACTCGGAGCTGGTCGCTGTTTTAAAAGACTCGGACAGACTTTAAAACTCGGAGCTGAAACACATCGGCTGAAACTCGGACAGACCTTAAAACTCGGACCAAAACTCGGATTGAATTTTGTAACATGTGACCAGTTGAAACTCGGACCTGTTGAAACTAAAACCTGTTGAAACTCGGACCTTAAAACTCGGACCTGTTAAAACTCGGACCTGTTGTAACATGTGATGAGTTTTTTTTAAAAAAACTCGGACCTGTTGAAACAGCATGAAACATTCGGACCTTAAAAACTCAGAACAAAACTCAGAACCTACTGACTTGATTTTAAACATATTTTAGAAAACTAAATAATAATAAAAGAACTGACCAGTTTACTCCGTAAATTCAAAACTCTGTTTACTCGGAACACTCAAAAACTCTGAAACTTTGTAAGTTTATGACATTCAAAAACTCGGAGCTGAAGCGTTAATGAAAACTCAGACCAACCAGACTCTGAACTTTCTTTAAAACTCGGAAACAAAGTGAAAACTCATAATCCATTTAAACTTAAAAACTCTGACCAGAACTCGGAAACCATAAAACTCAAAAACCCGGACCTAGGAACTGAGCACATTACCTCGGAACTGAGCATTGAACATTGAAGATCAAACATCAGAACTGATTTAACTCAAAAACTCGGAACAAAACATTACCTCGGAACACATCCAATATCATTAAAAACTCAGATATTAAACAACAAAACTCTCAAACTTTTGAAGATCAAAACCTCGGACTCTTGAACTGTATAAAAGAAATCGGACTAATAAAAGAACATAATCTCGGACCACAATCTAAAACCTAAAACTCGGACCCCTCATACCTAAAAAGGAAAAGTCGGAATAGGTTGATCAGAGTGTAAAACTCAGACAAGTTTCGGTAACCAGTCTCCGGACTATCTCCCCAGTGTGACTTCACACTGGTTCACCAATACCCCGGAAACACAAACACAAAGTTTGAAACTCGGACAATACTTTTTGGATCAAACCCCTAGAATTGCAACAAGAAAAACCATCACAGCCGACGAACAGCTTCATTTTCTTCATGTTTTATGCAGAATCTTCACGTCTTCAAGATGTTTGGCGGAAACAAACATCAAATCAAGAGCAATGGTGATTCGGAAGGCGGTTAGACCATTCCGAATCGGTAACCTTGCTCTGATACCATTGCGAAAGCACCGGATCGATGATGAACATCAAACATTGCACTTGATTCAAGACATGAAGAACAATCATAAACACCAAAGATAGAAAGATGTAGAAGATGAACCCTTTATTATTGAATCAGTCATAACAGATTACACAAACCAAAGGAGTATACATCATCTACAAGCTAGTTTAGATCACAAAGATCTAAACCCTAGCTTTCTCTCACTAACACATAGTCTCTCTCTCTCTCTAGGATGTGCACACCAGGAGGAACAAGAAGTTAGGAGAGGTGCACAAAGCTTCTTGATTCGATTCTTGCCCTAATCCTATACAACACATATATATAGACTAGGGACTAAAACCCGGACAAAATAATCTACACAAAAACCCTGACTTTTGCCTAAACACAAACCCCTGACAAAAGTCCTAGACATAAACTTGGACAAATTGTCCAAGGATAAACCTTGAACTAAGTTTCAAGACATGTACAATAAAGACCCTAACAATTGGAAAGCATGCACTTATCACCCAAAGTGCACTAACAAACTCCCCCTTGATCAGTGCATGGTCTTCATGTGGTCTTGAATTCTTCTTTATCGTTGACTTTAACTTGGACTTCTGCTTTGGTTGACCAGAACTGATAAGCGACAGTTACCCTGCAGGAACTGCACTTACAAATCTTATTTTATTCACAGTGGTATCAGAGCATGGTTACCGATTTGGTGCTTTCACAGTAACCATGCTCTGATACCACTGTGAAAGCACCATATCGGTAACTTTCACGATTTGGTGAATAAAGTAGAAAAGGAGAATTCGAGTTTTATAAGCGTTTCCGGGTTTCCGTTTCAAAATCTGTTCACTAGTTACTGGAGCTTGTCCGAGTTTTCTAAAGATTTAAGTAATCCGAGTTTCTTAAAGCTTTTTTAAAGTTCTGAGGTTATCAGATTAAGTGTTTGTGGTCAGGGCTTTGCGTGTCCGAGTTTTTCCTCTTCAACCGGTCCGAGTTTTTTTTGTTTTCCCTGAAACTGTCCTAGTTTCATATGTTGAAACTTGTCCGAGTTTAAAGTTCAATTTTTAAAACTTCAAGAGTTCTAGAATTCATTCAGTTATCATTCAGAGTTTCTAGAAAACTTCAGAGTTTCTTGTTTTCCCTGAAACTGTTTTCCCTGAAATTGTCCTAGTTTCATTTGTTGAAACTTGTCCGAGTTTAAAGTTCAATTTTTAAAACTTCAGAGTTTCTAGAATTCATTCAGAGTTATCATTCAGAGTTTCTAGAAAACTTGAGAGTTTCTTGTTTTCCCTCAAACTGTCCTAGTTTCATTTGTTGAAACTGTCCGAGTATAAAAGTTTGAAGATCAGGGTTTTCTTTTTAAAAGGTCCGAGTTTTAAAACAACCAGCTCTGAGTTTTAACATCTTTTCAGTCAAAGTTTTAATCTTTCAAGTTTTAACAATTCCGAGTTACTAAAGCACCGAGTTTTTCAAATATCTGTGTGATTAGCTCCGAGTTTCTAAGCTCCGAGGTTTCATCTATGGTTCAGTACCGAGGTTTGATTCAGTTCCGAGTTCAATATTGATTCAGTTGCGAGTTCAATATTGATTCACTTAACTAGTTCCGAGTTTCTAGTCTTGGAAGCTTTATGTTTAAATTCCAAGTTGTTAAGTTTTAAGATTCCGAGTTTTACTTCCAGTTCCGAGTTTTAACAAGTTTCGTTTTTAAAATTCCATGTTTTAAAGACGGTTGAAACTGTTGGAACTGTTGGATTTCTTCCGATTTCGAGTTTTCATATTCAGTTCCGAGTTTTAAGCTCCGAGATTTCATTTTCTAAGCTCCGCGATTCCGAGTTCAATCTGTTAAACAGTTCCGAGTTTTTAACAACTTTCAGTAGTTCAATTGTTCCGAGATTACTCTTTTGGATAGCAGCCCCCGGTTTTCTTCAGAGGTTCCTTTAATTCTTTGCTTGTTTCGAATTCCTTTGTACTCTAAGTACTGCTCAATGATTTGATCCGAGGTTTCAAGAGCTTCTGGGTTTTACGAGTTCTAAATTTTCTAGAATTCCGGGTTACCTGGGGTACCGGATTTTAAGCTAAATTTAGAAGGTTGTGTTGTTCGGAAGTTTCGAGTTGTGCATGTTCCGAGTTTTTCTAGTTATTCCGGGTTACCTGGGGTACCGGATAACTAACTAAGAGTCAGAATTATGTGTAGTTTGGAAACTTGAAGTCGGTTTCAGATTATCGAAAAGTTTTATGGTACTTATGTTGTCCGGATCAAGTGAGGAGGTGAAGAGAATAAGACTTGCTTGGACTTTTGTATTTTTTACAAAGAAAAAGGGGAAGTAAATATTTTGAAGTTCCTATTTTCTTTGTAAATCAAAAGCCCGTGGTGCTACATCGAAACAAGTTCATGTTTACTATCTTTGAGATTAACTTAGTGTTAATCTTACCGGTGGCGAAGTGTTTAAAACATGAAGCAAGTTAGAGCTAGTGTATGATTGAGTTTTGTCAAGTTTGTTCGAGGTTTAATCGAGTGTTGACGTGATGAAGCAAATTGTTCGTTTGGCAACTAGTTGAAGGTCAAGCCTTTATCGTATGCCGGTTAGAGTAGAGAAGATTAGTCTTCTTGGTCCCTCTTCCAAGTTGGTGACAGATCAGATTCTCGAAATAGGGGTTCTTACATTGAGGGGGAGGTTGGAGACGAAAGTCATCGGGTAATTGGTGGATTCGTGAAGATACGAGATTGGATCTTGAAGATTCGAGATGAAATGATTTCAGACACTCGGTTGAAGACTCTGATCAAGATGGTGGATGTACTTTTACAAAGTTCAGTTTGTTATTAACTTATCGAACTGAGCTTTATGTCTTTGTGGAATTTGAAGTGTTCAAGGCTGGGCATTGGAAATCCAATGTTTCTTTCTGCTGTTGGTTAGGTTTGAAGATTAATGTATCGAGCGATATTCTTACATGTGGTTGTAGGTCGGTTCGCGTTAACTTGATTCAGGAGTAGATTGAGGGGGAGGATCAACAGTGTTTGATGTTGGATTCTTCAGGTTTCTCAAAGCGGCATTAAGTGATCATCAGCAAGTCTTTTATTAGAAGGGTTGAAGATCGCTGTGCTCTACCAGAAAGATCAAGTCTCAGCCAAAGTTAAAAACAGGCATGATATCATCAGTCAAGGGGAGTCTGTAAGTGCAGTATTCGGTGACTGAAGATATCAATGTCAAATAGAACTGATAGCAACAGTTAAGGGGGAGTCTGTAAGTGCAGTTCCTGCAGGGTAACTGTCGCTTATCAGTTCTGGTCAACCAAAGCAAAAGTCCAAGTTAAAGTCAACGATAATGAAGAATTCAAGACCACATGAAGACCATGCACTGATCAAGGGGGAGTTTGTTAATGCACTTTGGGTGATAAGTGCATGCTTTCCAATTGTTAGGGTCTTTATTGTACATGTCTTGAAACTTAGTCCAAGGTTTATCCTTGGACAATTTGTCCAAGTTTATGTCTAGGACTTTTGTCAGGGGTTTGTGTTTAGGCAAAAGTCAGGGTTTTTGTGTAGATTATTTTGTCCGGGTTTTAGTCCTTAGTCTATATATATGTGTTGTATAGGATTAGGGCAAGAATCGAATCAAGAAGCTTTGTGCACCTCTCCTAACTTCTTGTTCCTCCTGGTGTGCACATCCTAGAGAGAGAGAGAGACTATGTTTTAGTGAGAGAAAGCTAGGGTTTAGATCTTTGTGATCTAAACCAGCTTGTAGATGATGTATACTCCTTTGGTTTGTGTAATCTGTGATGACTGATTCAATAATAAAGGGTTCATCTTCTACATCTTTCTATCTTTGGTGTTTATGATTGTTCTTCATGTCTTGAATTAAGTGCAATGTTTGATGTTCGTCATCGATCCGGTGCTTTAACAGTGAGAAAAAAGCTATTAGAATTCAGGTGTTCGCATGCCAACTCTATAAGGCTGGAGGGTGTGGGGGCGCCACCCAACCCAGCTGACACACTATAGCGCCCCACCCCCGCCATAGTCCACACCCCCGGCGCTATGCCGGGGCGCTATACAACCATCGCCAAGATGGTAACGAGCGGCAACGCATAAGGACCGAGAAGCATTTAACTTTTGGACCGTTGAAAATGGTCAAAAATTAAAAAAAATTTACTTTTTATTTTATTTATAAATTAACACTATAAATACGCACTTTTTCTACCTCACTTTTTAAATCATTCCTCTCACTTTCTACCTCAATTTTTATACAACTCTCTTCATATTTTTTAAAACTTCCCAACAATGTTTCCCAACAACCCAAACAACCCATGGGATCCGACCAATCCGTTTTGACAAAATTTGCAAAACAAAGAGCAAGAGGACAGCTATCACCGAGACCCGCGTACGGGGGAGGTTGAATATTATCCAATGCCACCAACTTCTCCTCATCCCACCACTCAACCGATGCCTCCATATTTCGGGTATTATTCTCAACCCCCTTTTTTCCACCAAACATGACACCACCAAACATACCCGCCCATGACACAAGCGAAACCGAATTCGTTCCCGAAACCCAAGTCGAATCCTCTTCTATAAAAAAAAGAAGCCATAAAAAGAAGGATGAGACCGAAAAATGTGCCACTAAGAAGGTAGAATTTTTGTCGCCTAAGGAAGAGTTCGAGTTGGCAAAAGCTTCGCTCGACGTGTCGGATGACGAGATTGTTGGTAAATATTTTTTTTATGCTTTTGTAAATAATATTTTTTATGCTTGTGTAAATAATATTTTTTATGCTTTTGTAAATAATTTTTTTTATGCTTGTGTAAATAATATTTTTTATGCTTTTGTAAATAATATTTTTTTAGGAGACGACCAAGACATAAAGGTATTTTTGGGTCGTATACGAGATAAGTTTTTCGTCGCAATGGGTCGTGGCGCGTATCGAACCGTTGACTCTTTTTCGGGAAAGTGGGGTGCTATGAGGACGAAGGTTAGCAACTTCAACAACATATACAATAACCTCGTCAATAACACTCGAAGGAGAAGTGGTGCGAGCGACGTCGATGTCTTGACTGAAGCCCACAACGAGTATAGAATGAACCATGGGCATATGTTTACGTTGGTAACCACATGGGAGCTTCTTCGCAAATCTCTAAAGTGGCATCTTGTGCCACTGTTCGACCCAACCCGCCCTAGCTCCAAACGGTCCAAATCGACATCCACCACCGAACCATCTGGGTCCGATGCTCGTACAGTAATTAATCTAAATGAGGATGCTGACGAGTTTGAAGAACCACAAGAAAGACAAGAGCTGCATCATCCAACTGGTAGGGATAAAAGTAAAACCAAGGCACGTGAATAGTCTACTAAATCAGATGGCCCGTCAAAGATTAGCGAGTTCCAGGCAGATCTCAAGCAAATAATCTCCATTAGGGAAAAAGACCAACAAATGAGAATGGAGAAACAAATTGCGAGAGACATGGACTTTCTCGCAAAGGATCTGTCACATCTACCAGAGGATGACCGAGTCATTTTGGAGGCTTGTATGACACAAATTCGGGACAAATATATGTAGTTTTTTTTAAGTATGTTGTCTTTTTTTTTTCTAGTATGTTATGTTTTTTTTAATGACTTTGTAGTGTTTTTTTTAATGAAATTATGTTTTTATTTTTAATTTTGTAGTTATTAAAATTGCCATTTAATTTAAAAAAATAAATATTTAAATAAATAATTAGTTAATCATTACACGGATCCACACCCTCCAAATTAAAAGGGGGCATGATAAAACCCCCTTGCTGACATGACGATGACATGGATCCTACTTGGCATGATAAAGCCCAAGGGGGCTCCATCCACACCTCATAGCCTAAAAGTTCTGGTTAAAAGCTTAAATTAAAAAAAAATATATACAATAATAGTTGACCAATAAATAAATACAACTGTTGCTTTTGTTACTTTTATAGAATATATTATGTGTGGGTGTTCGGGAGGCAAAAGTGAAAATGCACTAATTTTAACGTTATTTTACTAATTTTGTGAAAATATCGTTAAAAGAGGGGATGGTTAATCATGCATCATGTGGTGACGTTGATAGCCGAAAGACAAGGGGGTACATGCACTAATCGACAGTTGTCTCAATTGCTGAGTGTTATGTGTCTTATGTCCAAGACTTGATACAAAACTACTATCGAGCCGGGAGTCTCACCGGAAGCAGCTTCTCTATTCCTATGTGGTAGAGGTAAGGCTTGCTATTGGTGTGTAAGTGCAGTTCCTGCAGGTTAACTGTTGCTATCAGTTCTAGTTCTATTTGACATTGATATCTTCAATCACCGGATACTGCGCTTACACTCACAAATGATTTATGTTTATACACTTGAATTTTGATAGATTTATCAAACGGAAGTGTAATAATTACTCTTTTTCATATTTTTACCATCATTTGGATTAATGCCTACTTTGAACTCTATATTAACCTTTCAATATATATCATGTAACAGACTTAATTATTTTTATTTACCTTATTAAAGTTATAGTTAACTATTAACTCTAGATATGTTTATTTAAGCGTGTTGATTACTTATTTTTAACGTCTTTTAGATTAAAGTCTGTATGGTCTATAATAACCCACTGATATATCATGTAACAAATACATCCCCACGAAAATCCTTTTATGACCCGCCATGAAGGCGGGGTTCGATACTAGTTACTAACACAACCATTTTATGTATTTATTTATGTATTATTATTTTTTTATGTTACCTAAAACATACACTTCTCATTCATCACAACAAAAATTGTCAAAGACATAAAAATATAGAAATTTATTCTCAATACATGACTTTAATCTTATATTCCCGTACGTTCCCAGCCTTGGTCTAGAAAACATATGGAATGAAAGCCTTAACCTCCTTAGGGAACTTGTCCCCAAACTTGGATAGGTACCATTCTCGTGTGGCATGACTCCTCCCCATCAAATAAAACATTGTACCTAAAGTGAAAACAAATGCGTAAACAGTTTGAGAAATGCAAGAGATTCCCACATACCCCAAGATTTCGAAGAAATAGTGTGGGCATATAACCAAATCAAATAACCCTCCTTGAGGGATTTTGTATTCTTTGTCCCCCTCTTTCCTAAGATTAGCAAGAAGGTAATGGTGGTAAAAGTTTCCAATTATGCCCATCAAGAATAACCCAACTCCAACATATTTGAGATCTACTGAAGGATTCGGGAAATCTTCTGATAGATATTGAGCATATAGCATGGTTACGGTGGAGAGGGCATAACTCAATGTGACAACTATTGCAGATTCTAGCCCTACAGAACCGCTATACTTGTGAAGAAACAAGACCTGCATATAAAATAATATATGTTGTATAAGAATATAGGCAAAAGATCAAATACAAATAATCTTAACATACTAAACATACAAATTGAAGAAAAACCCAAAAAGACAAGGTGGCATTTTTGTAATTACCACCAACTATCAAAGTTACAACCAAAAATACCTAAAAAAACACAAATTTTTTTTTTTAACATTTTTTATTAAAAAATCGCTGCATTTCGTTAGCAAAAAAAAAAAAAAAAAATTTTTTTTTTTTTTGCTGCTACTAAAAGTAGCGATTTTTTAATAAAAAATGTTAAAAAAATAAAATAAAATAAAATAATTTGTGTGTTTTTTTTTATTTTTTTAGATTTTTTAAAGGTTTTTTTGGGGTTTAGTTTTTAGCATTTTAGCTTGGGTGGGGGGGGGGGGGGGGGGGGTTAGGTTTTTTTAGGTTTTTGGGGGGTGGGGGGGGGGTGGGGGGTTTAGGTTTTTTTTTTTTTTTTTGGGGGGGGGGGGGGGGGGGGCGGGGGGGAGTGGTTAGGTTTTTTTAGGTATATTTGTAGAGTAACTTTGATAGTTATTGATAATTACAAAAATGCCACCTTGTCTTTTTGAGTTTTCTTTTAATTTGTATGTTTAGTATGTTAAGATTATTTGTACAAGAACTTTACCCTAAGAATATATGCACTGTAGAAACCTAAAAACATCATAATTATGCCAAAGCAGCTGACATGTTAGCAACACTCACAAACTCCTAACACAGCCCTTTCCATAGACAATATTGTATCAATCTCAAAACACAATTACCATTTCCACATCATCACCGTAACTTTGTTTTTCATAACTAATTTATTTATTAATATAAATGATACGAACCGAATCGTAATCAAATGATCCAAAGAAAATAGATAAGAACTTGAGAGAAAACAAGACTTTTGAAAGTGACTAATTCATTTCTTCATTCATAATCCTCATGAGAGTACTTGTTGCCAAAATATATAAACATGCAAAAAGCAAAGACACGTAAAGGAATAAACTGAAATTAACTACTACCACTAACCCACTACATGATAATTAAACAAATATAAAACTAGAAATGCATGCTAATAAATGGAAAACGTGTGCATGGTTGCCGGAAATCATGCACACATCAATAAACCACCTAGTTTTTATCACCATATAAGCAAATATAACAAACCATGTTTAATTATTACATAATAAAAGCAAACAGGAGGCTAGGAAGGAGAAACGGTTCCAGCAGAGGGAAGAATGGATTAGAAACACCACGTCTTTCTTCGTATACAATTTGCATGGTTTTCAATTTGTTTACCTTTCAGATTACACACACGTCACAAATCTAAATACATATGGTTTTCTCTCTCTCTGAACAGAAAAACAACCGTCGCTGGTAGGCTCCACGGAGTGAAGAAATCTTGCGTTAGTGTTCGAGGTCGCCTGTATCCTGGCTTGACCTTTAACCCTAACACGATCTTTCGTTCCTCCCATTCACCGTCCGGGATAGGTTATCTCAGTCCTCTCGTGTTTCGTTTTCTTTCTTCTTCACGGTGGTATCGTCTTGTTCTTGAGCGCTTAGTAGGTCTGTCATTGATCGCGGCTATTTTTATAGTTGAGCTAGATCGATACGAATCCTATTGATAGTTTAAAGATCTTGATTTCCGCCATCGCTGTCCTGGTGATAGTGCTCTTGCTGTTCTTTGTCATTTCAAGTATGAAAACGAAGGTGTGGAGTGACGGAAGGAAGGTCAATCTGAATCAGCAACCCAGAGGCAATGATGAGAGGTGGTACCGGGTTTTAAGCAAACAGGAGGCTAGGAAGGAGAAACGGTTCCAGCAGAGGGAAGAATGGATTAGAAACACCACGTCTTTCTTCGTGTACAATTTGCCGGCAACATGTAACAGGGATAGACTGTGGGAGGCATTCCAGCACTTTGAAAATTTGGAGGATGCGTTTATTCCCTTGAAGAAGGACGGGGCTGGAAATCGTTTCGGTTTCATTCGTTTCTCAGGTATCGAGGATGCTACCAGCTGGTTGGATAACTTAAGAGGGATTTCTATTGATGGAGCGATTGTTGGGGTTAACTTGGCCAAATTCAAATGGGATGGAAGCAAATCGCAACACGCCATTTCAAGTAGGCATAACTCGGTGTTCACAAGACTTGGGCCAGCGGTTAATCAAACCTTTAATAATAACCGGATAGCTAATAACCACACAAGGATGACTAGTCATGGTTCAGGATCGCAGCTCTATAGAGATGTGCTGGTTAAGCAAAATATGACGAGTAGTAAACAACCGGATCTCAAGATTGAACTCCCACCCCTGAATACCGGTGCTAAGAAATCTTGGGAGTTTAACTCCCTCATCGGGGAGGTTAAGGACCTGGAAACCCTGAAAAAGCTTGAAGATTTTATGCATGAGGCTTTGACCACGGGGACGGTAACAAGATACTTAGGTGGCTTAAAGGTCCTTATCACGTTTGGCTCAAAGGAAGAGGCTGAGGAGTTTGTTCGTCTTCAGGCTGAATCATGGTCAGTCTGGTTCTCTAGGCTGTATGTTTGGGATGGTAACGTCCCGGTCTTTGAGAGAATAGCGTGGATCAAAGTGATGGGTGTCCCTCCTTGCTTATGGGATAGGCATGTAATGAATAGAATCGGTGAGAGATGTGGTCGCCTCCTCCTTGGATCTGATGTCTCGTGTGAGGATGATGACCTCTCATAATGTAAAATGGCCATCTTGGTGCAATCTGGAAAGCGGGTATCAAGGGACGTCCAGGTTACTTGGAAGGATCAGGTGATCAATGTTTGGGTTGAAGAGGTTGAGGCTGTGTGGGCTCCGTCCTTCCCTATTCCGGTAAAATCGGACCATGGTTCGCCGCCGGTTGCTCCGAACTTCCGGTCGGAAGTTCACTTGGTAGACGAAGAGGTGGTCGAGCAGGAGGGGGAAGACCAAAAGACTTGCATGGGAAATCTGCATGATAATTACACTCCACAGTTGTCAAGGAATTTGCAAGGCTCGAAAAATCTTGGGGACCCACAATCCAGTGGGGCACAAAATCATGCCTGGTCAGATGATGTTAGACCTACCCCACCTGCCCAAACTAAAGATAACACTTTTGGGCTTAGTTATGTTACTATGCGGCCCAAGGACAAAAGGAAAAAGACTTGTGTAGGGGCCCAACTATTTAAAACTCCAGATCTGAATGACGTAGGGGATTCAGATCCTTTCAGTCTAGAAAACATTATCGCCCAAATTGATGAAGAACACAGAGCTGAGAAAGCTGTAAAATCGGAGATAACAAAGGAGACTAAATACCGACCAAACCCTGGCCGTGTTGATTCGGAACGTCGGGATTGTGCGCCACAGGAGGTTTTGGATTCAGACTTCGAACAGGAAGTAGAGGCAACCCTAAAATATGGTGAGTGTCTGGGGATGGACATGGGAGGTATGGATAATCAGGTCAGGAAATTGGTTCATGGGGAAAAGGCGAACAATATGTCTCCATGAATCTTGTCACTTTAAACATTAGGGGGGTGTCTGGGTCAGACAAATCAAATTGGGTCAGGAGGTTGAAGAAAGATAAAAAATTCTCCTTTCTCTGTTTACAAGAAACACACCAGTCAGATAAGCCGGAGTCTTTCTGGAGCCAGTTCTGGGATAATTCTCCTCTTGGGGTGGTTGCGGTCAATGCAGTGGGTCGTTCAGGGGGCCTTGCTTCGCTATGGGATCTGGGTAGCTTCATGTTGGATACGGTTATTAAGGAGCGACATTTTGTGATCACTTCAGGGTCAATTAAAGGTATGGCCAGTAAGGTAAATATTCTAAATATTTATGCCCCAAATGATAGTCAAAATAGAAGGAATCTTTGGGATAAGATCGTGGGATTCAAGACCCAGTTGGAGGGAGTGTGGATCAGATGGCAGCTATGGGGTTCAACGATTTTATCAGTAGGATGGGGTGGCTCGAGTACAAGATGGTGGGTGGCCTATTTACTTTCATTTCGGATAATAAAGACATCAAGATGAGCAAACTTGATAGGGTGTTCGTCTGTGAAGAGTTTATGAATAAGTGGCCTGCGGCTAAAGTTGAAGTTCTAAAAAAGGGCCTATCCGATCATTGCCCTGTTCTCCTGTCTTGTGTGGATACGGATTTTGGGCCCACTCCGTTCAGAATCTATAATTCCTGGATTGGTCACGCGGATATGGATGGCATTGTTCGCTCTGCTTTAGCCAATTCCTGTTCTATTGGTAAAGCGGACAGAGCCTTGACCCAACTCCTCAAGGATATTAAAAAAGGTATTAAACAATGGAGAGTGAAAGCTAAGGAGACTGAAGACAAAGAGTGGAACTTGATTTCTAAGGCGGTCGAGGACCTCGAGAATATGGCGGAAAATGCTCAACTGAATGATACTGAAAGGAAACTTAGGGTGGATCTCAGGCTGAGATTAAAGTGTATTGAAGCCGAGAAGGTTAAAGATCTGAAACAGAAAGCTCGCATCAATTGGACCAAGTTTGGAGACGAAAATTCATCCTATTTTCATCGAATCGTAAACGTGCATAAAGCGAGTAGTAGGATAAACGGGCTGCTTTTAAATGGAAATTGGGTTTCAGACCCGAAGACCATTAAGGAAGAAGTTCGAAAATGGTTTATGAAAATCTTCGCGGAACCGATTCGCCGACGCCCGACCTTCCAGGATTTGGGGCTGCCAAAATTGTCTGCGGCTCAAGCTAACTGTCTTGTGCAGCCTTTTACACTGGAAGAAATTTGGGGTGCAGTCCGATGCTGTAATGGCGGGAAAGCGCCAGGGCCAGACGGATTCTCTATGAGGTTCTTTAAAAAATATTGGGATGAGCTGAAACCTAGGGTCTTAAATATGATGAGAGGATTTTTCACCTCAGGGGAGATATCATTCGGCTGCAATGCCACGTTTCTTGCACTCATTCCAAAACAAAACGATCCCCAGTCTTTCACAGACTTCCGCCCAATCACGCTGGTCGGATCTCTGTACAAAATCATCTCCAAAACGCTAATGAACCGGCTCAAATTGGCTATATCGAATCTCATCTCTCCAACTCAGTCAGCCTTTGTCTCTGGAAGGTACATTCTCGACAGTCCTCTAATTGTTAGTGAAATTGTGTCGTGGGCAAAAAAGGAGAAAAGGAGATTGTTGATTTTCAAAGTAGATTTTCGGAGAGCTTATGACTCCCTAAATTGGATTTTTTTGTTCAAAGTTATGGAGTTTATGGGATTTCCTGAAAAATGGGTTCTTTGGATTAAGGGTTGCTTAAAGTCGGGTAGAGGATCGGTTTTGGTTAACGGATCCCCTATGGGGGAATTCCCTTTTAAAAGGGGATTAAGACAAGGTGACCCCTTGTCATCGTTCCTGTTTATAATTGCCATGGAAGTTGTGAATATGTTTATGCAAAAGGCTCTTGATTTGGGTTTGTTCCATGGTGTTAAACTTCCAAACAACGGGCCGGTGTTATCCCACCTTTGCTATGCGGACGATGTCCTCTTCTTTGGCGAATGGTCTGAACACAATGTGGTTAGCCTTAGTCGGTTTCTAAGGTGTCTTTATTTAGTTTCCGGGCTGCAAGTGAACCATCAGAAGTGCCAACTATTTGGGGTTGGGGTGGAGGTGACAGAGGTAAATCAATTGGCTAAAATTCTGGGTTGTCGGGCCGGGGTGTTCCCCTTTACCTACCTCGGTATTCCCATAAGGGAAAATATGAAAAAAGCAAAGTTCTGGCAGCCAGTGATTGAAAAATTCAATAAGAAACTTTCATCTTGGAAGGCGAGACACTTAAGCTTCGCGGGAAGAGTCACCCTCGCTAAGGCGGTTCTCGGTTGCCTCCCGTCTTATTATTTATCTCTTTTTGCGGCTCCAAAGCTTGTTATAAAAAAGTTGGAAGGTTTGAGGAGGGATTTCGTCTGGGGGAAAACGGGGATACGGAAAAAAGTTCCATGGATCCGTTGGGAAAGAATGATTAAGCCAAGGACTCATGGGGGTATCGGTATAGGAGGAATTGAAGACTTTAATATTGTTATGCGTTCTAAATGGTGGTGGCGCTTTAAAAATGATCCGAAGCAACTATGGGCCGTGGTCATCGATGCTATTCATAAGACGAAGAAGAACGATAAACTGGTCCCAATAAAAAAGACGATACCAGGGGTTTGGAAGGATATTTGTGCGGTCGAGGGGACATTACATAGGCTGAATATCAGGATACAAGATAATCTGAAAGTAGAGGTTGGAAACGGGGAAAACACCAGGTTCTGGAAAGATGTGTGGCTGCTTGATAAACCTCTTAAAGACCTCTTCCCCGAGGTGTTTAGATGTGCGGCAGACAAAAACGCTAGTGTTGCGGCCTATATGCATTTGGTCGGGTCTAAAACCGTTTGGGCGTGGGATTGGGCTAAAAGTCCGGTGGAGCATATCGAGTGGGCTCAGCTGGGGGAGATTATGAAGCTTTTGGACCAGTTCAAAATGCCCGGCGGCAGAGATAAATGGAGATGGGAAAACAGGTTCGGAGTCGATTTTTCTGCAAAAAGTTTACATCTCGAGATTGTTACAAGGGATGTGCCCAAGGAGATCGTGCGATGGAACCCTTGGGTCCCTCCAAAGTGCAATCTGCTGCTTTGGAGAGCCTTACTGGGAAGAGTTGCGGCCAAAGATCAACTTATTGCTAGAGGTCTTAGTTCGCTGAGTGGCATTTGCGACAGATGCGGTATCGGCTGGGAAGATACCAATCATATTTTTGTTAATTGTATGCTCGCCAAATGCATCTGGTGGGAGATCTTCGTGTGGGTTCGGATTCCTTACCCAACAAACATAACCAATCTCAAGGATCTGATTGATGTCTTCCATAACAGCACTGGCTCAAAGATTTGGAAGCGGCTCGTGAGCACCGTTGCTTATGCCACGGTTTGGAGGATTTGGCAAGCTAGGAATGAGAAGATTTTTGAAGGCAAGTCTACACATCACCGGAACACGGTCTGCATAATTAAAGAGGACGCGTATCTTTGGATTTGCCATCGGTCAAAGGTCTCAGCTCCTACATGGGACAAGTGGAAGGACTTTGATGTTTCTGATTGTATTTAAGTGTTCGTGTCTGTTTTCGGGTTCTTTTTCTGTTTGTTTCAGCCCCTTGCTGGCTCTTTATATATATATATAAAGTGTTCGCCGTTCAAAAAAAAATTATTACATAATAAACAAATATAATAATAGAAGTAGAATTCGTCAGGAATCACCATTTATTGCGAGAACCGCGAGAATCAATGTGAATACAACCAAAAATACCTAAAAAATAGAGTAAATTGCCATTTTAGTCCCGGGGTTTTGTCCAAATTTGCCATTTTAGTCCAAATAGTTTTTTTTTTGCCTCTGGGTCCCTGACTTTTCCCTTTTGTTGCTATTTTGATCACATACACTAACTCCATCTTTAACCTGGGGTATTTTGCGGATTTTCATTTTAAATGTTTTCAATTGCCATTTTGATCCAATTCCAAAAAATCAAAAAAATTCCAAAAAATTCTAAAAAATAATAAAAATTCTAAAAAATCCAAAAAATCCGTTTCGGCGCGAACCGTTTCGAACCCGAACCGTTTTCCAGCTGAACCGTTTCGTTTCGACGCGAACCGTTTCGAACCCGAACCGTTTTCCAGCTGAACCGTTTCGACGCGAACCATTTCGACCCGTACCGTTTCGACCCGTACCGTTTCGACGCGAACCGTTTCGACGCGAACCGTTTCGACGCGAACCGTTTCGACCCGTACCGTTTCAAGCCGAACCGTTTCAAGCCGTACCGTTTCGAAGCTGAACCGTTTCGAAGCGGAACCGTTTCAAGCCGAACCGTTTCAAGCCGAACCGTTTCGACCCGTACCGTTTCGAACCGAACCGTGCCGTATCGAAGCGAACCGTTTCGAGCTGTACCGTATCGAACCGAAACGGTTCGCTTCGAAACGGTTCGGCTTCGAAACGGTTCGCGACGAAACGGTTCGCGTCGAAACGGTTCAGCTCGAAACTGTTCGGGTCGAAACGGTTCGCGTCGAAACGGTTCGGCTTCGTAACGGTTCGCGTCGAAACGGTTTGTGTCGAAAGGGTTCGGTTCGAAACGGTACGGTTCGAAACAGTTCGCGTCGAAACGGTTCAGCTCGAAACGGTTCGGGTCGAAACGGTTCACGTCGAAACGGTTCAGCTCGAAACGGTTCGGTTCGAAACGGTTCAGCTCGAAACGGTTTGGTTCGATACGGCACGGTTCGGTTCGAAACGGTACGGGTTTGGTTCGCATCGAAACGGTTCAATACGGCACGGTTCGGTTCGAAACGGTACGGCTTGAAACGGTTCGGCTTCGAAACGGTACGGGTCGAAACGGTTCGGGTCGAAACGGTTCAGCTCGAAACGGTTCGGGTTAGAAACGGTTCGCGCCGAAACGGATTTTTTGGATTTTTTAGAATTTTTATGATTTTTTAGAATTCTTTTGATTTTTTGGATTTATTTTGATTTTTTGGAATTGGATCAAAATGGCAATTGAAAACATTTAAAATGAAAATCCCCAAAATACCCCTGGTTAAAGATGGAGTTTTTTGATGGAGTTAGTGTATGTGATCAAAATGGCAAAAAAAGGGAAAAGTCAGAGACTCAGAGGCAAAAAAAAAAATTATTTGGACTAAAATGGCAAATTTAGACAAAACTCAGGAACTAAAATGGCAATTTACTCTAAAATATATAAAAAACACACAATTTTTTTTAATATTTTTTAACAAAAATTGCTACTTTTCATTTATTAAAAAAATTAAAAAAAAATTGGAGACTAAAACTAGCGATTTGTATTAGAAAAATATTTAAAACAAACAATTTTTTTATATGCTTTTTACAACAAGAAATTATAAAAAAGGACAAAAGGAAAAGAAATAAAGAAACGACGAAAACGATTTTGTTTTCTGCAAATCCCCATCCCATCAATTTATTATGTCGGTCCTTTTGGCCGAGCAATGCGCGGCCATGGGTTAAGTTCTTGCTGGCAATTTTGTAGATGTTTATGAACTAATGGATGAAACCCATGCGACGGGAACGCTAAAATTTGTAAGGCTTAATTTTGACGAGTAATAAAAATTATTTAGAAAGGTTTTATAAAGTAGCTAAAAGAATAGTCATATTTTACAATCATCATAAGTTATAAGTTTATCTACGTTTTGCATTGATATGTAATAATTACATAATTGCTAAATAAAAATTATAAAAAACATTTAGTTTTATTTTTTTAACAAGTAAAAATAGTTAATAACGAATTCATTAAAAGAATCATATGTTAGAAAGTAGTGTACCTCAAGTACCCGTTTCAAGAAATGAACGGTAAGAGCCGTAGCAAGCAACATAAATCTAAAATCTTGATCGGGGAACACAAGGAAAGAAGACATGCCCACAAGAAACGCCGGTGTATAGAACAAAAGCATCCCAGTTCTACTCGAAAACTTGATTTCGCTCTCTTTCTTTGTAAGACCTTGGTTCAAGAATTTGGAATACTGCATGTGTCTGCCTGTGGATTCCATGTACCCAGCGCATGTAAGCGATGAGATATCTATCATCAACTTCGTGGTCACGAACAAAGATGGTGCTGGTGGAAACAAGAAGTTTTGTAAAACCGAAGGAATCATGACGATTTTGGTTCTATGATCGGTTTTTTTCTTTTGTGTGTATGTCTTGGATATTTATAGTTAACCAAACTACACCTCTAGTTTCTTGTGTATTGCAATAGTTCCTACCAATTTGAAAGGTATAGCTGCATAACGATTGGAGATTTGTCCGCATCTATATCTAGTTCTAGTTGGAGTGTAAAGACAATCTAATAAAAAATCATAAACCTTACATAAATTATTAAATTTACAAACATGTCAACACTTTTTTTTGTTACACGTGTTCATTACTGACCCTTTTTTTGTTGTCTATCGATGTGTTCATTACTGGCCCTTTTTTTGTTGTCAATCGATACTTGACTAATTGAAATATATGAATACATATATGTGATAATTCTTGAGAAATAATATCCATACTCACTAATCCATTACGACTCCATCAACAGCTCATTGACAATTTGACCACCTTTATTATCGTTAAAGAACTGCCGATTGAAGCCACTCCTATTCTCTAGGATTCCTAAACGTACAGCAAACAAGGTAACATCGAAAATGGATATTATTTGTCGTCGAAATTACCAGATTCTTTAGCAGCATAACTTTGTTTTCATCTCCTGTTTTTTGTATTATTCATATATTTTTTATACTGATTAGCAAAACAAACACATATTTGCGACATGTTTTATGTCCTGAACTTTCAATCCTTTTAACCACCCCATTCTTATCTACTTTAATTAGTGGAGTTCTTTGAACCAATTGTATGTTGCTTATAAATTGATTGAAACCAAAAGGGCTCTTAAAATAATTAGTACTTTACCCTAATCTAATTCAGTATTGATTAATATTGTTACTTTCGTATTCATTCTTTGTAAACAACTATTGTGAATAAAATCCACGAGCTCTAACGGGTTGTTAAAATTTATAAGATCGCTCCTATTCTCAAGGATTCCTAAACGTACGGCAAACAAGGTAACATCAAAAATGGATATGATTTGTCGCCGAAATTACCAGATTCTTTAGCATCATAACTTTGTTTTCATCTCTTGTTTTTTGTATTATTCATATGTTTTTTATACTTATTAGCAAAACAAACACACATTTACGACATATTTTATGTTCTGAACTTTCAATCCTTTTAACCTTCCCGTTCTTATCTAGTTTGATTAAACTTGGATTGCAACTTAGGAAGAACTAGCTAGTTAGAAATTTATAGTTGAATATACTGGTGAACTTGTCTGTCGGTAAAAAGGTCCCACTTTAATAATCATCTAAGGGTATTATTAAATACACCCTAAAAGTCAATTATCTTTTACTTTTTCCACAAGTTAGCGTCATTTCAGTCAACTTTTCAAATTTATTTCAAGTTTCCATAAAGTAACTTTTATGGTCAATGGAACAACTTTCCATAAACTAACAATTATTAGAAGTAATTTCAAAAATTGCAATGAAATGATTAAAAAGGAGATATTCTTTGGGAAAAATTACATTTTTCGTCCTTTATGTTTGTAGCTAGTTGCAATGGATGACCTTTACCTTTAATGATTATAGCCACAGTCCTTTATTTTGAAAACCTGTTACATCTTTCGTCCTTTACCCCAAACCCAGTTAGAAAATTAAGTTAAGTTACATCACGTGCAGAGCACGTGAGGGCATTTGTGTCCATTCACATAGCAACTATCCCCACCATATAAATACCACTCTTCTCCCCCAAATACCTATTTTAGGGTTTATCCAAACCTGCAGCATTTAAGATCATCACCTCTGTTGCCATTAATCAACAACTATAATATCTCCAAAATTTTAGAGGTGAAGATGGAGGACAAGATGTGAATGCTCTCATATGTTACACTCTTTCTCCCTCTCTCTCTAGATACGCATCTATATCTATACATCTGAATCTATCTAGGCGATGAAGATCTTGTATCTATATCTATACATATGAATCTCTCTGGTATAGTTACAGGAAGTTCCAATATCCTCTCATTAGGTTCCAAAATCAAGATCCAGATTTCATCTTCTGAATTTGAAACCCCGCATCCAAACTCGCCCAAAAAGAACAGATCTGAAAGACGGGAGATGGGAGGCGGTGGCTAAACGTCAGATCTAAGTGAGCGTGGTTTGGCCGAAGATCGGAGGCGGTGGTGATGGATGAATAGATCTGATGGCGGCGACGGGGTGTCCGGAAGACAGGGGTGGTGGTGATGGATGAATAGATCTGATGGAGGCGGTGGTGATGGATGAATAGATCGGAGACGTGGTGAGCTAGTTGTAGTGTCCGGCGATGGTGGGGTGGTGGGGTGGGATTTCATGTTTGTGGTGGTGGATCTGAATCGGAAGACAGGGGTGGTGGAGAAAGATTTGAGTTATTGGATTCAAGCTTTTTTGTAAGTTAGAACAAATAATGGCTTGTTAATTTTGTGAATCTAAACAGGAGTTATTTCTTTGATCAGATTATTGCAATTATATTTTGTTTGAATCTATCAGTGATTGTTTGGCGGTGGGGGAGTGACAGTCGGTGATGGCTGGATTTGGAGGAGGGGGTTATTGGGATTCACCAGAGATGTCTGTGTTGTTTGTTTATGCAGGATCGTTTTCTGACCCGAATGAGTCGATCAGAAGAGTTTTTGCTCAATACGAGAGGCGGAAACAAACGTATCAAGTTCAATTCAGGTAGATAATCACTTTAAACTGTCTTTTGATTGATTTGACAAAGATTTACATCGAGTAGACACTTCGGCAGCAGTTCGGTACTGAAACCGGAAAGTTATTTTCGTACCAAATGACGAAGACACACCTAGTATTTATAGGCAAGCTAATTTCGCACAGAATAGTCCAAGCGAAATTAGTTTCACACGAAATCTAATTTCGTGCGAAATTACCCACAAACACACTTTTCTCGTTTTGCGTGCCCTGATCTATCTAATACAATACAAGACTCGATACAAGACGAAGTCGACAGACGGATGCACCAACAGACACCCCCTCGGATGTTGACGAAGTCTTCAGTGTCGAGTCTTCAATCTTCAGACTTTATCAGTCTTCTCGAACTTTTCCAAAATATCTAACAATGTAAAATATCCTTAATCTTCTCTTCTCTTCTTCTCCAAGAATCTCAATCTGGCTCTAACTTCACTCTAATTCTCTTGATCAGATGTCTTGATTCCTTAAGTTTATCAGCATCATCAGATTGCATGAACATCAGATCCAGAATCAGAACTTGGCTCTATACAACTTCAGACTCCCCCTTAAATTGTGCTTGGGATCGTAGTCTGGCTTCTACAGGTTCAAAATCGTGACCTGGTTCACATCCTACTCAGGAATCAAAACCTGGCTTTCTCTAATCACAGACTCTTCAGGAATCGAAACCTGACTTACCTGCACATTCTCTACCTCAAAATAAATTTTACAAATTTATACATCATTTGCAGGTATTAATCAAATCAATAAAATGATTTTACAATTTTAATCTCTTATGAACCATTTGTATGAATAAAATGATTTAACATTTAAAATCTTCTGATAACCTCTTGTATGCAAAACAAAATCTTTTCACAAAATTCACAGACTCTCCCAAACCTGTTCATCATGTTTAGCACTCGGAATTTTGAAAATCAGCTTTTCAACATCAGTTGTCGAAAATCTTTTTAAAATTTTCAAAGATTTAAGCTAAAACACACTAAAAATCTTTTTGGAATTTTTGAACTTGAAAGCAAATGCAGTAAAGAAATATTTACATACAATATTTTTGTGAGTTTGTGTAAGAGGATCATATCAGTTTTTAAGACAAATCACCAACACCGTTAAGCTTTAAACATTTTAAGTTCTAAACGATTCACATAGATTGTCAGTATACTGATCGACTTAAATTTTCACACAAAGTTCAACTGTTTCGAGATACGAGATTAATGTTTTAAGCACTTGAACTTATTCGCGTTTCCCACCTCAGAATATACTCCCATATCCAGATCCCAATATTCAGTCTTACAGGTGAGTATACCTAGATGATATCTGTAAACAATTAAATGCGAGGGCCATGAGAGCTCAGGCTATTGCTTCCACAAAATCAGAGAAATGATGGCTTCGACTTTTGGTGTGTTCCCTTTAGAGAATCTTTTCTTCAACAGCCCATGATTAGCATTTTGCAATGTTTCATCATTTTTTATGCTGAGGGGGGTGCTATGTTTCAAGCAAACGAAAAGTATTATACGGGGACTAGGCCATTGCTTCCGCAAAATCAGAAGTCCCGGGATAATACCCCAGATATCACTGAGTATAAAGACCTAGTATCTCAGAAAGAGGGACCTTTCAAACAAGATTTCGGGGGTTACCCATATATCCGAGAGATGTTCCCCACGAGATAAGTAAGTTTGAAATTTAGGTTTATATCTCGACACAATCTACTAAATGTGTAAAAACCTACTGGCACATCATCAGTGAGACCGTTTATCACATTTTTCTTTCCAATTATTTAGCATGCTGCGATTGTCCACTGATGAACTATCATTTCCTCTTTTTCACAACAAAACTCATTTTTGCTTTTATCATGTTTTTGCCTTTTTCAAATTTTTCAAATGTTTTTGGATTTTATGAAATTTCTTACTCCCCCTAAAATGCAAAATCATTTAAAAGAAATTTGAAAACAAACTATACAAGTAATGTGACAACTGTTGTAAATTGTTTCAAATCGCCATCCACTTGGCATAAACAATCAGAACTCCCCCTGATAACAAACGATTTTCCCATTGTGATTTCAAAACACTTAAGTTTGTTTTAATCAAATGATTTTTTCGGAAAATAAGTTTTGTTGATATTACCACTTGTAAGAATGGGGATCAATTCATCACTTTGTTTTCTCAACCACTTGAATGAAAGTTAAATCAAGTTCAATTTAATGACCTTGATTTACCTTTTGAAGGTGAAAACCTTCTTCAATCACTTATAGGTTCACTTACCAACCATACCATTTGTAAATCAAAATATAACAATTTTAAGAATAACTACCACTTGCAGGTCGAAATTTCACAGTTGTGAATTTCTCAAGAAAGATGCCGATTCATGCTCCACTCTTACCAACCTGGAAGCGCCGGCAAGTCCTGGTTTTCAATCATAATAGGTACCATCCCAGTCACAAACCTGGGATGACCCATTTTTACCTGGTTTCTTCATTTTCTTCTCATAAAATTCCTTTACCCCTTTGATCTTCCTATCAACCATTTTTCCAAAAATATTTTGAACTGTGGGGTTAAAGGCTTTTTCAATATCAAATTCTTTCTTTTCAGAGAAAAATTGATTTGAAATCTCAACTTTGCCAACTTTTTGTTTAAAATTCTCAACCCTCAATGGTGGAAAATTGACATCATCCATTGGCGGTACTGATGTTTCCAATTTTAATTCAACCTGTGGCTCATCTGACTTTGTGGAATCAGATTCATCGCCTGAAAATAGCTCCTCTGTTTTTTACGAATCAGAATCATTGCTAAAACTACCATCAGATTTCTTAACAATCCACTTGTGGTTGTCAAGATTTGCTTTTCTCTTGTAAAACCTTTTTGAACATTCACCAACCACAAACTTTGAATTTTTTAAAACTTTGAATTGTTTAGTTGGTGGTTCATTCTCAACCATCTTTTCTTTCAGTTTAAGAGAAACTCCCTGTTTTGTTTGAATTTCCTTTGAACAATTCCTGGCAATATAACCAATTGTTTTGCATTGAAAACAGGTTCTCGTTTCCTTTTTCTGAGCAACTTCCTTCTTCATTTCTTCTTGCTTTTTAGCAAGGAATTCTTTGTTTGTCTGCTTTCTGAACAATTGCTCATTTTCTTCTTCAGTTGATATTCCTGAAACAAAAACAGTTTTTGGTTTATAAGTTTTCTCATTTTTATAATTTTTCGGTAGAATAAAACCTAATCCTTTTCTTTTGAAATTACCGTTATGTTTTGGTTTCTTTTGAAAACCAGAACTGTAACCCTTTTTCTTGTTTAATCTTTGTTGAACTCTTGAGGTGTAAGGTCTTGGATTTTCAGAAAAAATTACATATTTTATTTCAGAAATATTAATTTTTGTTAATTTGAAAACCTTTTTTATCATTTCAGTTTTAACACCTGTTATTGGAAATTCTTCATCAGAATATAATTTGTCAGAATCATTCAAAGTATATGCAACTTTAAATGTTTCATCATTCAAATTAGATTTTGATAACAAAAATTCTTTATTGTAAACACGTTTGCCCTTTTTGACTGTTGGACTTGATGTTTCAGACTTTGACTCTGAATTTGACTCCGAATTTGACTCCTCGGTTTCATCGTTATCCAACACCTGATCAACCACTTTCTTTATTAATTCGGACTCATGATCAGTGTCAGACGATGTAAAAGTGACATCAATGTTGTCTGGCAAATTTTCTGTAGACTCAGACTCCCACTGTAAATTGGTTGCCTTTTTGACTCTTTCTGAATTTGGATTTCGTGGAGAATATCTATTTTCAAGCGGGGGTGGACACTTGTTGTAATTGGCACTTTGTTTCTTACCAGATGTCTTCACTTCAGTATCCTTTTTCTTTTCAGAACTCTTGTCTTCAGATACTTCCTTTTCATCAAATGCCTTCATGCCTTCAGCGGTTGGATAAATCCTGTCAATAACATAAGAAGTACATGAGTAACTTTTTAACAACCTATTTACTCTTTCTGTTTCAATCCTTTGGGTTTCCAGTTTCTGTTCCAGCACAGCACACTTCTCAATATAATTGTTGACCACTTTCTGCTTTGTCATGAAAGCTCCTTGAAGTGTCTTCATAGCTGTTGCTTGTTCACTGCTTGTTTGATTGTACATATTCATTGACTTGTTAAGAACATCATAAGATTCTTTCTATCTGTTCATGTTGTGAATCAAAGTACTGTTTTGCTTTTTCATTGCTTCACAATTCTCACATTTCACCTGAATCTTTTCTGCATCAACTTTAAAAACTGGACTGTCTTTCATTTTCTTCCTTATCACACAAACTTCTTCATCATCAGTGCTGATTTATTTTTTAGCTTTCTTCTTTTTCTTTTTAACTTTTCCATCATCACTGTCACTCTCTTCCATCATTCTTAAGTGCTCTTCCATTCTCCTTGCATAATAATCATCATCATTATCACTGTCTTTAGCAACTCGAGCAACAAAAGCTTTGTGATTTGGAGTTTTGTTAGAATCATAATCATCCCAAATGAAATTTTTCCAGCTAAAACCTTCTGGTAGTCTTTCATCATCTTGATCTATCAGACATGCTTTGCTGTCAGCTGAAATATATTTATCCCAAACGGTTCCTTTTGTTGATTTTTTATCATCTTGATTCACCATACAAGCTCTATTTGATGATTCTTCAATCTCCTTCCTGGCATGAGCACTTTGTGGTTATTGTTGATGTGGTTGTTGAGCAACTTGATGATAAATTGCTTTCCGATAGTAATCATTGTTGTTGAACGGATTTTGAGCTCCACTTGCTTCGCGATTTGTACACTCTCTCTTGAAGTGTCCTTTTTCCCTGCAACGAAAACAAGTAACTTTAGATTTATCAAAACCTAAAGTAGAAACATTTGCATCACGGAAATCATCTCTTCCCGTAATTTGTTTAAACTTTTCGGCTCTCCTCAAAACACTCGCCAAACACCACTTTATATCCATCAATTCCATCTCCTCAGCATCAATCTGATCGTAATCCTCTTTTGTCAACATTGGATTCCCGATCTTTCCTACTACTAGACTTCCATATGATTCCAGCACAGTTCCCAACAAAGACATGTGACTTTTTGCAACCTCTTCTGAAAAATTTTGATCATTTTCAAGGTTTAATACAATGTTGCATTGAAGCATCTTGCCATTCTTTGTTGTTGACAAGTTTGGATCAAATGATGGATATGAAGAAAAACTTGTTTTGCTGTTTGATCCTTTAGATGACCCTCCAGATGAACTCTTAGCATTGAATGCAGTTTCAACCTTTGGTGACATGTTGGTCTTATCACTGATACCTCCTTTGTAATAAAGACCGATATCTTGTTCGCCATCAAAATCTTTCATTCGTGAAATCTTTCTTTGTTCCATTTCCTGAGCTTCAAGTTTTTCAAAGAACTTACTCAGTGTCAAATTGCTAAAATCTTTCTTATTTCTCAACATCATGAGATATGTGCCCCAAGTTTCATGTGGCAATGCATCGGCTAATTTTTCAATCAACTCTTCATTATCTTTTGTGATGCTCACCCTCTTCATTTGACTAACAGATTACAGTATCTTTCAATGATCTGCTTGGTGCTCTCAGTTCTCAAACCGCGAAATAAATCGAATTCCTTTTTCAAAAGTGATTTTTTGTTCTTGATCATTTCTTTACTTCCAACAAACTTCGATTTTAATGCTTTCCAGATCGAGTATGCAGTTCCATTGTGTTGCAATAAAACTAAGATATCTTCTTTCACAGCTTGATGCAATAAACTAGTCATCATTTTTTCATCTTTGTATTTCTTTTTATCTTCTGCACTAAGATCTTTAATTGCAATCACCTCCTCATCATCAGTCATCGGTCTAACATATTTAGTTTCAACACATTCCCAAGCATCCAAGTAATTTGCTTGTACCCAATTCTCAAATCGTTCTTCCCATCCTTTATACTCCTCGATGTTCATGAGCTTTGGTGGTTTTTGCATAGTGCCCGTTTCGTTTTCCAACATTGTGTTTTGTACAATGCTAATCGGAGTTGCAAAGGCGTTGTAAAATTCCTCTTCCATGATTCGGTTTTCAAGAAATCACAAACAGTCAATTTCAAACGAAATAACTCCTTCAAACGAAATACCCTTTGGGGCGGAATACCCTGTTCAAACGAAATACCAATCCTGTGCGAAATCACGTTTTCCAACATTGTGTTTTGTACAATGCTAATCGGAGTTGCAAAGGCGTTGTAAAATTCCTCTTCCATGATTCGGTTTTCAAGAAATCACAAACAGTCAATTTCAAACGAAATAACTCCTTCAAACGAAATACCCTTTGGGGCGAAATACCCTGTTCAAACGAAATACCAATCCTGTGCGAAATCACTAATTTCGTGCGAAATTACACCCTTTCAAACGAAATAGGTGATTTCGTGTGAAATACTTAAACGAAATTACAATTTGATGCAAAATAGCTGATTTCGTGTGAACCTCTCAAACGAAATTACAATCTGGTGCGAAATAAGTAATTTTGTGTGGAACTATTCAAACGAAATACTGCTGATGTCATCATCTCGAGCTGTTTTTGTTAAAATTGATTAGGTTTTTGTCCGATTTTAAGTCTGAAACTTTCAAGGATTTGTTAAAACACTATTGCGCGTATAATGTGTGAAATTCAAGACATTTTAACCGTGAAAACAAGTTAATTTTGAAAAAGAAGGTGTAGAAATCAGAATTTGCAGCTGAATTGGTATGAACTCTTCCTCCTGAGCTCTGATAACACTTGCATGATCGTTTTCTGACCCGAATGAGTCGATCAGAAGAGTTTTTGCTCAATACGAGAGGCGGAAACAAACGTATCAAGTTCAATTCAGCTAGATATTCACTTTAAACTGTCTTTTGATTGATTTGACAAAGATTTACAGCGAGTAGACACTTCGGCAGCAGTTCAGTACTGAAACCGGAAAGTTATTTTCGTACCAAATGACGAAGACACACCTAGTATTTATAGGCAAGCTAATTTCGCACGGAATAGTCCAAGCGAAATTAGTTTCACACGAAATCTAATTTCGTGCGAAATCACTATCTAATTTCGTACGGAATTACCTATGTGTAATTTCGTGCGAAATTACCCACAAACACACTTTTCTCGTTTTGCATGCCCTGATCTATTTAATACAATACAAGACTCGATACAAGACAAAGTCGACAGACGGATGCACCAACAGTTTAGAGAGAGAGAGAGTGTTTAAAGTGTGTGAGAGAGAGAGAGAGTGTGTGTGAAAGAGAAAAAAAGGTATTTATATTTGATTTTATTTTTTTATTTATACTATAAATAATTAAGTTGAAAGACTAAACTGCCCTTAAGTAAATAAATTTAACTGAAAATTTTAACCAAGTTAGTGCTAAAGGACGAAAGATGTAACAAGTTTTCAAAATAAAGGACTGTGGCTGTAATTATTAAAGGTAAAGGTCATCCATTGCAACTAGCTACAAACATAAAGGACGAAAAGTGTAATTTTTCCTATTCTTTGAATGGTTTCACAATTATAGAGATATTTCGTTAGGAAGTGGGGCTTCTTTTATTGCCTTAATCCCGAAGGTTACAGATCCGGTTTCTCTTAGTAACTATAGGCCCATCAATCTGGCTGGTGTGATTAGTAAGGTGATTTCTAAAGTTCTTGCTAATCGAATGAGGTTGGTTTTAGATGGGGTTATTTCGGAATCGCAATCGGCATTTCTCAAAGGAAGATTTATCTTGGATGGTCCCCTTATAGTCAACGAGCTTATCTCTTGGATAAAAAAAAAAGAATTCCAAGGCTTTCATTCTAAAAATTGATTTCGATAAGGCGTATGATAACGTAAATTGGAAATTCGTAGTGAACATTCTCCTTCAAATAGGGTTTCACAACAAGTGGTGCAATTGGGTTTTGGGTATTTTGAAGTCAGCCAACTCCTCCATGTTGGTCAATGGACCGCCCACTTTCACTTTCAAATGCGAGAAAGGGATGAGGCAGGGGGATCCCTTATCTCCGTTTCTTTTCTTGGTAGTTATGGAGGCCCTTTCTTGTATGATCGATAATGCTAAAGAAGCGGGAGTTATCAAAGGTATTTCTACTCCTAATAACAGGCCGAATATTGCTCATCTTTTATATGCGGACGATGCTATATTGATGGGTGATTGGTCTAGAATCGAAGTGGTGAATATTGTTAGAATCCTTCGGTGCTTCCATTTATGTTCGGGTCTTAAAATTAATATTGAAAAGTCGAACCTTTATGGTATTGGAGTGGGTTTGGAAGAAATAGGGGTGATGGCCGATGTGGTGGGATGCAAACTGGAATGCCCACCTTTTAAATATCTCGGTCTTAAAGTTGGAGCCAATATGAATAGAGTTTCCAGTTGGCAACCGGTCATTGAGATTTTTGGTGCTCGTCTCGCCAGTTGGAAGTCTCATCTCCTATCTATTGGGGGGAGGGTGGTTTTAATCAAATTGGTTTTGGAAAGTTTGTCGTCTTATTATTTCTCTCTCTACAAAGCGCCAAAAAAGGTTATATTCGATCTTGAATCTATGATAAAAAAGTTCTTGTGGGGTGGCTCTTCGGAAGAAAGGAAAACGCACTGGGTCTCATGGGATAAGGTTTCCCATCTCAAGAAAAACGGAGGTTTGGGCTTAAACAAATTACAATTGTGAACACATCTCTTTTAGCTAAACGGGGATGGAGGTATAAGACGGAAAAAAGTAATCTTTGGAAGAAAGTGATCGACGCGCTCCATTCAAGCAGGGTGGGGTGGGAGTGTATTCATTTCAAAAAATCACTCAATGGGGTTTGGAATAATATAGCCAAGAATTTTATCAACACTAAGGCGGCCGGTCGTCCTCTTCGTTATTATTTGAAAGGTTCAATAGGTAACGGAGAAGACATTGCTTTTTGGCTTGACTCATGGCTTTTCAATGAACCTCTCAAGTCTGTGTTCCCAGATCTGTTCAGATTGGAAACCGACAAGAAGTGCAAGGTGGCTGATAGGATCATGAATCTCGGTAGCGATGTTCAATATATCTAGAGCTGGAATTCGGTCATATCTGACGCTGGTCTGCTGTCCAGTTTCGATATGTTAGTTTCTTCGCTTAATGGTGTTCAAGTTTCTTCTGAGGTGGACCGATGGAAATGGAGTATGGATTCAGCGGGTTTATTTTTGGTTAAAGTTGTCAAGAAGCTGCTGAAAGTGGAAGTTGATCAGGGAAATAGTTTTATTTTGGATTGGTGCAAATGGATTCCTGCAAAAGTCAATATCCACGCATGGAGAATGGGGATGGATAGAGTGTCAATGGCTGACGCTCTAAAGCAAAGGAATATAGCGATTGGGGACTCTTCGTGTCGATGCAATTCGGAAGAGGAAACTGTCGACCATTTGTTTGTTGTGTGTTCATGGTGCAAAAATCCCAATATTTATTGTTTTTCTCTAAAAGACCTCCTCTCTTTCCATAAAGATCTCAGAATTTCGTAGAGGAAGAAGGAAGCTGTCCATGGCATTATCATGATCGCGTGTTGGAGTTCATGGCGGGCTAGGAACAATGCCTTTTTTTCTAATATTCCGGTTAGATTAGAAAGTATTTTTAGTGAGATCAAGGCTTTGGGTTTTCTTTGGTTTTCCAGTAGATCGAAACACAAAGGGATAGAATCGAGGGAGTGGTGCTCATTTGTAGAAATGCAATCTTGTAGTTTGTTGTTTTGTGTCGGGCCAGGTTGGGTTGGCTTTCGTGTTAATGAAGTTTACTTTTAAAAAAAAACATGATTAAAAAGGAGAAATAAAAGTAATTTCAAAAATTGTTAAAACAATTATTATAAGACCATCCGTAGTGGGCGTGATTATTTCAAAAAAGCCCCCAAACACGTCTGAAAACGCCAATGCCCCACCCTTTTGGGCGTGATTGAGCGTGATTTCGCAAAAAAGCCGGTTGTTAATGAGTTTTCATTTGGATTACTATTGAATACAGAAGTGTTGTTGACTTTTGGTTTGTCTTCTTCGAGATCCATTAGGTGTTCTTAACGCTCTGTATGTGAAAATGACTGCAACAACAAATCCTGCTATAGCCCAAAAAGATCGAAAATCCTGAAACCATATAAAATATTAAAATATCTAACTTGATTATAAAGATAACGATCATTGAAAATTTAAGAACCTACAAACTCATTATCTTCTATTTTTCTAAAACATATGATTTACTTCAGTTTGCGGTGTATCTATCGCTTAAATAATTTGCCATAATATATACTTTCTTTGTCCAACTTATACAAGCTATACAACATTTGGATGAGTAGTTGAGCACAAACTTTTACAAAAGAGTTGAGTATTAGGTTAATATCAAAAGACAGGGGAATCTTGATCATCAACCCCAACAATTTGTGATGATCATAGAACTACTGTAACATGCGGCCCCCGTTATCACCAATATTGTCTGCTTTTCCCACCACTAGGAGCCAGAATTATATAGGTGGCGTCTATAATTATATACCCAAATTTATCGTCGTGAAAGTGGTTTTGTCGATCTAGGTGATTAATTATTTTAATGTTTGCACGTTTGATTTTTTATTAGATGAACTTTTATTTATTTATAATGAACTTTTTCATTTTCGTATTTATAGTAAAGTGCCTTAATTATTTATTTATTTATTAATATTGCTATTAATACTAATAATAGTATAACAAAATATAAAAAAGTAACAAAAGTATTATAAAATAAAATAACATAAAAACATAATTATTACTTTTGACTTTTATAATAAAATAATGTAATAAAGTAAATAACATAAAAAACATAATTATTACTTTTGACTTTTATAATAAAATAATGTACTAAAGTACTTAATCATTACTAAGTTTGACTAATTGGTATATTAATCCATGTCTTGGGTATATTTATCACACACCATCATCTAAAAGGCATGGGTTACCGTCAGAATCATTCATTGACAGATTTCCAACAATTGTCTAGAAAAGCCTATCTATAAGGAACTCTGTTTTTTAGAAAATGCTCGCATTTTGACGGCTAGGCTGTCATAAACCATTGCCAGACAATTGAGACCATAGGGTATGGTGAGGTTAGTCCCCAAAGGGACCATCCGCCACGTATGCGCCACCTCATCAAGGGTGGAGGACCATCCCCTTGGCGACTACCCAAGGGTGTGGAGGGGACGCAATGACTACCCAAAGAGTTGTACCTTGTGCTCATTCACTAGTACCATGCAAGGAGAGAGAGAGAAAGCACAAACTTGAGGGGCCCACCAAAATTAAAGCAGCCAATCACCAAGCTTCGTCCCCATCGTCGGCAGAATGTCGTGTGCGACGCGACGACCCGAAGGGGGCGGTGTGCGACGATGGCGACGACCAAAGACGGGGAGGGGACGACCCCCATACCCGATGGTCTAATTGGGAACCAAACCTCAAAATGACTAATGGCAACAACTATTAGCCTCTAATCACCGACAAACTATTAGACCGTCGTATGTTTCCGATAAATCACAACCAACATATATATCCTTAAAATTTTAAATGAAAAATTAGTTAATATGGATTTTGACTAAAACAAATGGTAGAAATATAAGTTGTAAGAAATCATTTTATAAGAAACTATCCTAGTTAAGACTTTCATGTAATGATCACACAGTAACTCTTTTATTATTTTTAATTCCACTCACTTTCTTTCTCTTAAATCCTCCATGGGAGGGAGAGGGAGTGCGAGGAATGAGGCCCGACACCGAAAATGGCGAGGAGAGGGAGACAACAGAAGACCTGTGACAACATTCTTTGTGACAAATCTTCCAGGTAGGGTGTCAAAAACCTTGTTGTGGAAGGATTTTCAGCCACACGGAGTTGTCAAGGACGCCTACGTTGCGAAGAAACGTGATGTGAAGGTAATTACTTCAGGTTTGTGAGATTGGAAGGGGTCGTGGATGTTCGGGTTACGTTGCAAGGTATGAATACGGTGAAGATTTTTGAAGCTAAGCTAAATGTTTCCTTGGCCAAATTAGATAAAGATCAAAAGTTGTTCGACCATTATGGGCTGAATGGGAGAAACGAGTATCTGAATCGCACGGTACGGACTGGTCCGGCACCCAACCAAGCTCCAGCTTGTACCCTACCTCCAGGATATACACCTACCAGTGTGTCTAAAGGGGTAACGTATGTTGAGATTGTTCATAGTATTAAGGCCAAGCAAGGGAAGACGAAAAAGGTAGTGGAAGCGGAGGATAGGATAGCCTTGTATCCTGATCATTGTATGATGAGGGCAGTCATAATCGAAGTCAGAGATGTGTTGGTGCTAGAAGAGATTCAGACATTGCTAGATGTGGGGGGATACATGGAGAGCCCAGTGTGTTACTTGGGGGGGGGGGGGGGTTAAAATGCATGGTTGCTTTTAAAGAAAAGAGTTTAGCAATAGGGTTCTTAGAGAAGGAGGTGGAGGCATGGAGTAGTGTGATCTCTTCAGCGGTTCTATGGATGGGTCAGGACTTGCTTTATGAACGGCTGGTTTGTGTAACACCTCGTAAAATCACGCCTAATGATGTATCGACACGTGTACTAAACCCTAATAAAGTCAAACATTGAATTTGAGGGACTATTTGCGAAAAATCGAAAACTTTGTTTGAGAAAGGACTAACAGTGTCAACATTCTTAAACCAAGCCTCTGAAAGACGTTACACGGTATACATATTTACAAATGAGCCACTTGTTGATCGAGAGTAGCCGTTTGCGTAATTAATTGGAAGTTTGCGCGACGAAGGGTTAAAAGCGTCAACATGTTAATTCTTACCTCTGAGTGACCTTTTAACAAACCACGAGCTTCATGATGTGTGTTTATACTCTCGCAAATATCCAATATTGACCATCTAAGGCTTTTATGCCTATGAGTGAAGTTACGCGCAACTTTGCAAGTTAGAGGGACTAAAAGCGTCAATATGTTTAATTATACCTCTGAATGACCTTTTTACGAACCTGAAGCATCGTGATGTTTAATAAAACTCTCAAGAATGCCTAATATGGATTAGATAAGGCTTCGATGCTATTAAACGATGATATGCGCAAGTTTGCGCATTAGAGGGACCAAAAGCGTCAACTTTTAAATCTACGCCTTTGGGTGACCATTTAAGCCAACGGAAGCATCGTAACATTTGAACATATTCTCGGGAATTCTCAACATGGGCCACGAAAGGCTTGGATATCGTTAAACGATATTTCGCGCTACTTTGTACGATTAAGGGACTAAAAGCGACGA
Source organism: Helianthus tuberosus (assembly GCA_030545235.1). NCBI lineage: Eukaryota > Viridiplantae > Streptophyta > Magnoliopsida > Asterales > Asteraceae > Helianthus > Helianthus tuberosus. Next base: position 177,974,314 of record CM060442.1, read on the forward strand.
CTTGCGAAACTACGCCTTTGAGAGGCCTTTTGATTAAACCGGAAACTCCGCTATGCTTGGTCATTCTACCAAAATGAAAATAAGGTTGGCCATTATAAATTTTCTACCATATTATAGCATTTCATAAGAATTTTATCATGATGTGCCAAAAACGTCAACCTTGGAAAATTGTTATGCATAAACTTATAAGGACCTTTCCTGCCATACCTCAACGTTATTCTGGACCCGGCACGAGTCATGAGCCAAGAACCCGTTGGGCTGCACTTCTCGGACCATCTAAAACAGCATATCCAGCTGTTATAATCACTTATGTGCGAAGTAAAACACAGGGACTAAATCTGCACATTCTGCCAAACTGTCAATTTGTTGATTGGGCTTACCCTGGTCACGGGTCGTGAACTAGGTCCGGGCCTTCCCTCTCAGGTCACCAAGCTGCATATCAGCAGCAACATAATAGGTACTATAAGCTGATTGGTTTAAACTCTCCATGATTTTCAACATTAAAGCTGAAAATATGATAACATGGACTGAAAGTGGCAAGCTGCCAAACTTTTAAGCTGGGCTAGACTGCCTCGCGGGCCGCGTAGCCCACTGGGCTACTCCTATGCGGGCCGCCAGAAATGCACAGCAACAGCAGGTTGTTTTTAAAACAATGGTTTTTGATCATTTCTTGTTTTCTACTCTCATATAAAACCATTAAACTGAATCCATGGGCTGCACATTGATTATTAACAGCTGTAATAACACCTATTAAGATCTCATGGACCCTTCCAACACTTGTTGATCATCTAACCATCTTCCAAACTCTATAAATAGAGGTGGGTTTTTGCTCAAAACTCACAATTCATTCAAATCTGCTATCTCTCAATTCTAAAGGGGATCCTAAACATTTTTGGAACCTCTATTCAGTCCATGGGACCATTGTAAGTGTCCTTTAGTGACTAGCTGGTTTTATTTGGCGTTTAAAGCCAAAAACTCAAGCGTTTATGATAAACGCTTTGACTTTTAGCTAGACCATAAACGGTCAAACCATTGTTCGCAACGAACATGGCTACGTGATCGTAATTAGGTAGGTGTTAATCTCTCAAAAGGGTACCTCCTAATTATCACGTTTACTTAGTTAATTGTCGGGTCAAAGTAATTAAAATAAAAGTCAAACGAGTCAGTTTTTAAATAAAATTCATAACTGATAATATAGAAGCTATAAAATCAGTTTTGTCACTTTAATAACTTGGTAAATATTTATTGGACGCGTCTAGACATGTTCAACCCGACAATTCTGAGTGGTAGGCTCGGTTCACAACCGAAAGTCGCAAAAATTGACTTTTTCTTTGACTTTCAGTTCTGACCCAAACTAGCTTAGTTTAGATATGTCTTAGGGTTCCTTTAGGACCATATTATATGTTAGTATAACCCTCTGAGGTTATACAAGATGGTTCCATAGAAATCCTAATTAATTGCATGTTTCCGTTAAATGCTTAAAAATGGACCATTATGCCCTTTTATCATTAAAACGAGATTTTTGGAAATGTGAGAGAACAAAAACCTTTATTACCGATATATTAGTATGTCCTAAAAATTTGACATCCGAATCTGGTCTAGAATGAAAGTTATGCACGATATCGTAAAACTAAAGCTTTTTATTAGTTAAATGGCATTTTTTTGGCATAAATCATATTTAAGCGCAATTTTTGGCACCAAAATTCCTACCCACTATTATAATATAATATTTTGGTATTTTTGAAAATTTTTGTTGAATTTTATACTGACCATAACATGGAGTTCTTGCATGGGCTCGGTAATTGATGATAATGCCCTTTTCGCTAACAAAATGAGTTCTACACATCATTTACATGTCAAACCTTTTTCTACTGATTTTATATATTAAATAAGATATTTTAAACACTTGAGACTGATTAAAATCTCAAACTTCCTTAAACAACCCGAATATCGTCAAATACCGACTTTTGTGCGAAATAGGCGCGTAGTATGGTTTAAAACCATATCTAGCACCTAAGACTTATTACCTACTGATTTTAAAATAAATTTTTATACTTTAACAGTAAATTTAAGTCTTGAACTCAAATTTCCAAATTTGACCCTTAAAGCATATGTGAAATGACCAAAATGCCCTTACGGCGCATATTTTGGCCATAAATGATAAAATTCACATATGTATGATATCTTACTAATATAACTTAATAAAATTTATATATTTACTGATTGTTTCAGACCAGAACCTCAGATTGCTATTTAACCTCTTTTATAAACTTTAAAATGACCAAAATACCCCTACGGGGCATAAATTGGTTTTAAATTCACTTTGGGCATAATGGAAGATATCCTACTGATATCATAACATATTTAAAGAATATTAACTAATGGAACCTGTACATGACTCATTTGGTTACCCGTTATGCATATTCGCGTTCGATGCGGTTTATGTAACTAGTTTGCATAAATTAGCCGAAACGGGTCAAACCTTATCATTTATACTTCAAAATCCAGAATGTGTTTAGTTTACCCATTTTATACAAGTCTTCATACTTGTTGGGTCTGAATCTGTCACACCCCGATATTTCCACATATCACACGTGGGCCCGGTGGAGAGTATCGTGACGTAATTGATATCATCATGGTCAAACATACACAGAATAGCACAGCGGAACTCTTGGAATATAAAATATTATTACAAACCCAAAAGTCTGAAAATATCAAAGTATTTATTATAGACGAGCCTGTAATATCAAATCCATAGGTGGATCTTTACAGAATGTATAAAATGAAGTTTAACAGATTTTAAGGCATCTTTAAGGATTTGCAAGATCCTTTATTTCGACACCGAGCAGCTCCCAGCCTATTATGTGTAGAACCTGTCACTTAGTCTTTGGAAAGTACGTCAGTTTTCACTGATAAATACAATTAACCGACTCATTTGAAAAGAGTTTATGAAAATTGATTTAAGTGCACAAGGCACAAACCATTTATAACTTGGGACAATTTTTAATAAAATCTTGTATACAGTTTTACATGTTTGTCATACATATGGGCTCGGTATAGAAGCCGAAACATGGTTAATCGACACACCACTTATAAAACCCGCAAAGGAATTATCCCCAACATGTGGGTTATTTAGCATTTGCATCTGTCAGGTGTATGCCTATACCCCGTGCATAGGTCGTGGCCATTTTCAAATGAAATGAGTCGAGGATATCCAGGACACAGTCGTATTAACCCCCAATGTTTATGTTATCAAACAAAACAGATTAAAATGGGTTATGCAATTTATTAATCATAATCCGATTAAATGATTCCATACCCGACTAAGAGGTATTATTATTATACCGTATCCCAAGCCCGTATAAGGGAAAATATGTTAAAAGTATTTACCTGAGCTAATACTTGATTCACAGCAAAATAACTCAGTCGTATCCAACCTAACTAAATGCAGGTAGCTTTTACCGGGTGGCTCTAGTCTGGAATGATGGTAATATATAACCAATTCAGAATGCTAACGGTCTTATTTAAGTCATAGACTTAGACCGGCTAGCTTAAAATATCTAGAACGGAACGATACGCTAGATTAAGCGATGACCGGAATAGAATGTAATTTAGACCCAACAAGTACAAAGACTTGTATAGTATGGGTAAACTAAGTACATTCTGGATTTTGAAGTATAAATGATAAGGTTAAACCCGTTTCGGCAAACTTACTTATACTAGTTACGTAAACCGATCTGAACGCGTAAATGCATAACGGGTAACCAAATGAACCATATACAAGTCCCTTATGTTATTATGCTTAAAATATGTTAATACATCAGTAGGTAACAAGTCTTAGGTGTTAAATATGGTTTTAAACCATACTATGCACCTAATTAGCGTAAAAATCGCTAATTGACGATAATTATGATGTTTATGGAATTCTGAGATTTTGATCAGTATCAAGTGTTCAAAATATTTTATTTAATTTATAATATCAGTAGGAAAAGGTTTGGCATTCAAATCATATGTAAATCTCATTTTATGCATGAAAAGGGGATTGTCGTCATTTACCGAATTATACAAGAACTCAATGATATGGTCAGTTTATAATCTGACCAAAAATCCTAAAAAATCCCTAAAAATAATATCTTAACAGTAGGTAATGTGTTTAGGGTCAAAATTCATGTTTAAACATGTCTTATGCAAGATAGCGCAATTTAATTAATAAAAACTTTCAATTTACGATATCGAGCATAACTTCTGTTTGAGACCAGAAACTGATGTCAAATTTTCGGGACCTACCTATGTATCAGTAATAAAGGTTTTTATCCTCTCACATTTTTAAAAATCTCGTTTATATGACATAAGGGCAAAATGGGCATTTATAAGCATAATAACGGACATGAGCATATAATTCAAAATACAAATGACCAGGTAATATAACTTCAGAGGGTTATACTACAACATAATATGGTCCTAATGGAAGCTTAAAACATGGAAGAATTAGGCTCAATCAGGTCAGAACTGAAAGTCAAAGCAAAAGTCAAGCTTTTGCGACTTTCGGTTATGAAACCGACCCTAAACTGATAATTGTCGGGTTGAACATGCTTAAACATGTTCTAATAATAATTACCAAGTTATTAGAGTGATAAAATATAATTTATAACCTCTGCATTGCTAGTTATGATTATTATTTCAAATTCTGGTCAATTTGACTTTTTAACTTAATAGTTTGACCCGACAATTAACTAAGCAAATGAAATAATTAGGAGGTGCCCTTTTAAGGGTTAATCACCTACCTAATTATGGTCACATAACCACATTCATCTCGAATAGTGGCTGGACCATTTGAGTTTAAACTGAATGTCAAAGTCAGATTATGATAACTTTGACTTTTTGGTTTTTAAACTAAAAACTGAACTAATGAAGGGGGCTAAGACACTTACAAAGGGTCCTAGCTATCTTTTCTACAAGAACAAGCTTCCCTTTGGATCAGGAACCTCCAGATATGCTAAGAACACTTGAACTTAGAGATATGAGAGTGGAAGTTTAAGAATGAGCAAGGATTATGGCAACCCAATAGCTCTATTTATAGTGTAAGGGACACACACCAGATCATTACAAGTGTTTAGGGATGTTTTAAGATCATCACAAGTGTCCATGGTGGTTTTAAAAACCATCAAAAGCTCATAGAATTCGAATTAGACTTGTTTGGAGGCCAAGGAAGAAGGTGACCTGCACCTGGCCAAAGCATTCTGTCAATTTGAAGCCGTCACCAAGCACCACGGCGAAGGGGGGTGTCTGTGGCGCGACGCCACCACACAACATACCAGCAAAACAAGTTTCAATCTTGACACATTTGATCCCTGCACTGCATGTTATCTTTTATTTTAGGCACTTTTAACCCTTCTAGTTGGTTTGTAGATCATCTAGAGAGTATAACCAAACACCGTTAGGTCCGGTTTCGTTAAACGATCACCGAAAACACTAGTTTCGTCTCGTTGACGCTTTTAACCCTTATTCTTGGGAATTCGCGTAAATAACACATAACGATATCGAAACCTCGTGAAATTGTTATCACTTATTCTTGATAGTATAATCAAATATTATGAAGCCCCGAGTTCGTTAAAAGGTCACTTTATGGTGTAGTTTCGCTAGTTGACGTCTTTAGTCCTTTTAACACACAAAGGTGTGCATAATATCATCGTTTAACGACATGAAAGCCTTCCTTGGCCCATAATAAGCATTCCCAAGCGTATGTTTGCATATCTTAATGCTTCGGGTTCGTTAAAAGGTCATTCAGAGGTATAATTAAACATGTTGACGCTTTTAACCCCTCTAACTCGCAAACTTGCGTGTAACTTCACTTATTGGCATAAAAGCCTTGAATGGCCAATATTAGGGATTCCCGAGAATATGATCAAACATTATGAAGCTCTTGATTTGTTAAAAGGTCACTCAGAGGTAAGAATTAACATGTTGACACTTTTAACCCTTCGACGTGCAAACTTTCACATAATCACGCAAACGGCTCCTCTCGTCCAACAAGTGGCTCATTTGAGAATACGGAAATCGTACAAGGTCACTCAGAGGCCTAGTTTAGGCATGTTGACACTTTCAGTCCTTCTATATTCAAGGTTTTTGATTTTTGAGGAAATTAGTCCTTCATAGTCCACGTTTGACTTTATTAGGGTTTATTACACGTGTCAACACATCATTGGACGCGATTTTTACGAGGTGTTACAGAATCACATTCTAATCCGGTCTTCGTTTAATCTTGCGTTTTGAACCGTAAACCTTTCATTAAAACTAACTTGTCTAAGTTAAGACTTAAATAAGATCTGTTAGGAATCTAACAGGTTATTAAAACCTTCGTTCCAGATTAGGAGCCCAGTAAAAGCTACTTGTACTTGCTGATTGATATACGGCTGAGAATAAAATTATATTTTAGCTCAGGTAACTACTTTTAACTTATTTTCCCTTATACGGGCTTGGGATACGGTATTATAATAATACCGCTTGGTCGGGTATGAAATTATTTAAATCGGATTGTGATTAATAAATTTACATAACCCGTTTTAATCTGTTTTGTTTGATGCAATGCCTTTGGGGGGTTAATGACCATGTCCTGGATATCCTCGGCTCATTCATTAGAAATGGCCACGGCTTAAGCACGGGGTGTAGGCATACACCTGATAGTTGCGTATGTATAAACGGTATCTCACTCTCTTGTGGGCCTATACTTGTGGTGTGTCTATTAACCTTTAACCGGTACTTCTAACTCGGGCTACTGAATGGACGACAAACATGTAAATCTGTATACAAGATTATTTTAAAATAATTGTCCCAAGTTATAAAAGATTTTATGCCTTGTGCATCCAAACCAATTTTATAAATACTTTTCAAAAGAGTCAGTTAATTGTATTCACCAGAGTAAACTGACTTATTTTTCAAAAGACTAAGTGGCAGGTACTACGCGTAATGGGCTGGAAGCTCCTGAGTACTAATTAAGGAATCTTGCAAGTTCTTAGTGCTTAAAGTCTGCTGAACAATAAATTTGTTATCTGTTTTAGATCCGCCTGTGGATCCATTATTGACCGTTTGTATAATATTTTATTATACTATTCAAATTCGGTTTGTATAATTATTTTAGACTTCCGCTGTGCATTAAACTATGATTAATTGACTATGATGATATCAACTACGTCACGATACTCCCCACCGGGCCCACCGGTAATACGTGGAAATATCGGGGTGTGACAGTTTGGCCTAAGATGGAAGGTGTCCCTATACACCTTTGTGAGGATAAGTTGTATGAAAAAATTGGGCGTCAATTTGGGAGAGTGCTTGGGGGGTCGGAATTCTCGTGGGACAACCCGGATACCTCGAATGGAATTATTGGATCATAACCGATTTGGGTGGAAGAATTGATGAGGAAGTGACTATAGTTTGGAATGGAAAAGAATACGACATCTAGGTCTCGGAAGAGAGGAACAAGCGTATTGGTCCTGTCATTATGGGTCTGGCATCCAATGCACCTTTCTCGCCGGTAAAATCGGGGGCGATGACGAAGACAAGGTAGAAGATGGGGAATTACGGGATGAGGCGGAAGAAACGTCGGATTCAGATGTGCCGGAAAACGAAAGGTCAGCAAGACCGTCAGGGGAAACTGAAAGGGTGGATAGTATGGGAAACGTACATGTGAGCATGGATTGGTGTGAAGATGTGGCGGCTATGGATAAGTCTGCAACACAGGTCCCAAAAGTTAATGATGGCAGGCATGAGGGTAATATGGGTCCCTTGCATACTAGACTTAATGAATAGAGAGAAGAAGTGGGGCTTGTGCTGAGCAATGGCCTAGAAGCCGATCAGGGTAGGCCACTGGATGCAGAAAATAGGCCCAGTTACATCACATGCAGGCCCAAACGCGGTAATAAACCCAAGAAAAAGGCCCAAAACTTAATTATCCCTGATCTAAATCAGGAGCCGGAGATTACAAACACTTCACACCAGTTCAACCTCGAGGAGATCTTCCGTTTGGAGGAGGAGGCCAACAGGTTGAGGGAAACTTGTCCAAGTAGTAGTATTCACAGGGAGGCGTCGAAAGTAATTGCGGGGGAAGAGCAGGTTCGCCTTAATTTTGGGGCCTGCCTGGGGATAGGTGTGGATGGTTTTGAGAATCACGTGAAAAAATTGATTTGTGGGGAGATGGAGATGAACCGGGATCAATGAATTTTATCTCAATCAATATCAATGGGGTTTGGTGTCGGTTTGGGAGCCGGATGGAATTGGTTTATTTTTTATTCTGTAGGGCTGTTGTAATCGTCTTTGTGTTTCTGTCGTTTTTTGTTTTTCCTGTTTTGTTTCCCAGTTTCTAGCTGACTCTTTATATATATATATATAAGTGATTTGCCGTTAAAAAAAGGATTTTGATGATTTCCATTGTTAATATATCAACGATCGACTTCAGACATATATTTTCCATCGGTGATACCTCAATCTTCTTGTAGTGCTAGCCTACTGGTGTTGGTTATTTTGTTTACAATTCACTTAGAGCACACGGCGTTATTTCCTTCACGCGTTGAACTTTGATGTTGGTCATGTTGGTCCGCCGCCTCCATTGTTTTGCAGAGATTTCATTTATAGAACTTTGATGAAAAGTTCAAATTTAGCCCCTCAACTTTTGTTAGGTATTTTTAAATAGTTATTTTCTATCACTAGTGACCACCCCCACTACATTTCTATCACTAGTGATAGAATATTGGGTGATGACATGGCATGAGTTGATTGGTGCTTGGTAGTGATAGAATTGTATCACTAGTGACCACCCCTCCTCCCCTTATTAATTGATTTTTATGTTCACCCTTACTTTAGCTACAATTTGTACTCATTTTTTTATTTTGTAAAGTCCTAGTTAGAAAAGGAAAAAGAACCCACAAATTATTAATTATATATTTCCTATATCTTAGTTGTCAAATTTTCTTCTCCTCACTAAGTTACTCTAACTTTGTACAAGTTTGAATAGGTATTGTACTATCTGTCTACACACTCTAAATATTGTTTTAGGTTGTGGGGTGTGGGGGCTTGGGTTGGGGACATTACTCGAGACATGATACTTGTGGGCTCTACCAGTCCACACCCAAAAAAGTGGGTTGTGGAAGGGAAGTGGATTAGCGGCGTGGGGGTGCCATGTGGACAATTTTTTTTTTCTGTTTTTTTATATTAATCAAATGTCACTAGCCTGCCAATTCCGCTCCCCCCCCCCCCCCACGCCAGGCTTAAAGCTACGCTAGCGGGATAACGCCGTGGCTAACGCTAGCATGGTGTAAGTTAGCTAGTGTTACCTGGTATCCCCTGCCCCATAAAATGCCCCCTCCCACAGCCTTATGTTAGTGAGAATTCCCATGTCATGTCAAATTCTCAATCTCATATCTCATTCAATGTCCCTGCTATCTCTACTTCGCTTTTCATTTTTCATCAATGTTTTAAAAACCGGTTTAAACCGGCCAGTTGTACCGGTGGAACCATCCGGTAAAACCGGTTAAACGGCGCGGTACACTCGGTTAAACCGTCCGATACACCCGGTTGAACTGTTTTTAGCGAGATCCGGTATGGTATAAAAACCGGATTTTAAAACATTGTTTTTCATCAGTTTACAATTCTATCACTTGCTAGCATTGACTTAGATTCTTGTTTGTATATTTTGTACTTCTATTTTTTATGTATTAAAATAAATGCAGTATTAACATGTTAAAAATTTTAATTTATCTTTTATACTTTAAATAATATACATTTTTACCCTTTTAATGTTAATCCATCTACTTTCCACTATAAATTTTATTAAAAACGTAGTTTTATTCAAAGTTTAATTTGTTTTCGTAAGCTATAACGAGCTCACCACCCACATGATTTGTAGGTTGCATTGTGGACTGTATGTATATAACTTTATGTTTTATAGTAATTAATATTGAATCATGTGGTAATGGGATTGAAACATATATAATAACTTAAATCTAACGTTTATTAATAATAACACTAAGTTAGTAGTTAACAATATTTATATTATATTTTAATACATATTGATTAATTTTAGTACTTAACAAAATCTACTTATTTCCCCTTTATAAATTATCAACTTTGGCTATACTTACATAATTATTGTTCAATTTACTAAGTTTTAATTGGTCTTACAATCCACTCTCCAATCAGTGAATAACATCTCCACACATTTTTTTCTTTTTTCACTTTTTTATAGTTCTTATACAAGGAAGCAAGCATAAAGTTGAAAGTTTTTTGATTATTTACCACCAAACCGTAGAAAGAAGAGTGTCGTGTAACCATCGTCGTTCACGATCTAATTTGGTCCGCTGTCAGGACCCCAATCAGAGGTGGCAAGCAGTTATAGGTTTTTAGGCAAGGGTGGTGGTGAGGTAGACTTGGCCGGTGGAAAGTGGTGCTTAAGACCGTGGGGCTTGGGTTGGGGCTTGGGTTGGGCATTTGGTGACACGTGGAATGGGAGGCCGCCCACTGCCCGGATACGTGTCCGCGGGGTATGGCGGGGCGTGGGTTGGGCTTGGGTTGGGTGCACCGCGTGGCAAATGTTTAAAAAAAAAAAAATATACAAAAAATTTATAAAAAAATCACACAACATTTATAAAAAACCTAAAACTTCATTAAAATTTTAAAAATTACATAATCCTAAAAATTACATAACTTCTAAAAATTACAAAATAAAAAAACCTAAAGCGTTAAAAAAATTTCAAAAAGTTCGATCTTGTCGAACGCCTTCTTTTCCACGCTTCGAAACTCTATGTTTGCCACCGCCACCCGGTCCTCGTGGCTTAACTCGCCACCGGGAACCGCTTCGTAGTAAGCCTTGAAACGCTCGAGCTTGGGCCTTAGGTCGCGCCATTTATGTTGGCACGCGTTGAGGTTGTGGCGGTCGTTACCGACGTTCTGTCGGTAGGCCGCGAATGCTTCCGCCCAATATTTTGTTTGGCCCGGTGGCCGGCCCTTCATAGCGTCGACGACGCTAGTTACGAGTGCCATTTCTTCTTGACGGGTCCAGGATGCCATAGTGGTGTTGTTCGTGGGATGGGGGGGACCAGCGGGGTAGCGGTTCAAGACAGTGGGTGTAGCCGGTGGGGTTTTGGTTCGTGGGATGGGGGGACCGGTGGGTTGGGGTTCCAATATATAGGCCCCTTGGGGACCCGGGTGGCGGTTATAGAAGATGGGGGGATGGGGGACCAGTTTGAATTTCAAAATTTAAACACCCGCCTGCCCACGTGGCGGGTGACCCAATGAGAAGATGCCACCTCGCTTCGCCATACCGCCCCACGCCCGGCTTGAAACCCAAGCCCCAAGGGGCCACGCCCAAACCCAAGCCCACCCGGGGTGGTCACTTGGGCGTTTTACCCCAACCCACGCCCAAACCCCCGCCCCATACCCCACGGCCTAAAAACGTAGACAGAGAAAGAGAGGAAAAAGGGGAAGGAGAGAGATAAAGTAGGTAAAGGGGATATGGTGAAGGTAGAGCATTCGCATCCTAACCATCAAATTATGTGAGGAGGGGTTTTTATATTATAAAGGGTATAAAAAGTGGTTGTGAGTAGAGGAGAGAGAAAATATTACTGTTCATCTGTATATTTGGGGGGACACTGTTCACCCGTTATAATTTTTTAATATATTTTGAAAGTGGTTGTGAGTGGAAGTGAGAGAAAAATGTAATGATAATATTATTTAATTGAAAGGAGAGAGAAAAAGTATTTGTTTTTAGTGGAAATATATTGATATAGGAGTTGTTTTTTAGTGGAATGTATGTATAATTTGATGGATTGGATGTGAATGCTCGTAGCGATGTGGTGGTGGTGGGGGTAGGTAGATGTGATCTTTAGAGAGAGAATGTAGAAGAAGTGGCGCAGGTTAGAAGGGGCCGGGGACGACCTCCCAAACTTTTCGCTCAGTAGTATTATACGTGTAGCTTTCGTATAGAAATTTTTTGGTATATACGTTTTCGACCCCCCGGTTCTATAGAATTTTTTAGGTATACACGTTTTCGACCCCCGTCGGAAATCTCAAGCTTCGCCACTGTGTAGAAGTTAGGTTTTTTAGAGAAAGAGAGAAGACAAATATCGTGGTGGCTACGTCAGTCGCAGTCATAGTTGGAGTCGCTGTCGGGATCATTTGCAGTGTTGTGGTGGTGGCAGTTAAGTGGCGGTGTTTGGATTGTTGTGGTGATGTGGTGGTGTTGCCGCAGAGATAGAGAGATTTGTGTGTGTGATAGTGTGAGAGATAGAAAAGGTTTTGGATGACCATTGAGCAGCCAAAATGGTTTTACGAATTCTACTAGAAGATCTGATAAACTTTGTCTATATATAAAAATATTCTTAATGTTTAGTGAACCCTTTTATAAAAGTATAGTATTGTTCAAAGATTAGCTTGTTAGTTTGTTAACACATCATTAAATCAAAGCAAGAAAAAAATTAACTTATAAAATAATTAATTTGTATATAAATAATCACCTTAAGATATAATCATATTGGTATGTTGTATCTTTTAAAAGTTTATGAAACAAAAGTGATACTATATATAGATAAACTTTATGAAATAATAGAAATCACTTTTAGCATTAATCCTATATTTTTTGGGTTTAACGGTACCGTTTTTCCGGTTTATTTTTTAAATTTCATTTTTGCGTCGGTCTACAATTTACGAATTAATTATTGCAACGTGCGTGATTGGTTCCACAATTTTTACATCTATTTTATTCGATTTAACGGTCCAGCCACAGCGCACAGTTCTAAATTCTCGTTTTAATATTATTGATTAAGTTCTTAGGTTCTATCCATTTTTTAGTTTTAACTTAGTTATTCCTATTCACGAAAATTTCAATATTTTTACGTTTATTTCGATTTGTTTGACAGTCATGTCGCAATGCAAAGATCCTAAAAACTCATATTTATTAATTATCAACTTCTCCATCAATTATTGGTTCTACATTAGGCTTTGTAAATATGTTCTAATTTTCTTCCTTTTCCTTTTTTAGTTTTAAATCCTATACTTTCACCTTTTACAAAATTTGTAACAAAGTATTTTCCATTTTTAACCCCAATATTTTTCCACTTTCAACTTTGCTTCCTTAAACTTTTCATTTTTTACAAATTTTCTGTTCTACCTTTTGGTCTAAATTTTGTGATTTAATTCGTTGCAACGAGCATGTGTGGTTGAACGTTACGTCTACCTTTTTCGCTTAACGACCTTGTCACAACGTGCAAGTCTTATGTCGATTTAGTTACTTTGTTCTATATTTTATATTTAGTTCTAATATTTGCATGTTAACACGCCGCAACAGGCGTACGTGGTTTAACATTTTTACGTTTGCTTTTCGTTAGGTATAATAGCCCCGTCGCAACGCACCGGTTTTAACAATCGTTATATATATTGTGCGTGTATATATAATTTTTTATATCTAAAAATTGTTACCAATTACCAGCACTTAGTTGATGTAATATATCATCTTATAATATTTGAGTACAAAAGCATCTAAAGGTGTCCATCTTGCAATTAAAACATTATATCTAGCTTCTCACTAGTTTTTTTATGGATCCGTTAAACAACATTATTATATGTCTTTGATATGTCCAAACAAAGAATAAGGATAATAATTATAAACACCTACTACAATAATACATTTTTGTGTATTCAACAATGTCTATAAAGCTTGAAATGTAAACTTCATGGTTTTCTAAGTATTCTCAAAACTAAGAAAAAAAACCCAGCACGAAATTAATAATTAGTAGGGCCGGCCCTGAGAATTCATGTACCATGTTCGAGTCCGAAAAACGTGCCCTCGGACCTTAACGAAATAAATAATTTAAACTAGTTTTTCATACAATTGTGAACCGTTGACAAAAATATAGCATTCAATAAACAATGCGGTTAACAAAATACTCTCCTGCTATACGACGTTTCAATATCCACAGGGCACATGGACTAATTGTTTTTTATTAGTTTTTAAAATCATTTGGGTATTGGGCTCACTAATCTAATCCCAATTAATCTAAACCATATGATTTTTTTTGTAAGCGGGCTTATGTTATGTTAGTATTTGTTTGCCTATACCCTATTAATTTTTTTACATATATAATATCGGATTTTTTTTAAAAAAAATTACGTGCCCTACGAAATCACAGGCCCTAGCCGGTGATCCTCCCCGCCCACCTCCAGGGCCGGCCCTGATAATTAGACAAACATATGTTTACTGAAAACACGTATAGAAACTTTGATTAACAATATATCGAGTTTATATTATACATAGAATATGATCACGCCTACATAAAAGAAACATTCTTTTTGTAACTATTTAGAAACAAAATACGGTGATACATGGAATATAACATGCATAAATTATAAAATTAAAGACAACATGTTTCTTAAACTGTTTTTGTATGGTGTGCATTCCTTACGAATTTATTTTGTTTTGAGCTACAAACTAATGACTTCAGGTTACTCCATTATCCCCAATCGCCCCATTTTGCGCGGGGAAGGCTGTGGTCGTACTGCTGTTGTAACATATAAGAAATGAGACATCCGCAAGATATAAAAACAAGACATTTGGCTTTTTTGCACTATATAAACACATACATATATGCATGTATGTGTGTTTCGGTTTGATAATTATTAATGACAATAATAATCAAAACTACCTTTTCTCTTGTTAGAATCTGGCTTATCCCAACATGCCCAACAGCCACCCCATGATCCAGTAGCCATTGGTGGTGGTGGTGGTGATGATGATGGTAGTGGTGGTGGTGATTGTATGGCTGCAACTCCTATGTTTGCTTGAGTTCGTGTCACCATAGAGGAAATGAGAGCAAGTGCAAAAAAAATTGTCATGAAAGAAGCAACAACACTCTCAAATCTCATCTTCATAGCTTGTGAAATCAATGATATGTAGCATTACTTTCATTACAAAGTATATATATAGTAATTTTTTATATAGACACACATACCTTTTTAGTAATTTTGACGTGTAAAAATCGGTGCATGCCACAGATTCAATAGTTACAAATTTTTTTTTTCTTTTAATACGTGCAAAACGGCTAAAGTCATCGGCAACAATTAATGGTTGTTGTTGTGAAGGTAAACCGAGAAAATTGAGCCATGCAGATTGGAGCACTTTGACTTTTAAACCTCGGTACGTTTGACTTTAATAGCACACGACGAAGTCTTCCGGTATATTTTGGAAAAAAAACGTCAAAATTAGATTATTTGATAAATAACTTTAGTAATACATACAAAACTGTGGAATGTATTGGTTAGTCACAATTCAAACTATTATCATATCTCTAGTATTTGTTTTGTAAATTTGTAAAAGAAAAAACCGAATGTAAAAGCATCAAATGGTATAATTGCCCTTTCTTCGTCACATCTCAACTTTTCGAATTCTTTCATCAGAACTCTATTTAAACTCCTCAGGGTTCAAATGTTTGAAATATTGCCACTTTCATCCAACTAGTTCACTCCATTCATTTTTTTTAAATAAGGGATACTTTTGTCATTTTATATTTATTTATAAAAAAAAACTAAAACAATATATAATATATATGTATTTATATTATTAATACTTAGACAATGTTTTCATAACTGGAGAGGAGATCTAACTGAACGACTCGAAGGTTCACGTAAATCGTAGCACTGCTATTAGCCTTACACATGTCAAGTAATAATAATTTGACATAAAAAATATTAAGTATATATGAATATCATTGTTGCAACTCAATAAACATACCCACAAGTACAAAAATAGCAGTCAACATAACAGTTTAAAATAAAAGCCCATTTGTCAACCACTTGCATCGTGATGAGTTGTAATTTACTCGTAAGCCTTACACACTTCAATTGTCGCATCTAGATTTTTCGACCACCATTCTTCATCATTGAGACTCTTAAAAAGGGAGTTTTCTTGTTTTTCTTTCATCACTGTTTGTTCATATTCTAATGGCTAACCGGAATATTTGAAACGGTGATTTGTTTTATGTGTTCTAACATGCTTATCAAAATTTGAACATAAATTAAAGTATGTAGCTAAGAAATCGGCAAGTATGCACCTTGTATAATTTTTGAAATGGTTGTTAAAACTCTACATCTCCACACTGATACTATCCTTCAATATCAGACAAACATTAGGATGTGTTTCAATAGTAAACATTTGGACGGATGCAATATATGATTTAGTATACAATAAGAAATACATACCAATGAATAAGTGATAATGTCAAAAGCGCACAAAGAAGATTAACCTAGTAGATGTTATGAAAGTAATTGGACTCAAGAAACAAAAAGCTCCCTAAAAATCAGAAGTCATGTTCATTTAACTACTTGGATTAATTTCCCCTAACATTGGAAAGTGGGTTGACTTGCTTTGTTTAATCAATTAAAATATCTTTACTAATTGTTATTAACAAGTTGACGCTAACCGGGCGTTGCGGCGGGACTGTTAAACCAAACAAAAAATGTAAAAAATATTGAATCACTCTACGCTTATGTATATAAAAAGAAAATTGTATAAATACTAAAAAAATAAACAACTAAAAGCACTATTTATGTTTGATCAGATGTGAAGGTTCAGATTATAAAAAAAAAAAAAAAAACAAATATGTGCCTTAAAGACAAAATGTTAAACATGAGTCCTTTCAAGTTAAAAAAAAAAAAGTTGATTTCCTTATGTAAATGTTAAACATGAGTCCTTCAAAGTTAAAAAAAAATAGTTCCTTAAACCATGTGGGGCGTTTTTTTTTTTAAATTAAAAAAAAGGCCCGAAAACGCCCATGCACCATTACATGGGGCGTTTTTTTAAGCAAAAAATCAAAAAAAGCCCCTTTGGCGTTTTTTAAACCACGCCCAACACCCTTCTCTTTGTCCAATCAGATTTCATCTCCCCTTATCCTATCCAATAAGATTTTTTCTTTTTTTTTTCTTTATTTTATTTAATGCCCCAATGATGCCCCATCCCTACTACACCCATTTTAGAAAACGCCCAATAATGCCCCTTTGCTACTGGACCGCCACATGACGTAAAATGCCCACAATTGGGGGCATTATTTTCCCCTTCCACTACACATGGTCTTATGTAAATAACGTATCTTCCCGTTTTGGGGTTTTCTTTCTTTTTTGTTTAAAAAAACGCCGGTGAAGTTGATTGTATTTCTCAACAGATTGTGATACGGTTATGAAACCTGCAATGATTTCAAACACTTGTCCTTTGGGCTTTTGGTTTGCGCCCTTTCGTCCGGTCCTTGTTTGTTTGGGTTTTTGAATTCCGGCATTTCTTTGCAGAATCCTTGTTTCGATTGATTTTTATTTGAAGATGGTCTTCAATAGTCCTTCGTTTTAAACGCATGTTCGATGTAATTTTTTTGTTTTGATTTTGACATCACGACATTCCTTTGCCGATTCTGATTTCTGATTTGATAATGATTCCATGTCTCTTCAGGGATTATCTTGTATTGTATTCTTTGTTGTTTGTGATTTTTGAACACGAACACTTTGATCTAGACAGACCTTCGCCGAGATTGATGGAAGAGCAATCCACAATCCTCCGGGATTTATTAGCGACTGTTCTTGGTGGATGAATTTTTGGTGGCAGCGCAGTTTATACATGGTGTGAACGGTGGCATACGACGGGAGTCGGTGGATTAAGGAGAAGCGTTTGTTTATTTTTTTTTTCTATTCAAATTGTGTGTCGGTATGGTTGTCAAACATAAAGTCACGATGGTTTTATAGATGTTTATGTCGGTTGCATACAGGTGTGTCCACTGCCGATATATAGTTTAGCGATTGTTTGTATGTTTCATTTGAATGTTGTGGCTGGTATGGTTTTATGAATGTGTATGTGTATGTCTAACAGACGTGTCTTTTAATTAAGAGACATGGCTTAAGTTGCTTTTTGTATAGATATATAACTAAATTATAACCCCGTGCATTACACGGGTTGAATAAATGAAATTTTATATACTAAATAATAAAACAAATAATAAGAAAATTTTATTTTAAAAAACTAAAGGATATACTTGGTACACGATAGACATGATGATTGAGGAGATGACTATTGAAAAGAGAGTAAACTGCCAAAATGGTCCCTGAGATTTGGTCATTTTTGCTACATTAGGCCAAAACTTAAACCTTTTGAATCTTGATCCCTTTGGTTTCAATTTTGTTGCTATTTTCATCCAAAATCAAAATCTGGTCATATTTTTTAGTTGACATCTAGCTTTTCTGTCCTTTTCTCCTGTTAATGAAGGGCAAAAATGGTTTTTTAACGTTTTATTATAAAAAATTAAAAAAATTCTGACCACTTTGCCCTTCATTAAAAGAGAGGGAAAAGACAAAAAAACTGAATGTTAACTGAAAAATCTGATCAGATTTTGGTTTTGAATGAAAATGACAACAAAATTGAAACCACATGGACCCAGATTCAAAAGGTTTTAGTTTTGAACTAAAGTGGCTCATGGACCATTTTGACAGTAGTGGTCAAATATGTTATTCAAGAAGCAAATAAGCATCAGTGATAAAATATAAATGATATTTTAAAAATTAATAATTAATCTACTTTTATATATAAAGTAATATTGAAAGTTATATATTTGTTTAAAAATTATGTAATAAAAATTGGTATAAAAACTTTTTTAATAGTAAAAATAAAAATAAATAATTTATTAATACAAATTTTGGTTTTATTGATAAATAATTTGGTTATTTAATCATGAATTGTTGAAGAATTGTTGAATGGACATATGTGAAAAAGAGAAAAGATGAATTTGACGCACCATTCAATCATATATATGACCAAGAATTTTGCAATTTCAGATACCTATGGCTATATTAACATGGTTATACTTGAGACTTATCCACATATTCAAGTACTCCGTATTAATTTGTTTTTGAAGATAACTAATCTGAATTCTATAGTCAATTAACTTTAACAATAAAAAATAAATATTTATAATTAAGTAGAAAAAATAGATGGCTTCAATGAATGACATGTGTCCTCTCATTGGTTTCTTTTATTATATAGTATAGATATTAATATAATTAGTATTCTTGATATTTATCATTTTAGTTTTACAGCATACATAGTCCATTATTATATATAAAACTCAATAATAATTGATTTTTAACTTATGAAAAATTTTCCCCCAACATTGGAAAGTGGGTTGACTTGTTTTGTTTAATCAATTAAAATATCTTTACTAATTATTATTAATATTAACTAGGGATTTTTCCCCGCGCTTCACGACGGGAATTCGGTTGGTATCTGTTCGGTTCATTACGGTACCGACACTTGCTATAGTAAACGAAAAAGAAAATCTTACATCGATCGAAAACAATAAAAACAATTATCGATACCGGCACCGATCTTGTTTAATTGATATTGGTTCGGTTGTTTTGCATTCTATGTTTTTTGTTTCAAAATTGCCATATAAAATTTATTGAAAACGACTATTGCATTGCTATTGTACAAATCCGAACAGAACCCGACTAAACAACATTTCTATCGGTACCGATATTTATTTTTATCGTTTTAGAGTTCGATAAATTAAGATCGTATTAATTTTTATGGTGTTTTGTTTGATAATAAATATCATGTCGCTACCGTAGTGAACAGAACCAAAACAGAATAAACAACGTAAGTTCGGTATTGGTATTTATTTTTATTGTTTTTTTCTTTCGATAAACTAACATCGAATCGCTAGCGTATTGTACCAAACAACATCGGTACCGTCATTGTTATCCGTATTCATATTTATGGTTTCCGGTTTCAAAAAAAATTATTATACAACTTTGTCCGTCACGATAATTGAATATTGGTACCAGTACCGTGATAATATGAACCGATCGATACCGTTTGAACAACATCGGTGACGGTACCGACTATCGTTTTTATCGTTTCGCTCGATGTAAAACACATGTTGATTTCTATACCGAATGCATGAACATACCATTACTGTAACGAACCAAATCGATACCCATCCAATGTCTGTGCTAACGTACCATCACAATGCGCGAGCAAATAACTTGGAATGTTAAAAAAATAAATAAATAAACATAAATGCAGATTTAGATTTTTTTTAAAAAGTTAACGAACGAAAGTTATAATAATAAAAAAACAAAGTAAATGCTAAATATAATACTACTAATGAAAAATAATGAAACAATTACCTGAGAATTAGTAATTACTATTTATTATTGAAAAATCAAATGAATAATAGATAAAATACTATTAGAAATAAAAATAAATGTATAAAAAATTAAATGCCAAATATAATAAACAAATACTTAAGAATTTTCAAATACTACTTATTACTAAAAATAAAATAAATAATAGATAAAATATTACTAAAAATAAAAATAAATACTTAAAAATTTTCAATTACTATTCATCACAACTTTCTATCAATATATATATAACTAGTGACTTTCCCTCGCGCTTCGCGGCGAGAAATCAGTCGGTATCAGCTCGGTTCGTTATTATACTGACGCTTGTTATAGTAATCGAAAGAGAACACATTAAGAAAAAAACATTACGTCGATCAGAAACAAATATCGATACCGGTATGAGTTTGTTCAGTTGATATCAGTTCAGTTCGTTTGCATTCTATGTTTATTTTATTTCAACATTATGTTATATATTTTTTTTCGAAAACATATATCGTGCCGCTATCGTACCAAACCGAGTGAATATCTGTATCGGTACCCGTATGTATCTTTATTGTTTCTGCTTTCTATAAACTGAGAACATATTGCTACCATACCGTATCGAACTGAACCGAACAACCTCGTACCGGTATGTATCATTTTTATGAGAAAAAAAACTATATGTTTACAATCAGTTAAAGTAATAAGAAAACAATAAAATTTTCTGCTTTCGATAAACTCATAACATATTGCTATAAACCGTATCGAACTGAATCAAACAACATCATACCGGTATGTATTCATTTTTATGAAAAAAAAAATATACGTTTACAATCAATTAAAGTAATACGAAAACAATAAAATAATAAAAACTTAGAAAAAATAATATTAACTTAAGACACTATTCATCATTACGTTCTATTAATATGTATAACTAGGTGATGCCCCGCCCGCGTTGCGGGGCGATGACCGAACAATTTTCAACCAATTAAAAAAACAGTACTATAATTTTGCTAGAAAGGAAAAGTAAAAAGAGTGTTAGGCAGCTCCTTGACACGATTTTTAGCTGGGGCAAAGTCACATTTTTATTTTCACTTGGGGGAAAAATCAAATTTTATTTCCGAGGGTAAAATTCTAATTTTTAGCTAGGGGAAAACCGTATTTTTATTTTGCACTGCGGGCAAAAACGTAATTTTGAATTGAGGGTGATATCATAATTTTGAACCGAAGGGAAAATCGTAAATTTTAGCTTGGGGGCAAAAGCATAATTTTATTTTGAACTGCGGGCAAAGACGTAATTTTAAACCGGGGCAAAACCTTAATTTTAAAGTGGTTATAAAATAATAAACTGGTGTAAAATCGTAATTTTGAGCCGGGGGGAAAACAAAATTTTATATTGAACTCGGGCGAAAACGTAATTTTGGCTGAGGGTAAGAGTGTAATTTTTTACTGAGGGCGAAATCGTATTTTTTAGCTCGGGGCAAAAGGGTAAATGTATTTTGAAGTTGGGGCAAAACCGTATTTTTTAACTGGGGGCAAAAACGTAATTTTAAAGTGGGTATAAAATAGTAAACTGGTTTGTCCAATGGGTATTGGTCGCCGCCGATTTGAACCAATGGCAGGGAAACACTATTCCAGGGCAAAAACGTAATTTTAAAGTGTGTATAAAATAATATGCTGGTTGGTCCAATGGGAGAGGGCCAGCCGCCCATTTCAACCAATGGCAGGGAGATACTATTCCCTGCCATGTTCTTTGTATAGGTTGAAAATAATAAATGACTCTCAACTACCGTGACTCTCAACCGATTGTACCGCGACTCTTAACCGATTGATAGCGTTTGAACATCGGTGCTGGTACCAGTGTTCGTTTTTATCATTTTTGATTGATGTAAAACATTTGCTAATTTCTATACTGAGTGCGTATGTCGTACTGATACCGTAATAAACCGAATCGATATCTATCCAGTAAGAATCACTTAACTAATAAAACAATTATACATATTAAAAGAAAACAATATTATAAAAATAATTGATTACTGTTCACGGAAACTTTCTTTTAATATGTATAATATATATAATATAATTAGTATTCTTGATATTTATTATTTTAGTTTTACAGCATATATAGTCCATTATTATATATAAGTCTCAATAATAATTGGTTTTTAACTTATGAAAAATTTTATACTTTTCATTGGAGATACTAAGGGGGTGTCTGTTTTTCTTGAAAAGCTCTACGAGGCTCTAACCTAGTAAGTTATAAATCATAGGGACGCAAACGGATAGAATATAAAGGTAATATATTCATTTAATGTAAGATTAAATATAATTATTGTATTATATTTAATGGTGTAGCCATTATAATCATTTATATTATATAGATCAAAATATATTATACCTATTATATAATTAGTTTGTAATTGTTGATGGACCATATTACCCTTATTAACTAATTAGGTTTCCTCTTGTGTGTATATATAAGGAGATAACTAGAGAGGTTAAAGGTTAGACACTAAACATAACATCACCATAATCGCCCTCTACTCCTCTCTCTCCAATCGAATTCCAACCCTAGAATTCGGTTTCACCATCATCATCTTACACCTTATGGAAGAACCAGATCAAGCAAGCTGATAACTATGTCGAATTCAATGGCTACGTCTCTGACTGGATTCTCTGCTGGTCTATCTGCGGTTACATGTATTTCTTTATGTTTTCCATTATGTTTATACAGAACTGGTCAACATGTGGTATCAGAACATATGTTGATAAATCAATTATGTTTGTATCCATGAAATTTGGAATTAAAATCTGGAAAACAGAACTTATGAATTCGAATTACTGTTCATAAATCACATAACTTGTGAATTAAAATTCGGATCTTATGTTTAATTGGTAAATCACTATTGCGAAATCTGTATTAATATATATGTTAAAATTTTCAGATTTCGGATTCCAGAATTCAAGTTTAGGTTTTGGGGTTCTTAATGTTCTTAGGAAAATTCGAATAAGTTCTTATATTTTGGAATAAATTCGGATCAAAGGGTGTTTTTTCCTGTTTTAATCTAGTTTTATCTTTTAAAAGTTTCAAAATTTGTTATAATTATTAATGGATAAAATTTCGAAAGAATTAGATAAACATAAATCAGCATTAAAACAGGAAACATATCTCACATGATCCCTTAAAATTCGGATTTTCACCTTTATCACAATTCATAATTGGTAGATTTCAAATCTTGGAGAACAAGTTTCGGATAAATCCGAAACCTTATTTGAGATCACAGTTTCAGATAAATCCGAAATCTTATTCGAAAACACAATTTTGGAAAGATTCGAAATTTCATCCAAAATATCATTCGAAATCTATTTCGGAACAATTCGAAATTTCATCCGAAATCCTATTCGAAATCACAATTTCAGATAAATTCGAAAACTAAATTTTATCCGAAATCTAATTCGAAATCTAATATGCTCTTGAAATATCAAGTTTTCAAAATTTAGTTCGATCCGCGCTAACAGGTGGTTTGCTGATAAATGAATGGTTTTGTAAACACTTAATTAATCAGAATCAGATAAACTTTTTACAAAAATGAATAGCTTAACTTGGATGAGCTTCTGATGTATCACTTCTGCCCAAAGGTGATTTAATACATCTATTTATTGTTCAAGTATTATAAAAGATATGTTGATTATGCATTACAAACATGAATGTTTTATTTTTGACCAAATCTGATTTAATTCATCCATGTCTAGCATACTTAAGTGCATAACTAAGGGGATTGTCTCATTTATGGCCAAAGCTGATTTGTCAAAATTACTTCGCACACATGCTTAGATGATTACACTTCTGTCCAAAGGTAATTTATCTTCATTTAAGTAGAATTTTTCAAACTTAGTCTAGTATTTTGAAGTTAGTAATAGACTATATTAGAGCTTCATAATTAAAATGATCATTATTTATGCCTGCCTCAGTTTAACATGCCCTTAGATCAGATTAAGATTTCTATCTTAATATCATAATTCGCTCATATCATTTCCACTCTCAGCACCCAATTAAGGGATTCCACCATTAACTGGTGATAACTTTGCTGCATGGAAAGACTCTCTCATGCTTACTCTTGCTTTGCTGGATTTCGAGTATGCTTTGCCTGCAAACCTTACTCCTCAGAGTACTACTGCTCAGCAGATGACTATGGAAAAGTGGACTAGGTGCAATCGCATGTCTCTTATGTTTATGAAGCAGTCCATTAGCAATGCAATTCGAGGAGCCATTCCTGATTCTAATGATGTTAAAACCTATTTGGCTTCTGTGGAGGAGCAATTAAAGGGAACGTCTAAAGCACACACTAGTACTTTAATCCTCAAACTGGTGACTACTAAATAAGATGGGAGGAGCGGCATTCGCAAACACATCATGATGATGAATGACATGGCCCATAACTCAAGGGGTTAGACATGGAGATCATTGATGTTTTCTCGTTCACTTTATCATAACTTCGCTTCCTTCATACTATGAAGCAATCAAGATCAATTACAACACTCAGAAGGACAAATGGACGATGGGTTAGCTGATCGCCATGTGCGTGCAGGAGAAAGAGCATATGAAGATAGATCACACCACTGATGTTGCAAACTTCACCACCTCCAACTTTAACAAGAGGAAGAACAATTACTCAAAAAAGGATGCTTCTAAGGTCCAAAAGCCAAATCCTAATACAAGTGCACCTTCCAGCTCTAAGAACTCCTTAGGCAAACCCTACTGCAAGTTCTGTAAAAAGAAAGGACATAAGCAGAAGGAATGCCCTGACTTTAAGGAGTAGCTGGCTAAGAAAGGTAACGATTTTTTTCATGATACTTGAGTCCTATAATTTAAATGTTCCTGCTAATTCTTGGTGGTTTGGTTCTGGTTCTATGGTTCATGTAACCAATTCTACTCAGGGGTTCCTTTCAATCCGGAGGCTAGGTAGAAACCAAAGAACACTAGGGATGACCGGGAACTAGAAGTGAAAGCCATAGGAACATTACAATTATTTATGAAAACTGATTTATGCATTAAACATTATGATACCTTATATGTTCCTAAGGTAACTCGGAACCTTGTATCAGGACCAAAGTTAGACATATACGGTTTTGTTGTTTCCCATGGTCATCGCAAACTCTATATTCTCTATAATTCTGTTGTTTAGGGTACCGATTCTGGATGGTGGTCTCTATAGATTAGAATTAGATGATGATTTTTCCAAATCTTTGTTGTCATATAATATTAATGAATCACTCACAAAGATGAAACAGAAACGAGACTTAGAGACTTCATCCATGTTGTGGCATCATCGTTTAGGCCACATCTCAAGAGAACGATTAAATCGTCTCGTAAAGGATGAAGTCTTACCTCCTCTCGATTTCACAGATTTTGGAACATGTGTCAAATGTATTAAAGGTAAAATGACATTAGCGAATAAGAAAGATGCCACTAGGAGCTCTAATTTATTAGAACCCATTCATACTGACATTAATGGTCCTTAACAAATCGCTGGCATCACTGGACATACTTGATTTATCACTTTCATTGATGATTATTCTCGTTACATGTACTTGTATCTCATTAAGGAAAAATCTGAATCTCTTACAACTATTAAAGATTATAAAGCTGAAGTTGAAAAACAACTAGTTCGTCAAATTAAAGTTGTGAGATCAGATAGAGGCGGTTAATATCATGAAAGACATGCTGATGTGGGCTAAACTGTTAGTCCATTTTATGAGTTTTGTAAGGGCTAGGGGATTGTGAACCAATACACCATGCCTGGTACACCTCAGTAGAACTGTGTCGGTGAACGAAGAATCCGTACCCTTATGAACATGGTACGCAGTATGTTAGCCAACACTAATTTACCACTATTCCTCTGGACTGAAGCATTATAAGCAGCCGTTCATATACTTAATAGAGTTCCTTCTAAGTATGTCCCTAAAACTCCTTATGAACTTTGGACAGGAAGGAAACCGAGTCTTAAGTATATGAAAGTATGGGGCTACATTACTGAAGCAAAACTTTAAAATCCTTTCCTAAGGAAACTTGACCCTAAAACAGCTACCTGCTTCTTTATCGGGAATCCTGATCACTCAAAGGGTTATCGTTTCTATTGTCATTCCCATGTCACCCGCATTGTTGAAACCAAGCGTGCTGCGTTCCTGGAGGATTTCAAGGTCAGTGGGAGCAATACCAACCCTTACGAAGAATTGCAAGAGGCACAAGAAGTGGGAGGGGGGAGACTCATCGCTTACCATAACTCCATTTACTCCTCTTGTACCCGATGCAATAACTGCACCTGCAGCTACTGCACCAACTCCAAATTTACCTCCACAATCAGAACCCATTATACCTCATTACGAAGGCACATCAAACGCTCAAAACCAAGATAACGCTGAACCTGATAATCAACTCAGGAGGTCATCTAGGCCCAGAAGGCCTACTAATTGGGATGATTATGTTACCTACCTGACTAAAATGGATGGCAGAAAGCTCAATGATCCCATCTCTTATAATGAAGCCATTAGCAGTGATCAATCTTTTGAATGGAATAAAACAATGATTGATGAGCTTGAATCCATGAAGAAAAATGACGTTTGGGATTTGGTAGAATTACCCAATGGTGTCAAACCCGTAGGATGCAAATGGGTATTCAAAACAAAATTGGACTCGGATGGGAATGTTGAACGCTATAAAGAGAGATTGGTTGCAAAGGGCTACACTCAAAAAGAGGGAATTGATTATCAAGAGATGTTTTCCCCTGTCTCTCATAAAGATTCATTAAGGATCGTTATGGCCCTAGTAGCTCATTTTGATTTAGAGCTGCATCAGATGGACGTTAAAACCGCTTTCCTTAACAGAGACTTAGACGAAGTTGTTTACATGAAACAACCTGAAGGCTCTAAACCTGAAGGTTAAGAGCATCTAGTCTGTAAGTTGAAGAAATCTATTTACGGGTTAAAACAAGCATCACATCAATGGTATCTCAAGTTTGATGAAGTCATGAAGAAACAAGGTTTTGCAAAGAATCAAGTGGATCAATGTGCCTACCTCAAGATGAGTGAGAGCAACTTTACTAGTCATTTACATAGATGATATTCTATTGGCAAGTAATAGTTTAGACATGTTGCATGAGTCAAAGCGGTTACTCTCGCATAACTTCGACATGAAGGATCTCGGAGATGCTTCTTACGTCATTGGCATCGAAATTTACCGAGATAGACACAAAGGGATCTTAGGATTGTCTCAAAAGGCTTACATTGATCATGTCCTTACACGTTACAACATGCAACAGTGCAAACCCTCAGTTGCTCCAGTAGTTAAGGGAGATGTTTTCGGTTCATTCCAATGTTCGACAACAGAGGTTGAAAATGAGCAAATAAACCAGATACCTTACGCGTCAGTAGTAGGGAGCCTGATGTATGCCCAAGTCTGTACTCGCCCAGATATCGCTTATATTGCTGGAATGCTAGGCTGTTTGTAACAATCCTCAATAAAACCGATACCCTCAATTATTTCCGACACCCTAATATATTTTAAAATATCCCAAAATGTCCCAAAATACACCCCATACGCGAATACGGGCCTCAAATACATTAAATAGCATTAAAAATAAATAAAAATTTTATTATTGGGCTGAGGCGGGCCGCGTAGGACCTCACCCTAACCTTACGCGAGCCGCGTAAGATCCCCCTTAAGTTAACGCGGGCCGCGTGAGATCGAAAGTTGTGGCGCAGCCCGGTGATGACACGTGTCATCATCGTGTCAAGTCTATACGCTGATCCGAATGAGCTACATGTTGACCTGGAGTCAACGCGGGCCGCGTAAGCCCAGCCCATGTGTTACGCGGGCTACGTGAGGACCAGTTTCAGCACCTATATAAGAAGGCCATCGGGTTCAACCAGAATTCGCTCACAATTCGTTTCTCAATCTCAAAATCTGAATATTAGGCTTTATACGCGGGTATTATACCCACCTAATTAGCGAAGTTCTGCTCCGTTGTAAGTATTATAACCCATGGATACGTATTAGATACGCTGCCCGATTGATCTAGGGTTCCGTAATGGCTGTCGTGGTTCTGCCCGACGTAGTCATTGGAATGCCGTCTCGGGGAGGGTATTACTAATGTTAAAATGGGTTATTAATACTAACACGTGTACATTTGTGTAAATTATAGATTATCACCGGGAAAACCTTACGGGAAATCTAAGACAGCAATGTGAGTTGATCCACTTTTTGTAAACCTTTTTGTCAACTATTTTACAAAACCTTAAATACTTTTCCATGCGAATAACAGTTATTGAGTATTTGTAAGAATACAATTATGATGAGTATGTTGGGGTTTTGTATACAAAATTTGTTACCACCTGGTCAAGGAGTAACATGTCCACAAGTCGGGTTCGACAGTACCATGGATGTTAATTGTTATGTCTTGGAAACAAATATAATTGCGGGATCGCCCTCAATACTGTACACTGGGACTTTTTATTTAAACTTTATTAAACTGGGATTCACTCACCAGTATTTCCCACTGACAAATGTTTTTAAAACGCGTTTCAGGTAACAAAATGTGAAAGCCAAATAGAAGCCAGCTGGACAGCACTGAAGGATTGAAAAAGTGGCAATAAAGTTACATAAAAATAAAATAGATGTTTTATTAAATAAATAAATAGGATTTATTCCTATGAAAAAGCATGTACTATGAACTTGAGTTTATCCCATTTGTTTAATGTTATGAAAATGTGGTATTTTACTCTGATAAACATTTCCTAACTACGGTCCTGATGAAAAATCCCGCTGCCAAATTAGACAATACACGATACCACCCAAACTGGCTCGCGGCCGCCCGTTCCCCGGGAACCAGGGATTGGGGGTTGCGACAGGAGGTGGTATCAGAGCTAAGCCACTGATTCAGCCACAGAGGTATTATAAAGTGTTAGGAAATAAACTATGGAAATAAGTTCATAACTGTATTTATTTGTTATGTGTTATTTGACTATCTGTTAGTTTACAGTATGAGCGACCAAGGACCATCTGACGCGTACCGTCAAGTGTCTGGTTCGCCTAGAAGCGAAGGCACATCCTCTTCTTAGCCTGCCCTCTCAGGGTACTCCGCTGATACGGAAGAAGGAATCTTTGTGTTTAAGGCTCAGTCAGAAGAGCCATTTCCTCAAAAAAAGAGGGGATGTTTCAGTAGAGGGGCACACGAGCGTAGAAAACGTATGAAAACGTTACAGGAACAGAGGGTACTAGCAGCAGCCAAGAGAGAGACAGATGCCTATGCCCATGATATGATAAATAGGGGTATAGCCAACATCCACATACTAGCAACCACTGCAGCTGACCCAAATCTAGAGCAAGTAATAGCACCCCAACCACAACTGCCAATCCCAGACCAACCCATGGAGATAGAAAACCCTGAAAACTAAGTGGAGATGCATGACTTCAATCTGGAAGAAATTCCTAGGGTACCTGCACCAAACCTCCTAGACCCAAATTACGATCCCTGGTGGGATGACGTTAGGGACTTTGTGCAACGTTATCCAATACATGAAGACACACCCATGCAAAACATAGGAGCCTATCCAGTTATGGACCCTTTAGAACCCTATTACCATGATGACTACATTAGGGAGATCTTAGAAGATCCTTACAGATTTCAGGCACTTTCACCCCCATATCAGGAACCCGCACCCCAGATTCCGAACCCAGTCCTAGAACCTGCACCACCAATGAGTGTAGAAAACGTACAAGAACTTAGGACATTTGGTGAGGAAATTTTAGAAAGCAGTGAGAGAATGCGACAGGTGGGCGAGCGACTCGTATGGAAATACGATGATCGCAATATGGATTTTTGGATGAATCCATATCCGTGATGTGATGGAGGAGATGGTAATAGTAATAATAATATAATAATAAAATAAAATATGTGTGTATGGATGCCTATTACTATTAGTGTTTCTATTTCAGTTGGTATTGTAATTTTTAGTTCAGTACTAGTGTGTAATAGACGCATAGTATATGGAAATAGAGTATAAGTCGCAATGATCGACGCTTTTGGCAAAAATGCGTGTCATGTGATTGACTATATTAAATATTATTTTGTGATATTAATATGGGGTAAATGTTTAAAATTCAGATGGCCGACGAAGGAAATCAAGGAAATCTGAATAACGATAACCAGAGTAACATTAACGTGGTTAATGAGAATCCGAGCATCAATAACAATGGAAACCAAATGGATAATAGTGCCGTTCAACACATAGTGGCACAAGGAATTATAGATGCAATGCCATTTATTATTCAAACGGTTCAAGAAGCGAATAATAAAAGTAAACATAGCAGTAAGCGACCAATTGAACCAGAACACAGCGTGAACAATGGACCCGTACTTCAAGTGCCCATTCCCAAAAGAAGAAGAACCGTGTCTTACGGTTGTTCTTACAAGGAATTCTGGTCCTGCAAACCAATAGAATTCTCGGGAAATGAAGGACTTATTGCAGCTCTACGCTGGATAGAGAAAACTGAGGCTGTTCTAAAAATAAGCAAGGTTGCTGAAGAAGACAAAATAATGTTTGCTTCTAATCTATTTAAGAACTCAGCCTTAGAATGGTGGAACACTATCCTCCAATCAAGAGGAAGTGATAAGGTTTACAACTTGGAATGGGAGGAATTTAAGAATATGGTAGAAAGAAAATTCTGCCCTCCCAATGAAAAAGAACAAATAGCTAATAAGTTCCTAAACTTAAGAATGACCGGGGTAGATAGTAAGGGTTATACTACCACATTCTTTGAATATGCTAGAATAGTGCTAACCCTTGCATCACCTGAACCAGTGTTAATCTCCCGTTATATCTGGGGATTAATCGGAGAGATTAGACATGTAGTCAAGGCAGCTAGACCTCAAACTATAGAAGAAGCTGTAGAACTAGCAAATACCTTGACAGGTGAATTAATCCGTACTAGAGAAGAAGAACAGAGGGGAAACCTAACCCAAAGGCTTACTCAAGAATTCCGTTCTGGGAATTATAATCGTAGGAATATGGGTTCTACCTCTGCACCTTACTGCAAGGTCTGCAAGAAAAAGCATTCAGGAAAATGCTCCACTCTTTGCAATTTTTGCAAGATGCCAGGACACAAGGAAGAAGATTGCAGGAGAAAATCCAGTAATGGGTTATGCTACAACTGTGGAGAAAAAGGCCACATTAAGACAAACTGTCTGAAATTGACTCCAGCTGTGAACAACAGGAACACTAAAAATGCTAAAGCATTTGTTCTGACTGCAGATGAAGCCAAGATGATTCCAGACGTGATAGCTGGTACGTTTTTAGTTAATGATGTTTTTGCTAAGGTATTATTTGACTCTGGTGCAAACCAAAGTTTTATTAATACTTCGTTTTGCAAACTGCAAAATCAGTCATTAACTAAACTACCACAAGAATGTCTAGTAGAGACAACTAATGGAGAAACTGTTAGGATTTCTGAAATCTTGCAGGGAGCAAGAATAGAAATTTTAAACCAAAAGTTTATGGTAAACCTTTATCCCATGAATCTGACAGGATTTGATGTTGTATTAGGAATAGATTGGTTAATAGCCAATAAAGCCAGTATTTTATGTGATCAAAAGTCAATTCAAGTAAATTCACCAAAAGGTAAAATGATCACAATAAAAGGAGATAAGCCCTCTAGGTCCACAAAATTCATCTCTGTGATGAAAACTGCAAGTTATATAAGAAAAGGTTCAATAGTGTATTTGATTTCCATAATCACTAACACTAAAGGAAAAAGAACTAAAAGACATTCCAGTAGTGTCCCAGTTTTTAGATGTCTTTCTAGAAGAATTGCCAGGACTACCACCGGATAGAGAGGTTGAATTCAGAATTCACCTGTTACAAGGAACAACACCAATTGCCAAAGCACCTTACCGTTTGGCACCCACAGAAATCCAAGAATTGAAGAAATAATTAGATGAATTGTTGGAAAAAGGATTTATACAACCAAGTTCGTCGCCATGGGGAGCGCCGATACTGTTCGTCAAAAAGAAGGACAGATCAATGCGTATGTTCATTGACTACCGTGAATTGAACAAAGTCCCGATTAAGAATCGGTACCCATTACCGAGAATCGATGATCTGTTCGATCAACTGCAAGGAGCTCGATTTTTCTCTAAAATCGATTTAAGGTCAGGATATCATCAATTAAAGGTACAGGAAGAGGACATTCCTAAGACTGCCTTCAGAACAAGGAATGGCCATTATGAATTTACTGTCATACCATTTGGTTTAACCAATGCCCCAGCCGCATATATGGACATGATGAACCGAATATGTAAGCCATATTTGGATAAATTCATAATTGTCTTCATAGATGATATTCTAATTTACTCTAAGAATAAAGAGGATTATGCAAAGCATTTGCACGCACTTTTAAGTCTATTAAGAAAGGAAAAGCTTTATGCTAAATTTTCAAAGTGCGAGTTTTGGTTAGAACAGGTACAGTTTCTTGGACATTTAGTTAATCATGAATGAATTCATGTGGATCCAACAAAGATCGAAGCGATTACTAAATGGAAAACCCCTGAGTCACCAACCGAGGTTAGAAGTTTCTTAGGATTGGCCGGTTATTATAGAAGATTTATTCAAGATTTTAGCCATTCCTTTAACTAAGTCAACCTGTAAATCCATTAAGTTTGAATGGGGACCAAAACAAGAAGAAGCTTTTAGAATTCTTAAGCAAAGATTAACTAATATACCCATACTAGCGTTACCAGAAGGAACTGAAGATTTCGTAATCTATTGTAACGCTTCTAAGTTAGGTTATGGATGTGTATTAATGCAACGCCAAAAGGTTATTGCTTACGCATCTAGACAACTTAAGAATTATGAAGAGAATTATTCAACCCATGATCTAGAATTAGGAGCTATAATTTTTGCCCTTAAGATTTGGAGACATTACCTTTATGGTAGTAAGTTTACCATATTCACTGATCATAAAAGTTTAAGGTATGTTTTCGGGCAAAAGGAGTTGAATATGAGACAAAGACGCTGGATGGAAATACTTAGCGATTATGATTGTGATATTCAGTATCATGAAGGAAAAGCAAATGTAGTGGCAGATGCTTTAAGTCGAAAGTATCATGAAAAGTCAAAAAGGGTACGTTCTCTTAAATTAAATCTGCAAGTAGATTTAAATGAAAAAATCAGAAAAGCACAAGAATCAGTAATCAAGGATGATTCTGAAAAATTAAAAGGTATGCTAAAAGAATTAGAACAAGGAACATATGGAATTTGGAGATTCCATAAAAAGAGAATGTGGATACCTAAATTAGGAAATCTACGTCATAGTATATTAGAAGAAGCCCATAAGTCTAAGTATACGATGCACCCAGGAAATGATAAAATGTACCAGGATTTAAAGAAAATTTTCTGGTGGATAGGAATGAAGAAAGACATAGCAGCTTATGTTTCTAAATGTTGTTCACAAGTTAAAGCTGAACACCAGAAACCCTCAGGTTTGTTACAACAATTAGAAATGCCAGTATGGAAATGGGAATTGATAACAATGGATTTTGTTACTAAATTACCCAAAACAAAGAAAGGAAATGATACAATCTGGGTGATTGCAGATAGACTAACCAAGTCAGCTCCTTTCCTACCAATGAAGGAAACTTTCAGTATGGAACAATTAGCCAAATTGTATGCAAATGAAATTGTTTCATTACATGGAATACCTTTGTCAATTGTTTCGAATAGAGATAGCCGCTTTACCTCTCATTTTTTGTCAAGTTTTCAAAAGGCAATGGGAACTATTTTAAATCTGAGCACAGCTTATCATCCTCAAATGGACGGACAAAGTGAAAGGACAATTCAGACAATGGAGGACATGCTTAGAGCTTGTGTAATTGATTTCGGAGGTAATTGGGATGATCACTTACCTTTAATAGAATTTTCTTATAATAATAGTTATCACACAAGTATCAATGCTGCACCATTTGAAGCACTTTATGGACGAAAGTGTCGAACCCTAGTCTGTTGGGCAGAAATTGGGGAAAAGCAACTATCTGGACCTGAGATAGTACAAGAAACAACTGACAAGATCAGTCAAGTCAAGGAACGACTGAAAGAAGCACGTGATCGACAGAAGAGCTATGCTGATAATCGACGCAAGCCACTAGAATTTCAAATAGGAGATAAAGTATTGTTGAAGGTCTCTCCTTGGAAAGGAGTAGTAAGATTCATCAAAAGAGGAAAACTAAGTCCCAGGTATATTGGACCTTTTGAGATTATTAGAAGAATAGGATCTGTAGCCTATCTGCTACAACTGCCAGAGGAAATGGCAGGAATACAAGATGTATTTCATGTATCTAATCTCAAGAAGTGTTTAGCTGATGAATCGCTAATAGTACCTCTTAAAGATATAGAGGTAAATGAACAACTCAAGTTTGAAGAAAGGCCTCTATAGATCGAAGACAGGAAAATCAAGAACCTCAAGCATAAAAGATTAGTTCTGGTCAAAGTGAAGTGGGACTCCAAAAAAGGACCTGAGTATACATGGGAGCTTGAATCTGAAATGCAAAGGAAATATCCATACTTGTTCCAGTAGATCTCGAGGACGAGCTCTAAAACAATGTGGGGAGGATGTAACAATCCTCAATAAAACCGATACCCTCAATTATTTCCGACACCCTAATATATTTTAAAATATCCCAAAATGTCCCAAAATACACCCCATACGCGAATACGGGCCTCAAATACATTAAATAGCATTAAAAATAAATAAAAATTTTATTATTGGGCTGAGGCGGGACGCGTAGGACCTCACCCCAACCTTACACGGGTGGTATAAAGGTTGGAACCTGATTTCGTTTGATTTCTTAAGTTCAGGCGGGCCGCGTAAGATCCCCCTTAAGTTAACGCGGGCCGTGTGAGATCGAAAGTTGTGGCGCAGCCCGGTGATGACACGTGTCATCATCGTGTCAAGTCTATACGTTGATCCGGACGAGCTACACGTTGACCTGGAGTCAACGTGGGCCACGTAAGCCCAGTCCATGTGTTACGCGGGCCGCGTGAGGACCAGTTTCAGCGCCTATATAAGAAGGCCATCGGGTTCAACCAGAATTCGCTCACATTTCGTTTCTCAATCTCAAAATCTGAATATTAGGCTTTATACGCGGGTATTATACCCCCTAATTAGCGAAGTTCTGCTCCGTTGTAAGTATTATAACCCCTGGATACGTATTAGATACGCTGCCCGATTGATCTAGGGTTCCGTAATGGCTGTCGTGGTTCTGCCCGACGTAGTCATTGGAATGCCGTCTTAGGGAGGGTATTACTAATGTTAAAATGGGTTATTAATACTACCGCGTGTACATTTGTGTAAATTATAGATTATCACCGGGAAAACCTTACGGGAAATCTAAGATAGCAATGTGAGTTGATCCACTTTTTGTAAACCTTTTTGTCAACTATTTTACAAAACCTTAAATACTTTTCCATGCGAATAACAGTTATTGAGTATTTGTAAGAATACAATTATGATGAGTATGTTGGGGTTTTGTATACAAAATTTGTTACCACCTGGTCAAGGAGTAACATGTCCACAAGTCGGGTTCGACAGTACCATGGATGTTAATTGTTATGTCTTGGAAACAAATATAATTGCGGGATCGCCCTCAATAGTGTACACTGGGACTTTTTATTTAAACTTTATTAAACTGGGATTCACTCACCAGTATTTCCCACTGACAAATGTTTTTAAAACGCGTTTCAGGTAACAAAATGTGAAAGCCAAATAGAAGCCAGCTGGACAGCACTGAAGGCTTGGAAAAGTGGCAATAAAGTTACATAAAAATAAAATAGATGTTTTATTAAATCAATAAATAGGATTTATTCCTATGAAAAAGCATGTACTATGAACTTGGGTTTATCCCATGTGTTTAATGTTATGAAAATGTGGTATTTTACTCTGATAAACATTTCCTAACTACGGTCCTGATGAAAAATCCCGCTGCCAAACTAGACAATACACGATACCACCCAAACTGGCTCGCGGCCGCCCGTTCCCCGGGAACCAGGGATTGGGGGTTGCGGCAGGAGGTGGTATCAGAGCTAAGCCACTGATTCAGCCACAGAGGTATTATAAAGTGTTAGGAAATAAACTATGGAAATAAGTGCATAACTGTATTTATTTGTTATGTGTTATTTTGACTATCTGTTAGTTTACAGTATGTGTTAAAAATTCTCTTCTCAAAGCAGTTTTTCTTCACATTTCTTCACAAATTTCTTCGATCAATCATCCTCAAAATGACAAAATCAAAGAAATCTTCAAAACCCTCATCCAAATCATCATCGAAAACAGCCTCTCAAAAGGCAATCTCCACTGAAATTCCACATAAACCATCTCACAATCTCCTGGGTCTTCTCACAAAACCAGGAACCACCAATGTTTTCGATTCCACCATTGATCTCATGGCAAAATCAAAGTACAAAACTTTGTTCACTGCCGATGCACCAATCTATTTGGCAACCCAAAGGGAGTTCTGGAAAAATGCAACCCTTGAAAAACAAGGAGACACTGCAACCACCATAACCTCTCTTATAAAGGGTAAAGCTGTCCAAATCACGCCACAATCCATTTCAGAGGTCTTTCAACTCGGTGATCAGGAAGGTAAAATTTCTTTCACTAAAACCGAGTTACAAACTGACTTCATTGAGAGAGGGTATGAAGCCACAATGATGAAGAAAATTACCTTAGAAAAAGGTTATTTTCCGTCTGCAACCAGATTTTTATTTCATACCCTCCTATTATGTGTTTCAAACAAAACCACTTCTTTCAATGAAATCCCTTTAAAGATTCAAAATCTGGGATATGCAATTCTTCAAGAAGAAAATTTTAACTATTCTCGGGAAATTTTCAAAGATTTGGTTAATAATGTTGAAACAAAATCATTCTTACTGTTTCCAAGGTTTTTAAGTTACTATTTTTTAAAGAAATTCAGTAAGGATGATTTAGCTATAATAAACCAAGGTGATTCTACTCAAATAAACAGTTTAACAACTGAAACTTTTTCAAGAATGTTAGCACCTTGCAAAACACAAGCAGAGGTGCCTGAGCAGATTTTAGCAGTTACAACTGCTCCTCAGGTATCTGCTGCTGAGCCCACTGCTCAAGGTGATCAAAGCAGCAGCACAACTGCTTTGAAACCCACACCTAAAATCACCAAAAAACCAACAAAAAGAAAAACACAAAAACCCCCCAAAACCATCAAAACGGCATCTCTGGAGGATGAGATACCAGAGCGTCTGCCAGTGACAACACAAAAGTCACAAGAAACCACTGCTGCTACTTCCTCACAGCAGTTGGTACAAATATCTCAAACCATAACCGAAACTCCTCCTGTTTCTTCACAAAAAGAACAGGTTGTACAAATAGGGCCTCCACATCATGATGCTCTGGAAACACTCGTTTCTATCATCCACAGTCCAATGCCCGGGACACATCCTATTTCTACACCAATCCTCACATCCAAAATTCCCTCACCAATAAAACCACTGTTGGATGCAATTTATTTGAACCAGGCATTATCCAGTCCTTCTCAATCACCTATTAATGAGAATATACCTCAACAACTGACTGGGTCTGATGTATCAATCTTTGCTAACCCACCAACACAACCTGAGGAGGTTACACCCCTTGAGTTACAAGTAACTCTTGGTGGTAATCCAAGTGAAGCAGCCACTACAACTGTTACACCCACTAGGTTACATTTGGACAGTGGTTACATTCATAAGACTTCCTTGGAGGCAATTCCTTTTATAGCACCTCTGCCAACCACCAGTGGATTTATTTATCCTACTGGCAACATCAAAAGGTTGTCAAGTGTTGAAGGAAGAAGACCCCAGTACCAAGAAAAAGGGGCATCAGTGGTTAATGTTTGGAGTATATTCCCTACATCTACCACTGATAAAACCACTGCTAGTGGGAAATCAGATGATCCCATTAACTTGGGTGATGGTTTAAAGTACTAGAAATTGACGGATCGTATTGCAAAGCTTGATAACTCTGTTGCAGAACTCAAAGATATGCTACAACAGGTGTTACAAGTTCAGAAGGTACAATCAACTGCTGTTCCACCTCAAGCACCTGCTCCACAAAGGGCACCTGTTACAAATGAGCTCTGGAATCTATTTCAATCTTTTCTCCAACAACAAGCTCAATTAGCAGATCAGCAACATGAAAAACATGTACAACAGCTGAGAAATACAATGGAGTCAAGGTTCAAGAACACTCAGGCTGACTTAAAGGCTCTCAAAACTCAGATCTTGCACACCACTGGCACTGCTCCTCCAAAAGTACGCTTCATTTATGACCTCCCAGAAGATAATGCCAAAAAGGGGGAGAAAATTAAGGAGTGGAAAAAGAAGGGTATAGAAGATGGTCTTTATCTTGAACCAGAGAATTCAAACATGACCAAAAAGATCCCTTTGCCAGATGGCAGCAAGAAGATTGATGTGACAAAAAATGCACTAGCAGAAGCAGTTGCAAGTGTGAAAAGAGATAGAGAGGCCAAAAGGAAAGCCAGGGTGGACAGAATGGATCATCCAGATCAGGGTACTTCTGGGTCAAGGGATCATGAAAATCCTGTTGAGGAAAAGAAGAGGCCTACTAGAAAAGTAAGGCAACCCAAATCCATTCCTATCAGACGTTCAAAGTCTGCTCAAAAACCACCATACAAAACAGCTGATGCAGCAGGAGTTACAAAAACTACTGCTTGCCAAACAGTTGTTCCATCACAACACACCACTTCAACACACACAACATCCACTGCTTTACCATCATCACTACCAAAAACAACACCTGCTGACATACAGCAGAAGACAGCAGATGTTATAACATCTGTTGTAATGACAACAGTGGTTGAAACACCAGTTGTTTCAACAGCTGTTAGTCAGTCACAATCCACTGCCACTACATCTACCACCACTGTTCCATCCAAAACATCATCAGTCCCTCCTACAAAAAGGAGAAGACTAATTCTCAAAGATGATGACAATTCACCACCACAAACATCTTCAAAATCTTTAGCACTTGTCATAATTCCAAAACCTGTTCCTCTCTCTTCAGTCAAAATGTACAAGCCTTTACCTCCTGCAGGTGTTCAATTTCCTCTTGAATTAGCAGCTGTTAGAGAAGAAATAAAATCCTTTTACCTTGAGGATGACCCTGCCAAAAGGAGTTTGCCATCAATAAAAGGATATCCCTGGCCTAAAAATGTTGATGAATATTTGGAAATCAAGGCCAAGCAAGCAGAGGATATCTCAAAGAAAAACACACAAGGGAAATCTGATAAAGAAATTGCACAGAGAAGTCAATATTTGCTCACACAAGTCAGATCCCTAGAGCAATTTGCAAAAAATGTTAGTCAACAAATTTCTGAAAGAGCTGCTGAAACTCTGAAGAAAGACTACATTGAAAGCATTATGGCTCACAAGAAGTACAAAGGAGAGAGATACATGTACAAAGAGTGGACTATTCCTGAACATGAAAATGAAGCAGCAAGAATTCAAGACATGATAAACAGGAAAGTCACTCACACTCCTCCTAACTGGGCAAAGTTCAGAAAGAATGTACCTGACAAACAGGAAGAGCTGAGGAGAATGAAAGAGGAACTGGTAGCAGCTGATTATGGAAACAAAAGACAAGTTGCTAGATGGAAAGAAGATGTGGTCAGGGCTACTTACAAAAAGTTGGAACAATTAAGAAAGAAAGATCCAAGAGTTCCACAAAAGCCTGACTATTCCAAAGCAGAGGTCTTAAAAAGACCACCAAAGCTGCAAGTCAAAAGAACCACTGCTCCAGCTGGTGCTGCCATCTACAAAAGAAGGAGCAAAAACCAGTTTAGCATGGAAACAATTCAAGATCTATTAGCTGGAGATGCCATTGTAAAAGCAGGCACAGAAGTAATGATAAAAGAAGATCTTGAATTGGAACAAACTGCAAGTGCTGCTCAGCCAGCCATGAATAGGCCAGCCTCACCAAATACTTCTTCAAATAAACATCTCCCAAGAAACCCACCAGGCTCAAAAATACAAAAGTGGGAAACTGACAAACAGACCTGCGTATTGACTTTGCTCAGGTCTGGTGGAGTAGTGGAGAAAATATCAAGGGAACAAGCTCTTGGCCTGAGTCTTGAAGATTTGCAGGATCTCCTTGATCTTCCACTTAGCAGGGATGATGAAGATACAGATGCCCTAGACTTTGAATTACAATTTAAAGGTCAGATAAGGGAGCTGTTGATGAGGCAATAAAGAATTCCACAAATAATGAAGAGTTTTGGCATTATCTGTTCCAGGGGGAGATTGTTGGGATTGAACCCTATCAGAGGAACAGATAATTAAAGCCAAAACTGGATCAGAGCAGTGGATCCAGAATAAGCAGACGATTGCAGTTAGTCCATGCAAATCTCTCCCCTTGAAAGTGGCTTTGTATCTGCTGACCTCCTATCTGCTGATCTTACCAAGTGCTGATTCACAACTGCTGCCTTGCATCTACTGCCAAATGTTAAAGACTGATGGAAGACCAAAGCTCTGCTGACTCAATCTACTGCCTTGAGTCAAGTACTGCTGATCCGGACAAGCACTGCTGGGTTCACAGCAGTGGAAGGATGCAGCAGCTGTTTAAGTGTCTTTTATGTAATGTAATGTAATAGCAGTAGTTTAGTACATCAGTGTTTATAGATCAGAGGTTAGATTTTGTTAGGAGGTTAGATGTCACTTTCATGGTGACGTCAGCTAAGATGCTCAGTGGTTTGCAAATGCCTATAAATAGTTCAGTACTTTGTACTGTTCTATTAGCTCTTTCACCACATCGTCTTCTTTGCACGAACAAACTACTGAGCTCTGGCTGAGGGGGAGTTTGCATTCTTACATCAATCATTGTAATCGTTGTTGAAATAAATTCAATCTTTCGATTCATTGTGTAAAGATGTTTGATTAAAGTATTACTCTCATTTGATTGTATGCAAAGTTTGCTTTCATCTTATTTCCGCTGCACAACTCTTTCATTTTCCATCTTAATTTCAAACAAAAGTACAATAAAAAAGAAACTCAGATCCAACACTCCTATCAAGCGTATCGAGTTATACCTTAAGGGTTTGGTGCCAGAAATTCAAAGCCACGTGACCTCAGCTAATCTTGGCACCATTCAGCAAATCATCAAGTTGGCTCATCGTCTCACTGATCAGGCAGTGGAGCAGAACAAGCTGCCCAAGCGAATTAGCGCTACGACTACTGATGCTCCCAGTGATAACAAGCGCAAGTGGGATGGAAATTCGGGCAAGGGTTCTACTTCAGTTCAGTCTCAGTAGCGAAAGACTGATGGCTACCAGAGTCCTGGTCAGCAATCTTCTGGTAGTCAAGGACAGGGTGGATACCGAGGGAACCACCCCAAGTGCAACCGGTGCAACAAGCATCATAGCGGGCAGTGCCACAAGGGTCGTTGTCTGAGGTGTAACAAGTTTGGTCATGAAGCAAAGGATTGCAGGAGCGCACGACCAGCAAATCATAATCGCCAACAACAACAACAAGCCCCACAGAACCACCAGCAGCAGCAACAGCAGGGCAATAAAGGATGCTTTCAGTGTGGCGCTGAAGGACACTTTAAGAGGAATTGTCCTCAGCTGAATCAGAATCAGAACAACAACAACCAAGGAAATGGGAACAACAATGGAGGCAACAATGGAGGCAACAACGGGGGTAACAATAATGGCAATGGTGCCAGGGGACGTGTTTTCGTGCTGGGTCAGGGTGATGCAAGGAACGATCCCAACGTGGTAATGGGTAAGTTTCTTCTGGATGATTTCTTTGTTACTGTTTTATTCGATTCAGGTGCCGATACTAGTTATGTGTCCTTAAAAGTTAGTCAAATGCTTAAGAGCACTCCAACACTTTTGACCACCAAACACACGGTAGAGCTAGCAAACGGTAAAAGTCCCGAGGCCACGCACATAGTTAAGGGTTGTAACCTCGTCTTAGCTGGTCAGACCTTCTCTATCGATCTTATTCCTATCGTTCTGGGTAGTTTCGATGTTGTTATTGGGATGGATTGGTTATCTCATCAACAAGCGGAAATTCTTTGCAACGAGAAGATTGTCCGCATCCCTCGTTCTGGTAAAGAACCCCTCGTGATTCATGGCGACAAGAGTGGTGCTGTCGTAGGCATTATCTCTTTCCTTAAGGCCCAGAAGTGTTTACAAAAGGGCCACACTGCCATTCTAGCACTCGTTACGGACACATCAAC
Source organism: Helianthus tuberosus (assembly GCA_030545235.1). Taxonomy (NCBI): domain Eukaryota; kingdom Viridiplantae; phylum Streptophyta; class Magnoliopsida; order Asterales; family Asteraceae; genus Helianthus; species Helianthus tuberosus. Next base: position 178,016,816 of record CM060442.1, read on the forward strand.
GGAAGAGAAGAGAATTGAAGACATTCCTATTGTGCGCGATTTTCCTGAGGTATTTCCTGAAGAATTACCTGGTCTTCCGCCTCATCGACAAGTCAAGTTTCAAATCGAGCTAGCTCCTGGGGCAGCACCAATAGCTCGTGCACCTTATCGACTAGCTCCGTCAGAACTTGAAGAACTGTCCACGCAATTACAAGAACTCTTGGAAAAGGGTTTCATACGTCCTAGCTCTTCGCCCTGGGGAGCTCCAGTCTTGTTTGTAAAGAAGAAAGACGGTACTTTCAGAATGTGTATTGACTATCGCGAACTTAACAAGGTGACCGTGAAGAATCGTTATCCTCTTCCACGCATTGATGACTTATTCGACCAGTTGCAAGGGTCGAGTTTCTACTCTAAGATTGACCTGAGGTCAGGCTACCATCAACTGAGAGTCCGAGATGAGGACGTCTCCAAAACAGCATTCAGAACTCGTTACGGCCATTACGAGTTTCTGGTTATGCCTTTCGGATTGACGAACGCACCAGCGGTCTTCATGGATCTCATGAACCGAGTATGAAAACCTTACCTGGATAAGTTCGTTATTGTTTTCATCGATGACATCCTGATCTATTCTAAGAGTCAGGAGGAACACGAACAGCATCTACGACTTATGCTGGAACTCCTTCGAACAGAGCAGTTGTATGCCAAATTTTTGAAATGTGACTTCTGGCTTCGCGAAGTCCACTTTCTAAGCCACGTGGTAAACAAGGATGGGATTCATGTGGATCCATCCAAAGTAGACTCAATCAAGAACTGGCCTGCACCCCGTACACCAATAGAAATCCGCCAATTCTTGGGTTTGGCAGGATATTATAGAAGGTTTATCAAGGATTTCTCAAAGATTGCGCAACCTCTCACTTCACTGACTCAGAAGGGTGTCACCTATCGTTGGGGTGATGCACAAGAGTCCGCATTTCAGCACTTAAAGGATAGACTGTGTAGCGCGCCTATTCTCTCACTGCCTGAAGGCACATATGATTTTGTGGTTTATTGCGACGCTTCCATCCAAGGACTTGGTTGTGTGTTGATGCAACGTGACAAGGTCATTGCCTACGTATCGCGCCAACTTAAATTTCACGAAAGGAACTACACTACGCACGACTTGGAATTGGGAGCAGTTGTCTTCGCACTTAAGATATGGAGACATTACCTGTACGGTACTAAGTGCACCATTTACACCGATAACAGGAGTCTCGAGCATATCTTCAAGCAAAAGGAGTTAAACATGCGACAACGTCGATGGGTTGAGCTCTTGAATGATTACGAATGCGCGATCAAGTACCATCCGGGCAAAGCCAATGTTGTGGCCGACGCCCTCAGTCGAAAGGATACTATACCTAAACGTGTACGTACGTTACAACTTACCATCCAATCTAGTCTTCCTGCCCAAATACGAGATTCTCAGGTCGAAGCATTGAAAGCAGAAAACATCAGGGCTGAGTCCTTACGAGGATCCAGGAAACGGTTAGAACAAAAGGAAGACGGCACCTACTATGTAAACGGGCGCATCTGGGTTCCACTTTATGGAAACTTACGCGAGCTTGTGATGGATGAAGCACATAAGTCTCGTTATTCGGTACATCCTGGTCCGGATAAGATGTACCACGACCTAAAGGCTACATACTGGTGGCCTAGCATGAAAGCCCACATAGCAACCTACGTCAGTAAATGCTTAACTTGTGCTAGGGTCAAGGTCGAATACCAGAAACCATCAGGCCTACTCCAACAACCAGAGATACCTAAATGGAAATGGGAGCAAATTTCCATGGATTTCGTTTCTAGCCTGCCTAGATCTCAACATGGAAATGATACCATTTGGGTGATCATGGATCGACTGACCAAGTCTGCACATTTCCTGGCTATCAAGGAAACTGATAAGTTTTCTACTCTAGCAGACATCTACCTAAAGGAAGTAGTATCAAGGCATGGAGTGCCAACCTCCATCATTTCTGATCGTGACTCACGTTTTACATCTGAGTTGTGGCAAGCTATGCACAAGTCCTTTGGTTCTCGATTAGACATGAGTACAGCATACCATCCACAGACGGATGGGCAATCTGAACGCACCATCCAAACTCTTGAAGACATGCTCAGGGCATGTGTAATCGATTTTGGCAATGGCTGGGAAAAAACCACCTCCTGTTAGTGGAGTTTTCATATAACAACAGTTACCACACCAGTATCCAGGCCGCTCCGTTCAAGGCATTGTATGGACGAAAGTGCCGATCACCTCCTTGTTGGGCAGAAGTTGGTGACAGCCAAATCACAGGCCCAGAACTTGTAGTAGATACGACCGAGAGAATTGCTCAGATACGGCAACGAATGGCGGCAGCTCGTGACCGTCAGAAAAGCTATGCTGATAAGCGAAGAAAGCCACTCGAATTCCAGGTTGGGGATCGGGTGCTACTCAAAGTCTCACCTTGGAAAGGTGTAGTTCGTTTTGGTGAACCAGGCAAATTCAATCCGCGATATGTCGGACCATTTGAAATCATTGAGAAAATTGGCAAAGTCGCCTACAAGTTGAATCTACCTGAAGAACTCAGTGGAGTTCACAATGTTTTCCATGTGTCGAATCTGAAGAAGTGTCTGTCAGATGAGACCCTCATAGTTCCCTTAAAGGAGCTCACTATCGACGATCAGCTGCGATTCGTCGAGGAACCAGTAGAGATTACTGATCAAGATGTTAAGGTTCTCAAGCATACCAGGATACCTCTTGTTCGAGTTCGTTGGAATTCCCGTCGTGGCCCAGAGTATACCTGGGAACGAGAAGACCAAATGAAACTCAAGTATCCCCAGTTGTTTAAGAAAAGTGCAACCACTACTGAGGCTGAAGCTACTGCAGAATTTCGGGACGAAATTCCAAATCAACGGGGGGATGATGTGACACCCCAGGAAAAGCCAGTAAACATCGTAACTTAACTAGCTTCCTTAGTAACCGCGCACTAAATTTCGGGACGAAATTTTCTTAACAGGGGTAGAATGTGACAACCCTCATAATTACATGTATCCGTACGATTTATTAATGATAATTAAAGTGCTTAGTGACTGTGTTGAATTACTATCTGTTTCCTGATTACTGTGACATACTTACATGTGCTTGTTAACATACTAGTCATGTGCAGAAAATTTACTAAATGGTCCTGAATGTTTTCCTAAGTGTTAGGAATTAAAAGTGTTACAAATATATATATATATATATATATATATATAAGACACTTTACGGAATAATTAAACACTTTAACGGAACAGTATCCGACCGAACAACCGGACATTACCCGGGACACCAAATATTTGTCAAACACATTGTTTTATTATTTTTTGCTAGTCGTGATCCTCGTTTGCCATAACACCCACTAAATATATTAACTAACTAATATATGGAAGTAAGTACTTGGGTTCTAACTTATCTTTACCACTTAGTCACAAAATTTTACATAAACCCCCCCCCCCCTAACCGATTTCGGTCCCAAGTGGACCCACAAGATCCCCACCATGCCTTCAAAGATTCATCATATATTTTATTTGGATTGATTTCTTGTTGGAGTGAACAAGATATTGAAACATGAGATTTATAAGTAAGGTCTTAGATCACAATGTCATTTTCATATCTTCACATAATCTTCACCCCTTACCCTCACTCTCTCCTCCCTCCTCTCGGTCACACCCAACCGCCACCATCACCACCATCCTCTTCCATTTTCAAGTTTCATTCAAGACCTTAAGGTGGTACAAGGAAGCTTGCAACTTGTAGGGCTTCAAAGGACCTTGTTTCTTACTTCTTCATCATCATTCTTCATCATCTTCTTCACTAGAATCATCCCTAGCCTTTGTGCTAGTAGTAAGTCCTTGCTACACCTTTGTTCATCTTGTCTTTGTAGTTAAAAGTCATGTTATGTTGAAATTTATAAGAACACTAAAAGAGTTTGAACAAGAAACAAGAACTAAGAAGATGAACATAAACCATTACATAAAGCTTACATGAGAATGAAATGTGGTAGTAGGTTGTTGTAGTGAACATGTTTTTGATTACTTGATGATTTACTTGTTAATATTGATGTTAAAGGTCATTGTTGATCACTAGACATGTTAACGGAACAAATAAAACATGCGTTAGAACACAATAAGCTGAAAACAGCTTTTGTCCAAATATTACAGCCAACTTCAGTTGGCTGTAACCATATCATAACTTAACAAAAACTTGATTGTCTTGAGTCTATAATGTGTTATTATGAAATACGGTTCTAATGGCACTGGAATCATAATTTTTGGACTTCGCTTACTATTTTTAAAGACCCGTTTTGTAACAGCAACTAAAGCTGAGTTTTTACTGCAATAAATGGGTGTTATATTTTTAATCATAACTTGAAATCTATGTTGAATCAGCTCATGAAATTTGTACTGTAAATGACCACTGATGTATTTGTAATTTTCCCACTGGAATTTCGTAAATCAGACTTACGATGAATTTTAAATAAATTATTCCGTGGACTGCAATCAGAAAAAGATGAATCTGATTGCAGTCCGGAAAATGAATTTTTATAAAATATTTGTGATGAATTGGATCCCTAGATTTTTACACAATAATATGTGGATCATTTAAGACATTTTTTAAAAAGTTGGGAATTTTTGGAACAAGTTAACTATTTTATTAAAATCCCCGAAAACAGCCAAGTTTTGAATATAAAAGCTGAAACGACATAAGTAGTAATTTGCGTGTCTAAATGTCGGGTAGGTTATCTGAGAATGATCTAACATGTTATATGTCAATAAAAGTGTTATGTGCAATGCCGTATGTTTGCTTATGAATGGGAATGGATGGGAAGTTTATATGGGCATGAACCGTTAAAATAATGAATGTTATGTGATAGATACGTGTAGGAACTTTGTGCTCTATTTGAAAACCATTAAATGACTAACTGGTAATCATATTAGGACGTGATTGACCGACCTTGACTGTTAGCTATTTTTTAGAGTCAAACCGAGCAACCAAGGTGAGTTCATACACTTTCTACAAGGCATGGGATTCCCGGTGGTTGGGAATGGGTTAAGAAACTAAAATGAATTCTACATATCCTCCTTGGGTAGGATATGTACGGCCATCCTCCATAGGTAGGATGCCAATATTAATCCTGCGTATTCTCCTTGGGTAGAATACGTACGTTCGTCCTCCTTGGGTAGGACAACAACCTTAAAACTTACTAGACAAAACTCTATCATTCAGTCCCTCATCTTATATCGACTTAATCGCCGAGGCCAATGGCGAGCGGGTTATTAGTTAATAGCGCTATTAGGTTTAACAAACCTCATACCGTGCCAGTCGGACGGGCGTGTACTAATGGACTATGGAAACTGTCAATGATGATAGAACATTGACGTAGGGCACTTTATTGTTCGTCAGTTGTCGATATCGGTCTAGTGGTTCACATGGGGAAGTCCCCACTGATTATGGATATGGATTGGGTAATAAAGAAGGAACTGGTTAATTATACTTTCAACTACAGGGTAACCCCCACGGCAAATAAGCCAGCGAAAGACAAAACAAGGTTTTCGGAAACAACTTAAAACTAAACAACCAACCGTGAACTCACTCAACTTTGTTGTTAACTCGTTGTTACATGCCTTACAGGTCGCTAGATGCTTATAGAGCTTGCGCGGGGAGGAGGTCGTTTTGGGATATGGACTGTTATGTCCTGTGTTAAATATTTAACCCTTATGAACTTATTAAACTTACGTATTGGACTTTAAACTTATGAACTATAAACTTATGTTTTGGACTTACTTTTTATGCTTCCGCTGTTAACTTAAAGTCGGTTACTCTCTTGGTCACCAATCGTATTGTGGTTGGTTTTATTTACTTAAATTCGTTGTTCAATATGATTGGTGGCTCGATCCTGGTCGCGTCACGCCTCCAAGCGGTGACACTCCGCATGGTGGATTTTGGGGGTGTGACAGTACGGCTCATCAGGTTCCATCCGGAACGAATGGATCTGATCGCGTAGACGAGATGCTTTGGCGGGTGGAAAATATTTAGCTAAGAAAGCATCTCGTAAACCTGCCCAGGTGGTGAAAGTTCCCGCTGGCTACGAATCAAACCAGACGGCTGCGCGGCCAGCGAAAGTGAATGGAAAGACCTGAAGGTACCTGGCATCTAGATTAACACCCTCGATGGAGAAGGTGCTGCAAAGGCGAGTGATGCAGTTTATGTGGGCGGGAGCATCCTCATCATCACGGCCGTGGAATTGGCACGAATTGGTGATGGCCGTCATGATGTAAGATGGAATCTGCCAGGACCTATCATTGGCTATGTTTGAAAGGATGATGGGGGAATTCGCACTAGTGAAGCCGGTGGTGGCCTGCTCATAAACTGTCCTATGGGCCATTAGAACTACGGGTGGTGGACTAGGTGGACGGGTGGGTGGTGGTGAATTGTGTGGTGAAGGCTTTGGAGTGAAGTCGAAGTCGGGGGTGGAATGTGAAAACGAAGGTGAGCTAGAAGAACTTACCTCGAGTGCAGAAGATGAGATGGAAGGCTTGATCGTAAACAGATTCGACGGAGGTCCCTGCGAGAGAGTATGGGGCATCCACTGCAAAAACCGAATACAAACAAGTAAGATGACTCTAATAAACTGACTCAACAAACAATGAAACAAATTTTTTTTTTTTGACTTCTTTCTTCTTTTTTTTTTATATATAATTAGACTCCTACGACTCAACGAACAAACAAATAGCACGTAATATGTCAAGTAAGTCCAAACAAAGTAATCAACGCAATTGCCAAAGAGTCCCCGGCAACGGCGCCAAAAACTTGATGTGCTAAAAGTGGTTTAACTAAATTAACTAAATTAAACCTTAAACTAGACTCTTTAAGTTTTAAATTTATAAAACTAAGACTCTCTAAAACCTAAACCACACGACCGGCAAGTGTACCGATCGATGCAATATAGCCTAAGGAAGTCCGAGTATCGAACCCAAGAGACTCTACTAAATTACGCTAATGACTCTATCTAGACTTAGACTGACACGGACTTTAACTAATTGTTTATTTGATGGGGGGGTTTTCTAAATATCCTAAAAATATAATTAAAATTATACTAACTAGACGAACTAGACGCAAACTCGAACGACGACTGAACTCAAGAGATGATGAAGGCTACCTAGGCTAGACTCCTGTTTAACTTGGAATGGATTTTTATTCGTAACTGACGTGGTATGGAACCGGGAACTTATGATACTAAACCTATTAAGATACCAACTAAGCCCCTCAAACCCTCTCGAGGTGATTCTCGTGGCACTACCTAGGCTGTTAATCCTACCGGTTGTTAGATTTCCTTACAGTCCTCTAATGTCTTGAAAGGTGCCCTAATATGACAATCTACCTTACAGCGTGAAAGCCTAAGGCAACTATGGATTTTAACTTGGTTTAATAGACAAGAGAATGGTTAGGGAACTAAGACCGATTTCTTACAAAACCTAATCCTAGCTATTTACCAAACCAAGTCCTATTAATAACCTCGAGCCTTACAGCGACAAGAATTAGTAGAACACTTGATTTTATAAGATTACCGAATATTACTTCTAAGGTTTGATGGCCACTTAACCCTAAAGAATTAAAGATTTATTACGTGATATAGACACTCACCAAAATCTAAAACCCTAGCACGATTCTATTATGTGATAAAGACCGTCACCAAGATTCGTACGAAGCAATAATCAATGATCAAACAATATCAAGCACGCATATACACCAAATCAAAGGTTCCATAATCGTTTACAATTCAAGACAACCCATAACCAACATCAAAACCGAATAAAAATCCAATCTTTAATTAAACATTCATCAAGCCTAGGTAGTATAAGTTTCTAGCCGATAATCATGTCTAAAAACATAGCATAAATCATAATCAAATCTGAATTCATCATTGAACAATTAAAAACAAACAAAAAACGAAGAAACAAGATGATAGAACCCGTAAACTTCGATCCTGAGTGCTCCCGAGTGTTCCCCGACGATTCCTAGCAACTCCAACCTTCAACAAACTTCAAAACAGCCTCCAAGAAGTCCTAAAATTCGTAGATGTGCGTATATCCCAATCTGATGTGCCGCCTCTTCTTATATTGTTGTTGGATGTATATTGCCTCCAAATTCTTTTCGTTCACATATTGGGCTTGGCCCCCGCCCATTTGTTGTATTTGTCCTCTGTTCGTATGCCTCCTTTTAATTAAATGTCGAATACGAATAATCCCCCCCCCCCCCCCCCCCCCCCCCAATTGTCTTCGTCTTTTTTGTATCTTCAAATCATGTGCACCTCTTCAACAATAAAAAAAAAAAAAAAAACAATCTATATAGCAGCCAACCCTTTTCTTTTATAACCTCCACTAAAAATGTATCCATCGAATTGATATATGGCTGCGGCCATTAATGTTAAGTTTTAATTCATGTTGTGATTCCTTGGGTTAATGGGCTGCCACTAATTTTTTTGTAATTCTCATCTTCTTGCACATGCCCAGTTAATTTATGCAACATGTATTAATTTCAAAGTCACTTATAGCACAACTCAGAATTTAATTAATTTAGCCCATCAAATTGTGAAATAGAGATAGTGGTCTCGGCCTACTCAAGGAAGATAGCGGCAATTTTACTTCGGGCACTCTACTATGCCCAACTGGCTGGTTATTTTCATATTACTCGTTTTTGCTCCATTTGTATCAGGACCTGGCAAAACACAAAATAATATAATAGAATACTAAAACTAAATAAAAACAAATAAAATCTATACAATAATTATACAATCTACACGGGATAAATATGTGTATTTTACCCTACATCATTTGACGTGCACGCAAGTTAAAGCTGAACACCAGAAGCCGTCAGGTCTGCTACAACAGCCTGAACTCCCCACCTGGAAGTGGGAAATGGTGACTATGGATTTTATCACCAAGTTGCCAAAGACGAAGAGAGGAAATGATACTATTTGGGTTATAGTGGATAGACTGACTAAGTCAGCTCACTTCTTACCTATTAAGGAAACACACATCTCAGATAAGTTAGCTCAGTTGTACGTGGACGAGATTGTAGCTCTACACGGAGTGCCAGTATCTATCATCTCTGATAGGGATACGAGGTATACATCGCATTTCTGGAAAAGCTTCCAGCAATCCCTAGGCACTCGATTAAATTTCAGCACTGCATATCATCCTCAGACTGAAGGTCAAAGTGAGCGTACTATTCAAACAATGGAAGATATGTTAAGATCTTGTGTTATTGACTTAGGAGGAAGTTGGGATGATCATCTTCCATTAATCGAATTTTCATACAATAATAGTTATCATTCCAGTATACAAGCTGCACCTTTTGAAGCCTTGTATGGAAGAAAGTGCAGAATGCCCGTTGGGCAGAAGTTGGAGATGTCCAACTGACAGGACCTAATATAGTCCTGGAGACGACATATAAGATTGTACAGATACGAGATCGTCTCAAAGCTGCCAGGGATAGGCAGAAAAGTTACGCAGATGAAAGGTGTAAACCTCTAAAGTTTGAGGTTGGTGACAAAGTGTTACTGAAGGTATCACCCTGGAAAGGGTAATGCGATTTGGCAAGAAAGGCAAGTTAAGCCCAAGGTATATAGGACCATTCGAGATCATCGAATGTGTCGGAACAGTGGCTTATAAGTTAAATTTTCCTAAAGAGCTCAGTGGTATTCATAATGTATTCCACATCTGCAATCTGAAGAAATGTCTAGCTGATGAATCGCTACTCATACCACATACGGATGTGCACATAGATGGGAGCTTGAAATTTGTGGAAAAACCTTTGTCGATCGAGGATCGACAGGTTAAGAAACTTCAAAAGAAGCATGTACCAATCGTAAAGGTTAAATGAGATGCCCGTAGAGGTCCCGAGTATACGTGGGAGGTAGAGTCCACAATGAAAGAGAAGTACCCTTATTTATTTCAGTAAATCTCGAGGTCGAGATTTCTTTTAAGGGGGTGAGGATGTAACACCTCGTAAAATCATGACCAATATAATGAAGACACGTGTCATGAGTTTTAAACGTGTAATTGATTAAATATGAGGGACTAAAGTTGACAAACAAAGAAAGTATGTGAGTAAGAAGATTCAAAATGTCAACATTGGATAAATATACCTTTCAACGACCCTACATGATGTTTATACCCTTAAACGATTGAATTATGAATCGTATGAAGCCGTTTGTGGAAGAAAGTGAGAGTTTACAAACCGCGAGGGTTAAAAGTGTCAACATGTTTAATTTACACCTTTGAGTGACCTTTTAGCGAACCCGAACCTTTGTAACGATTAATTATGCTCATTAGAATAGGTGATAAAATTTTCACAAGGTTTCGATTCCGTATGAGAAAGTTATGCTAACATTTGTATGTAAGGGGTTAAAAGCGTCAACATTGAAATTTAAGGTTTTTCGGGTGATCATAAAACTAACCAAGGACTTAACAAAGTTTGGTTATGTCTTGGGGTCCTTAAAAATCAAATTGGAAGGTTAAAAGTGCAAAACAAGAAGTTAAAACCACTTTAAAAAGGACCAGGGACCAAAGATGCAAATTCTGAAACATGTTTTAACCTGATCCGAGAGCCATACCGGCCGCGTAAGACTCTCTTAAGTCTTACGAGGGCCGCTTGAAAACCACCAGCGAACAAAAAACATGGCAGGTGCCATTATCAGCCTGTTAACCGACTTATGTACATGGTTTTCGAATTTTTGAAGCGTGGCCAACAATTTTGCATGCCTAGGGACACCTGGGAACATCATACAACACTTGTAGACTTGTTTGGCATCATCTTATGTGATTTAAATCCATATATAAAGAGTTCATTGTTGCAACATTTAAACACCTCACTTGAAAACTTTCAAACACTTATTCTGGAGATTCCTGGAGCTCAAGACCACTTCCTAAGGATCATTAGTCGTGCATAGGACTTCAGTAAGTGTCCTTAACCTCTCTTAATTCAGTTTTACTTAGCTAAATGGCCCAAAGTCAAACCGTCGTAATTAAGGTTTGACTTAGTAATTAATCACTAATGGTCCAGTCAATTCTCGAATTAAAAGTAGCTTTGAGTTGGTAATTATGTGGGTAATAAACCCTTAAAAGGGCACCATCTGATTCCCACTCTAACTAGGTCAATTGTCGGGTCAAAGTTAATTATAAAAAGTCAACAGAAAGCAAATTTTCGCATAAACACATAATTAACAATGTAGAAGCCATGGAACCTGTTTTATCACTCATATAACTTGGTAATTAATGTAAGAATATGTCTAAGCATGTTCAACCCGACAATTTTCAGTTTAAGCTCGGTTCGTAACCGAAAGTCGCGAAAGTAGACTTTTGCTTTGACTTTCAGTTCTGACCCAATGTAGCATATTTTAGAAATGCCTTAGAGCTCTATTAGGACCAGGTTATAGATTAGTATAACCCTATGAGGTTATACAACTTGGTTCATTAGTTATTCGATTCATGTGCAAGTTTCCGTTATATGCCTAAATGTTGACCATAATGCCCTTTAAACCTTAAAATGAGATTTTTTAAAATGTGAGAGGACAAAAACCTTTGTTACTGATTTATAAACTTGTCCTAAAAATTTGACATCAGTTTGAGTTCTAGATTAGGAGTTATGCTCAATATCGTAATTAAGAAGCTTTTTATTAATTAAACGGCGTAATTAGCATAAAGCCTATCTAAACCCAAATTTTGACACCAAACTTTTTACCCACTGATGTAATATAATATTTTGGAATTTTTAAAGATTTTTAATTATTTTTAAGCTGAGCATAACATAGGGTTCTTGCTATAATTCGGTAAGTGTCGGTTATACCCTTTTCTTGAATAAAATGAGTTTTACATAATATTTTGATACCATTCTTTTTGCTACTGATTTTATATGACAAATAAAATATTTTGAAATTTATAAACTGATCAACAACTCAGATTTCCTGTTTAAACCCGAAAATTTCTTAAAACCGACTTTTACGCGTTTTAAGCACATAGTATGAATTAAAACTATTTTTAACATATAAGACTTAATACCTACTGGTGTTTTTAGTAAATTTTTATATTTTAACAGTAAGATAAAGTTTTGAACTCAGATTTCTAAATTGACCTTTTTAAAGCTTATGTGAAATTACCAAAATGCCCCTACGGTGCATAGTTTGGTTATAAAAGGTAAATTTCACATATATGCAATATCCTACTGTTATGACTTATAAAAATAAATGTTTTTACTGATTATATCAGACCTGAAACTCATATTAGTATTTAAACTCTTTTATAACCTTTAAAATGACCAAAATACCCCTACGAGGCATAATTTGAGTTTAAATCCATTTTGGGCATAATGGAAGATATCCTACTGATATCACAACATATTTAAGGCATATTAACTTAGGAAACCTGTTCATGACTCATTTGGTTACCCGTTACGCATTATTCGTGTTCGGTGTGGTTTATGTAACTAGTTTACATAAATTAGCCGAAACGGGTCAAACCTTATCGTTTTTATCTCAAAATCCAGAATGTGTTTAGTTTACCCATATTATACAAGTATACAAACTTGTCGGGTCTAAACCACACTCTAATCCGGTCATCGCTTAATCGTGCGTTTTGAACCGTATATCTTCTTTAAAACTAACGGGTCTAAGTTTAGGCTTAATTAAGACACGTTAGGAATCTAATAGGTTATTAAAACCTTCGTTCCCGATTAGGAGCCCAGTAAAAGCTACTTGCACTCGCTGATTTTGATATATACTTGCTCAGATAAATACTTTTAACTTATTTTCCCTTATACGGGCTTGGGGTATGGTATATACAATACCGCTTGGTCGGGCATTGAATTTTTAATCGTATAAAGGTTAATTTATTGAGATGACCCGTTTAAACTGTTTTGTTTGCTTAAAGCCTTTGGGGGGTTAATGACCATGTCCCGGATATCCTTAGCATCATTCATTGAAATGGCCACGACTTAAGCACGAGGTGTAGGCATACACCTGCCAGTGCATATATATATATATATATATATATATAAAGGTATAACCGCCGGATTCGAGAATAACTCGCCGCGGGACTATATCATGTGGTGTGTCTATTAATCTTTAACCCGGTATTCAACCCTGGCTACTGAACGTATAACGAACATGTAATTCTTTTACAAGTTTATATATAAATAATTATCCCAAGTTATAAAAGATTATTTTGTGCCATGTGCATTCAAATCAATTTTTCTTAAGCATTTTCAAAATGAGTCGGTTAATTGTATTTACCAGTGTAAACTGGCGTATTTTCCAAAAAGGCTAAGTGCAGGTACTAAACGGAATAGGCTGTCTACTCCAAGCATCAATAAAGAGTCTTGCAAGCTTAGATGTTATTAAATTTGTTGAACAATGATCTTTGATCCGCCTGTGGATCCTTACAACCGTTTTGTAATACATTTGATATTACTTTTTATTCGGTTTGTAATGATTTTATCTTTCGACTTCCGATGTGTATTAAACTGTGATAATATAAATTGTCTATGATATCAACTACGTCACAATACTCCCCACCGGTCATACGTGGAAATATCGGGGTGTGACACTACAAGGGACGAAATACTATAAACTGACTTACAGGAGAAGTGATCATTTAGAAGTGCTATGTTATTCTGATTCTGACTTTGCTAAATGCAAAGATGATAAGAAATCAACTTTAAGCTATATTTATGTGTGTAAAATGCAACATATAAATTACATCAAATAAGGCATAAAACTAACTCTTTTTAAGTACTAATATTGGAAAAAGAGTGTTTTTGTCTTCCTTTTGTATTTTCAGGATTAAATGAGCTAAAAAACGCAAAAGAAGCAAAAAGACAGCTAAATCCAACATAAATACAAGAAAAGGAACATTAGTGGACTGCCCGACCCCTCAACGGCACCTTCCAAAGCAAAATAGAGAAGTCAGAAGACTGAACACGCCCCGTGCTCAGCCAGCACGGGGCCGTGCCCAAGAAGCAGCAGAAAAGACAAACCTATAGAAGCTTCTATTGCCCACCACGGGTCGTGCCCAGCGGACACGGGGGCTTGTCGAAAGTACAGCAGGCGCATTTATTGTAATTGCGAATTACAATTAATGAGGAGAGAGAGTGTCAGACAGGCACGGGGCCGTGCCCAGCGGACACGGGGCCGTGCCCAGCTCTCTGTTCAGCCTATAAATAGGAGTGCTTGGATTCATTTCAACTCATCCCTTGGCACACCACCTCTCTCACACTTCATCCACCACCCACCACCATCACAACACCATCATCCACCACCATCATCCATTGTCCATCATAGAGTGTGTGAGTCGTCTCGGGATCCAAGATTGATCGTAAGAGTTCTTGACAATCAAGGCCATGTTTGCCTAAGTCTCTTACATCACTTGGTGAAGACAAAGTGTCTAGTATAATACTTTTTATTTCTAATCTTTTGCACTTTTTATTTGGTTTTGTATTAATGACTTTAATAACTAGTTACTTATGTTGAAGGTGATCTTTCCTTATCGTTTGTCCGTGGTGTCTTGGCATTATTTTACTGTCTATATAAAATAAAGGATTTTCACCATTCATATCTCCACGGTCTATATGGAGGTATGTTGGCTACCTGGTCGGGGGTTAAGGGAACGGTTTGGTAAAGGTCTTGCCATTGTTCAGCGTTTAGAGGTCCTGCAATGGACCTGGGTCAAATTTAGTAGGACCTCCTTCAATACTTCACGGTATTGGATGGCGGGGGTCCAAACTCTTTGATCCCCTCATAAGTTAACTACTATTAATACTATAACCCGGCTATTTAGGACTGTATCCCTGCTGACTCAGACTACTTAGCCGAGGGTAACGTCACCGCCAAAAGCGGGGCCTACCACAATACTGCATTAATAACTTAATTCATTATCTTCCAATAATCCACCCTTTTAGGATTGTATCCTTGCTGACTCAAACTACTGGGGTGAGGGTAACGTCACCTTCAAAAGAGGGGCCTACTACAATAACTAAGATAATCTCTTAATTATGTGCAAAAGTGCGGAAATAATCAAAGGTTATACTAGATACGAGTCGGAACCAAGTGATTCATCTTGTCTATCTGTTTTATTTTATTTTTATTTTCAGTATTTTAGTTAGTTTTTATCTTTTCTTAGTTTAAAACATTTTTCTAAACTTTTATTTTGATTAGACGTTGAGGATAAACCGGTACTAAAAGCTCTTGTGTCCTTGGACGACCTCGGTATCTTACCAACGCTATACTACACTCAACGATGGGTGCACTTGCCCATATGTGTGTTTAGTGTTAGTGAAATATCGTGTTTTATAAATTTAAAACTTGGCTAAAATAAGTGTTAAAAAGGGCTTAAAATATACACCTAATATATATAACACTTCACACGCATCAAGTTTTTGGCGCCGTTGCCGGGGACACAAGGATTTTAAGAAATCTTAAAATCGACGGCCTAATCCGTTTTTCAAAACTTTTTTTTTAAAAAAGCGCGCACATTTTTTTTTTTTTTGCATTTTAGTTTAGTGTTGCATTTACAGTTGCCTGTACACGGGGCCGTGTTCACTGAACACGGGGCCGTGTCCAGCATTTTCATAAAAACACACAGTAACAGAAGCTTGAACACGGGCCGTGCTCACTGAACACGCCCCGTGCTCAACGAAATCAGTAAATTTAATTAAAACGCCCAGATACAGATCCTGAACACGGGGCCGTGCTCACTGAACACGGGGCCGTGTCCAGCTTCTGTTTCCGTTTTTATTCTTGTTTTCTGATCTCGAGACTCGGTTGTGGTCTGCTGAGTGATTCTTATGGATCAATACTCAAGAGGTTACAACTACACCTATGAGGAGGATGATTATAGGGGTAATTATTGCACTAATTGTCGTAATGCACGTTCGATTCAAAATAATCACCCATATCAACCATCCAATTCATACACCTACTATGAGGAGCCCAGGTACGCGCCGTCAACTTCATACACATCCTATAAAGACCAAAGGTATGAACCTTCTCCCTCATACTCATATTTTGATGAACCAAGGTATGAGCCTTCTTACTCATACTTTGAGGAACCAAGATATGAGCAACCACCTTCATATGCTTATTATGAGGAACCATGGCGTGAACAACCCACCTCATATGAGTATTATGAAGAACAAAATTACGAACCTTATCCATCATATGCTTACAATGAAGGACAATGGTATGAACCATCAACTTCATATGGGTATTATGAGGAACAAAGGGTCGAACAACCGGATTCAAGCTTAGGATATAATGATTCTTTTTCTATAACCGAAGTGACCGATAGGATATTAGAACACATTAGAGTTATCGATCGATGTATAAAAGAAGCTCGCGCAAGGGAAGAGGAGTCCCGCGCAAGAGAAGAATTAAAAAAGGAAGAGATAACTGAAAATGTAAAAATGGAAGAACAAATAAGTGAAAAACCGACACATGAGTTAAACAACGAAAAAGGTGAGTCCGACAACGTTAAAATCCAAGAAGAGTCTAATTTTGAAGAAATTAATCTCTTGACACCTTCTTTCGAAAATCATTGTTTAGTACCCACTCATGCTAAGTTTTTAAAAGAGTTAAACACTAACACTAAAATTGACGAAACGGTAAGTGTTAAGTTAACTAATGATCAAACTTCACTAATAAATGAAGACCCATTTGAAATGAACATTACATCGGTTCCATGTTTCTTTCAAAATGCGTTTATTAGTAATGTCACAATCGATAAAGATCTTTGTGTTAACATAATGCCTAACTACATTTTCGAAAAATTAAGTATTAGTGATTTTTCTCCACTTCAAATACCCATTTTTCTATCCAATCGGAAAGTAATAAAATCAATCGGTATAGTTGAAGATGTCTTGGTTCAAACAAATCAAATGGTAATCCCAACCGACTTCGTCATCCTCGATGACGCTCCTCTAGTGTTGGGATGACCATTTGTAAAAACTCACGAAGCTTTGAAAAACCGGAAGTTCAATAATCTACCTCTTCAATTAGGGGCATTTAAAAGAAGTGTCGATCTCGAACGATCAATGAAATATCCATTCGGCAATAATGACCCCCTAATTGAAGATGAAGATGAACCACCCGATACAAGTGAAGAGATTGACCACTTTGTTGAAGAAGAGGTCGCCATAGAACAAACTTTTAAAGTTCTTGATCGAAACGAGCAACCAAATAAGGAGTCTCCTAAAGACCCACCACTTGAGCTCAAAGAACTTCCAAAAGGTTTGGAATATGCTTTTCTAGACAAAGATGGTAAGTTACCTGTCATTATTTTGTCTAAATTAGATAACTTAGAAAAAGAAAAATTAATTAATCTTTTGAAAAAACACAAAAATGCAATAGCTTGGAAACTTGTGGACATAAAAGGAATTAGTCCTTCTATGTGCACACACAAAATTTTGATGAATGATGACTACAAATCGGTCATACAACCACAACGTCGAGTAAATCCAAATGTTCAAGAAGTGGTTTAAAACGAAGTCATCAAGTTACTTGACGCCGGACTTATCTATCCTATCTCCGATAGTCCTTGGGTGAGTCCCGTCCAAGTAGTTCCAAAGAAAGGAGGTATGACGGTAATAACTAACGAAAAGAATGAACTAATACCAACGAGAACCGTCACAGGATGGAGAGTATGTATAGATTATAGACGATTAAATGAAGCAACAAGAAAGGATCATTTTCCTTTACCCTTCATTGATCAAATGTTAGAAAGATTATCCGGTCATAAATTTTACTGTTTCTTGGATGGTTTTTCAGGTTACTTTCAAATCCCGATAGCACCCGAAGACCAAGAAAAGACAACTTTCACATGTCCCTATGGAACTTTTGCTTATCGACGCATGCCGTTTGGTCTATGTAATGCCCCCGCAACATTTCAACGTTGCATGGTGGCCATTTTCCACGACATGATAGAAAAAACAATGGAAGTCTTTATGGACGACTTTTCTATCTTTGGGGATTCATATGACCAATGCCTCGATAACCTTGAACGAATGCTATCCCGATGTGAGGAAACTAACCTCGCCCTTAATTGGGAAAAATGCCATTTCATGGTAACGGAGGGAATAGTACTCGGTCACAAAATCTCAAGGGAAGGAATGGAGGTGGATCGAGCCAAAATAGATACCATTTCTAAATTACCACCTCCATCCTCCGTAAGAGCTATCAGAAGTTTCCTAGGGCATGCCGGATTCTATAGGCGGTTTATCAAAGACTTTTCTAAAATCTCTAGGCCTCTAACGAAATTACTTGAAAAAGATGCTCCTTTCATCTTTGACAAAGATTGCAATCAAGCATTTCTAACCCTAAAGGAAATGCTAGTCAATGCACCTATCATGATAGCGCCTGATTGGAAATTTCCTTTCGAAATCATGTGTGATGCCAGTGACTTTGCAGTTGGAGCTGTCTTGGGACAGAGAAAAGAAAAGCATTTCCACCCAATCTATTATGCTAGTAAAACACTTAATGATGCACAAGAAAATTACACAACAACCGAAAAAGAGTTACTAGCTGTGGTATTTGCTTTTGATAAATTTCGTTCTTATCTTGTTCTTTCTAAAACTATAGTCTATACAGACCATGCAGCCATTCGATATCTCTTCAAGAAGCAAGACGCAAAACCACGTTTGATTAGGTGGATTCTACTCCTCCAAGAATTTGACATTGAAATCAAGGACAAAAGAGGAGCAGAAAATACCGCAGCAGATCATCTTTCACGCTTAGAGGACCCAGCTTTAGAGGCAACCAGGGACGAGCAAATCAACGAAAAATTTCCAACTGAGTCCCTGGAAATGGTGGAATATAAGGAAGAACCATGGTACGCCGACTATGCTAACTACCTAGCTAGCGGTATAGTCGCAAAAGGATGGCCACATCATCAAAGAAAAAAATTCTTTGCCAATGTAAAACATTACTTTTGGGAAGATCCATATCTTTTCAAAATGTGTGCCGACCAACTCGTCAGACGATGCGTACATGGTAGAGAAGCACGAAGAATTCTCCGCCATTGTCATGAAGGTCCATACGGAGGACATCATGGTGCTGCCAGTACCGCACGAAAGGTATTCGATTCAGGGTTTTATTGGCCAACCATTTACAAAGACGCCCAAAGTCTTGTAAAGACATGTGATGCTTGCCAAAGAACAGGTAATATTTCTTCCAAAAACGAAATGCCACAAAATGGCATTCTTGTTTGTGAAATATTTGATGTGTGGGGACTCGACTTTATGGGACCTTTCCCACCATCGAAAGGAAACAAATATATACTTGTGGCAGTAGATTACTTGTCTAAATGGGCCGAGGCCGAGGCACTTCCAACAAATGATGGAAGAGTCGTGGTAAGATTTCTGAAAAAATTATTCTCTCGTTTTGGCACACCTAAAGCTTTAATAAGTGATAGAGGTACCCATTTTTGCAACCATCAACTTGAAATTTTTTTAACAAGATATGGGGTCTATCACCGGGTTTCGACAGCGTATCACCCTCAAACAAACGGACAAGCCGAAGTGACTAATAGAGGTTTAAAACGAATACTCGAAAAAACCGTAGGGTTAAATAAAAAGGAATGGGCTGATAAATTAGACGATGCTTTATGGGCTTTTCGAACTGCTTATAAAACAACAATAGGTGCAACCCCATATAAGCTAGTTTATGGAAAAAGTTGTCATTTGCCAGTAGAAATTGCACACAAAGCCTACTGGGCAATCAAAAATGTAAACTTAGATCTAGAATTTGCTGGTAAAAATCGATTTTGTCAAATAAATGAATTAGACGAGCTTAGGAATTATGCATACTCAAACTCTGAAATTTATAAGGAAAGAATGAAAAATTTGCATGACAAACACATTAAACCTAATGAATTTCGGGTAGGAGATTTAGTTCTTTTGTTTAATTCACGACTTCGATTGTTTCTTGGTAAATTAAAGTCTAGGTGGTCAGGACCTTTTTCCATCACCCATATTTTTCAACACGGTGCAGTAGAAATTAAATCTCGAAATGGGCCACCATTTAAAGTCAATGGTCAACGGCTGAAACTCTATCAAGGATTCATTGAGGATGAGGAAGAAGAAATCTCGCTTCAAACGGTGGAAGAATAAAAACATCATGCCTGGTAAGTTACGAACGATTGAAACGACAAAATAAAGCGGTAAGTTTTCTAACCATAGCTTATGGGAAAAAGGGGCACTCACACGAGCACTAAAAAAAAAAAAAAGCATGCTCGGCACGAGGCCGTGTCCGCTGGACACGGGGCCGTGTTCGCGCTGCAGACGGGATAAAACCCCTTTTTCAAAACAGTTTCTTAATTCCACACGCCCCGTTTCCCCACAAAAGCTCTGGTTCCAGGCGATTTTTCACGAAATTTCGGCGTCTCCTATCGATCTAACAACATCAAGGTATGATTCTATCACTCTTAGTAGTTAGATTAGTTACTTGCATGTAGTTAAAACACCAAAAATTTGGGGAAAAATCTAGGGTTCTTGAAGTTCATCCGGATCAAACCTCAAATTTTTGTTTAGATCTGTTTGCATTTAGTTAGATTAGTGTTAAGGAAAGTAAATACACTTAGATTGTTCAAAGATTCACCCGATCTCTTACAAAAACCCCAAACCCTTGTTCTTGAACCGAAAAAGATAAAATTGATAGGGTAAACGGGATATTTTGGGAAAAACGGTGTTTAGGGTTTCATTTTCGGGGGAAACCGCACCTATTGGACCAAAAATTTTCAAGTTTTTGAAACCGGGTCGAAAAATGAAGTTTTTGAGTAACAGACCTCTGGACACGGGGCCGTGTCCGCTGGACACGGGGTCGTGTCCAGCCCGCTGTTTGCAGTTTTGTCCGAAAACATTTCTGTTTAGTGCTAACTTTTGGTGTACTCTTGCAGATGGCCAGGAAGTTTACAAGATTCAACGCCAATGAGTTAGATGCAAGAGCTCGATACGGGCTTCTTCAAACAAGGCCAGAGGAACACCCGAGGCAGGCATGCACAGAACTGCTAACCATGGTGAATCAAATTGACCGTTTCAACAACATTGTCACGGGACCACTCAGAGTCGCACTAACAACCCGACTCCGTTCCGTCCATGAATGCACCTTGGAATTCTACAGCACCTTTGCATTCACTTCAAGGTGCGACCCGTTCGATAATGACGGGGTGTCATTCCGGTGTGGCGGGACGAGGTATTCGATCTCCATGGCACAATTCGGGTCGATTATCGGGTTGTATGCGGAAGAGGATGCGGGAAACGAAGAAAATACAGGGGGATTGAGAGAGATTGAAGACAACGAGCGCCAAGCCATGTGGGCTCAGATTGGGGAAGGGTTCTACAATCCGAGCAGCACTAAGAGTACCAAGCTGAGGGATCCGCTATACAGATACATTCATAGGCTCCTCGGCTACTCTCTTAGCCAAAGACATGACAGTGGTGGCGTCGTTGGGTTAAGAGATTTGCTTGTCCTCCATTGCATTCACAACCGCAGGCCGCTCGATGTTCCGTTCCTCATGCTCCGAAACATGCATCACAACCGCCTTGCTAGTGCACCAACTCCTATTTTCTTTGGGGGATGGGTGTACCGTCTCTTCAAGCACTTCGCCCACATTCCGAGGTCATTTGAGAGGAGCCCATGGTCGGGAACGGTGGATATTCACATATGCCGCTCAATGAACCTAATTTATGAGGCAGAAGACGGGACGGTAACCTTTCAGAGGATGCAAGGTCATGCATGGAACCCGCAGGAAGCGCTTGTCCTCCCAGCTCCGCAACATCATCAGTACCACTACCAACCCCACGGTGATCCGGGCCAATCATCCTCCTCGGGAGGTGGTTTTCCTAATTTTCAAAGTTTGCATGATTTGTTGCAGGAAAACCTCATGTGTACTCGGAACACCTATAACATGGCGAGCAACACCTACCACCGGGTCGGAGCTATTGAGAGAAACCTATCCGAGATACAAGACGATGTCGGATACATACGAGACCACATTGCACGCCATGGAGGGGATGATGACGATGATGATGATGATGATGCTATGGAATAGGCGGGAGGAGAATAGGAGGAAGCGGTTGATGGATGACTCCCCAGGTTAACCCTATGCAATCTTGAACAATTGATGGCCTGTGTGCCAAGTGTTAGACAATTTACTTTTCCTAACTATTTTCTGCATTTTATTTTTCTTTTTCTTTTACTTTATGCTTGGAACAATTAACTATGGTAATTTAGGATGTTTGTATTGCTTGGTGTGGTATTAAGTGATGAAACAGGTACAAACCGAGGCTTGGAATGCTAAGCCTCAGCACTTATAGGGCCAGGATGGATAAACCGGAGGAAGAAACCTGTTTTTTAGGCTTTCAGACTGTCCACACGGGGACGTGTCCAGCCAACACGCCCCCGTGCTCACCTCCCAGACCTGCTGTTTGGCTACTGTCCTGCAGATTTTTGTCAGACACGTGGCCGTGTCCAGTGGACACGGGGCCGTGTTCACCTTCTGTAAGTTCTCGTTACTGGCAGTTCGCCACGGGGTCGTGTCCAGTGGACACGGGGCCGTGTCCAGACTACCAGTATCATAAACCTTTGCTTTCTAACACCATTTTACACATCCAATCAACCTAAAAATTTATTTTTGGGACACATTGAGGACAATGTGTAATTTAAGTGTGGGGGGGATGCTAAAACCTTGAATTTTGCAAGTCCTAAATACAAGCCTTACACAAAACTCTATTGGAACCGCTAATCACCCCAAATTTTTTTCAAAAATTTCATTTTTCTTACTTGTCTATGTTTAACTCGGGAAATTCAAGTTCTCAAAAAGGTTATATTTTTACGAATTTACAACCGATAGCGTAGTGATAAAAAGAACCAACATAAGAAAATTATGAAAAGGCATGACAAACTTAGTTAAAATTTGATTATATATAGTTGATCACATAAAAACCCATTCCCACAAAAGTGAGTTTTGAGCCTTTATTGAGCATACAAATTTACATCCTTAGACTAAATGCTCATCTTTCGTTTCTTGTGTGAATAGCCGCTTGGTTCTTACAACTCTAGAACTTGCCATGACGATACATTCCCGGTCCTTATCAACTTAAACCCGAGTAAGTAAATGATGGAGGCATTAGGACTAACCCCTTTTTATTTCTACACCATTATTTTTCTTTTTCTTTTACCACCTACCCAAAAATCCCCCTAGTTAGCCCCTTTGAGCCTAAACCTTTTCATTTCATCACCCAAACCAAAAACCCTTTTACCCACCAAAACCTTTTTCATTAACCCTTTGTTTTAGTAACAAGTTCGGTTTTTCGTGAAAAAAAAAAATGTGTTGATGATGAAGCAAAAAGAAAATAAACAAACAAGTTCATCAAAAATAACTTTGTTTGAATAAAAGCTTCATCAAAATAAAAAGTTGCAAAAATAGAAAGACCTACGAAAACCGACACTTGTTACGTTTTTCGCCCTTTTTTCTACTAACCACTAACCACTAACCCAACCACCTACCTTTAACCCAAGCCTAACCCTTAACCCACAAAGTCCTCTTGATATCTACAAAGGTATAAAAGTTAAAAAGGAGGAGGATTGATTGCTTGGCAAGCCTATGGTAGGAATAAGTTCCATGCCGCTCTCGAGTGATTCACTAAAAATACACCTTCGGCCGAGTGTGAGTGATTTCTCCCGCAAGGTATGTGAACTTGTATATAAATGGAATTTTAAAAAGGCATGTTATGCCCAAATAAGTAATTTCTCCTATGAAAAGTTCTAAATAAATCATTACGAATAGGAGTGTAAATAAATAAAAATAAAATCCAAAAAGATCTTGGATATCCCGACACTCTACGACAAGCTCAAAACCTTCTCTTCTACCCATTCCATTTGGGAGTGTAAGCCACATATTAAAGAGTTTTGCTTGAGGACAAGCAAAAGTTCAAGTGTGGGGGTATTTGATGTGTGTAAAATGCAACATATAAATTACATCAAATAAGGCATAAAACTAACCCTTTTTAAGTACTAATATTGGAAAAAGAGTGTTTTTGTCTTCCTTTTGTATTTTCAGGATTAAATGAGCTCAAAAACGCAAAAGAAGCAAAAAGACAGCTAAATCCAACATAAATACAAGAAAAGGAACATTAGTGGACTGCCCGACCCCTCAACGGCACCTTCCAAAGCAAAATAGAGAAGTCAGAAGACTGAACACGCCCCGTGCTCAGCCAGCACGGGGCCGTGCCCAAGAAGCAGCAGAAAAGACAAACCTATAGAAGCTTCTATTGCCCACCACGGGCCGTGCCCAGCGGACACGGGGGCGTGTCGAAAGTACAGCAGGCGCATTTATTGTAATTGCGAATTACAATTAATGAGGAGAGAGAGTGTCAGACAGGCACGGGGCCGTGCCCAGCGGACACGGGGCCGTGCCCAGCTCTCTGTTCAGCCTATAAATAGGAGTGCTTGGATTCATTTCAACTCATCCCTTGGCACACCACCTCTCTCACACTTCATCCACCACCCACCACCATCACAACACCATCATCCACCACCATCATCCATTGTCCATCATAGAGTGTGTGAGTCGTCTCGGGATCCAAGATTGATCGTAAGAGTTCTTGACAATCAAGGCCATGTTTGCCTAAGTCTCTTACATCACTTGGTGAAGACAAAGTGTCTAGTATAATACTTTTTATTTCTAATCTATTGCACTTTTTATTTGGTTTTGTATTAATGACTTTAATAACTAGTTACTTATGTTGAAGGTGATCTTTCCTTATCGTTTGTCCGTGGTGACTTGGCATTATTTTACTGTCTATATAAAATAAAGGATTTTCACCATTCATATCTCCACGGTCTATATGGAGGTATGTTGGCTACCTGGTCGGGGGTTAAGGGAACGGTTTGGTAAAGGTCTTGCCATTGTTCAGCGTTTAGAGGTCCTGCAATGGACCTGGGTCAAATTTAGTAGGACCTCCTTCAATACTTCACGGTATTGGATGGCGGGGTCCAAACTCTTTGATCCCCTCATAAGTTAACTACTATTAATACTATAACCCGGCTATTTAGGACTGTATCCCTGCTGACTCAGACTACTTAGCCGAGGGTAACGTCACCGCCAAAAGCGGGGCCTACCACAATACTGCATTAATAACTTAATTCATTATCTTCCAATAATCCACCCTTTTAGGATTGTATCCTTGCTGACTCAAACTACTGGGGTGAGGGTAACGTCACCTTCAAAAGAGGGGCCTACTATAATAACTAAGATAATCTCTTAATTATGTGCAAAACTGCGAAAATAATCAAAGGTTATACTAGATACGAGTCGGAACCAAGTGATTCATCTTGTCTATCTGTTTTATTTTATTTTTATTTTCAGCATTTTAGTTAGTTTTTATCTTTTCTTAGTTTAAAACATTTTTCTAAACTTTTATTTTGATTAGACGTTGAGGATAAACCGGTACTAAAAGCTCTTGTGTCCTTGGACGACCTCGGTATCTTACCAACGCTATACTACACTCAACGATGGGTGCACTTGCCCATATGTGTGTTTAGTGTTAGTGAAATATCGTGTTTTATTAATTTAAAACTTGGCTAAAATAAGTGTTAAAAAGGGCTTAAAATATACACCTAATATATATAACACTTCACACGCATCATATATCTTTATGTAGCAGGTGGACCTATCTCATGGAAGAGTCATAAACAACAGTTAACCACAATTTCCACAATGATGGCAGAATACATTGCTGTTTATAACGCAACCTGTCATAGAATGTTGCTTAGAAATCTGATCACTGGACTCAAAATCGTTAATTACATTTCTAGACCATTGAAGCTTTATAACTCAGCTGCCGTTAGTTTCTCAAATAGTAACAGTTCGACGGGAGCTGGTTTATATCTCGATACAAAGTATTTGTTCGTACGTGAACGAGTTGAGGAAAATAATCTTTGTATTGAGTTTATTAGTACTAAAAATATGCTTGCGAATCCGATGACTAAAGTTTTCGAAGAACATGTTTCGAATATGAGATTTACTAAAGACCTTATTTAATAGCATATTGTACTAACTTATGTTTTAATTAATGAAATTTCCTTAGTTTTGATTTTGTATGTCTCTAACATATGTTCTGCCGGTATAATGACATATAGACAAATATATATATAAATACAAATCAAACATTAAAAGGCTTACGTGCATATTTTGATCATAACTATTAGTTTTTAAATTGAGGCTGTAGTATAACTAATGGGAGTCTTGAGTCGAATGATGATTCAACGGCTGTATTTCTCTACTACGGTTCTTGGTTTAAAACTAAAATGAGTATTAACTCCAGATCAGACTTATCTAATACTCATGATAAATAATTACTCAGTTAAGTGGGAGAATGTAAGATTAAATATAATTATTGTAGTATATTTAATTGTGTAGCCATTATAATCATTTATATTATATAGATCAAAATATATTATACCTGTTATATAATTAGTTGGTAATTATTGATGGACCATATTACCCTTATTAACTAATTAGGTTTTCTCTTGGGTGTATATATAAGGAGATAACTAGAGAGGTTAAAGGTTAGACACTAAACATAACATCACCATAATCGCCATCTACTCCTCTCTCTCCAACCGAATTCCAACCCTAGAATTTGGTTTCACCATCATCATCTTACACCCTAAGGAGGAACCAGATCAAGCTGACAATTATGTCGAATTCAAGGGCTGCGTCTCTAACTGGATTCTCTGCTGGCCTGTCTGTGGTTACATGTATTTCTTTATGTTTTCCATTATGTTTATACAGAACTGATCAACATTTCAGTGACAAAAACTAACGGAGTTGGCTCTAGAGACTTATAGAGTAGCGTTTTTCATAAGACAAGGACTCAGAAGACGAAATTTGTGTTATAATGACTCATCTTGATACCCTCCCTAAAGTTTAGAGACGCAAATGACATTTTACTCTTGTTTTTTTATATGGGTAGATCCATTAAACATAATTGTCATATGTAAAACGCGAATACAAAATAAAGGACGAGGGCATGAATTATAAACACCGGTTTCCCTCGTAAAATTATCTAAAGAGAAAAGTTAACAAAGTTTCACACGTAAAGTTCAGCTCAACTATATTTATAATAAAAAAACGTAAATTTTTTTCTAAGTACGTACTCTGGAAAATGTATTTTTTTTAAATAAGCAACACAAAGATAATATTAATCGAAATCCATGCTTATTAATTAAAACCAAGTTTGATTAGACAACAGTACAAAACTAACACCAAATTAAGATGAGATACAATGATGCATACGTACA
This sequence comes from Helianthus tuberosus, assembly GCA_030545235.1. NCBI lineage: Eukaryota > Viridiplantae > Streptophyta > Magnoliopsida > Asterales > Asteraceae > Helianthus > Helianthus tuberosus. Next base: position 178,044,199 of record CM060442.1, read on the forward strand.
AAAGAAACATATATCCAGTAACTCTGTTGAACCAACAAAATGAGGTGATACATGGTTTAAAAGTAAAAGACGCATATAACTTAAAGACAAAATATCTTTCTTAGTGATTATTGGAACACACCATCATTAACATCATCACCGACGACTGACTTCCGATTACCCCAATCGCTTCTTATTGCCGCTAGCACGTGATGATGGTACTGCTGTTACAATATATAAGAAATGAGATATGCACACATAACACAATTCACATTATTTGAACATAAAGATATCCAATATATCTGAGTGTAATAGTTATTACTGATTATTGAAAAACTACTGACCTTTTGTCTTGTTGTGTTTTTTATCATCCCAACACTTCCAGCAGCCACCCTTGCTGTGATCATGTTTTGCTGGCGGTGGTGCAACTCCTACTCTTGCTTGAACAACTATCATCATAGAGGAAATGAGAGCAAGGGCAAAAACAATTGCCAAGAAAGAAGCAAAACCACCATCAAATCTCATCTTCATAACTCAAATGATGTGTAGCATTTGTTTCACTAATATTGTGTGTGTATATTATATTGCTAGCTTTTTAGTATGCCAATGACTCAAGGTTACGTTCTTTTTGATTTTTTTAATACGCCCAAAATAGCGAAAGTCTCCGGGGACACTTAATGGTTTGTGGTAGTTGTGAAGGTAAACCAAGAAAATTGAGCCATGGTAGGATGTTGTCTCACATCATATGCTGCAATTTGACTTTTAAGGCTCATGTTTGACTTTAATTTGCACAAGAAATTCTTCCACTCTCTTTGTTGAGAGATGCATCCATAAATAGATTATTGAGTAAAGTGTAATTTTACCCTCTGGGTTTAGGCCAATTGGCACTCTTACCCCCCTAACGAAATAATTGCAATTTTACCCCCAACGTTTGGTGTTATGTCGCAAGTTTACCCCCCGGCGTCAAACTCTGTCAAGTCAACGTTTGTTTGACTGTTAATAACGTGTGAAAAGTCATTTTTGCCCCTATCTTATTAAAATTAAATAAAAAAATCAAGAATATTACATCAAGTTCATCATCATCATCAGTTCAAGAACAAATCTGACTATCCACCATTTTCTTGTCCATATATCACAGCCAACTCCATTCTTATGGGAGGTAAACGCCAAACAATCACAAGAATTCAAGCATCCCACCTCTTCAACTTGGCCATTTGCATTCAAAAGCCACAAGTTGGTACAACCATTACCCTCGCAACTTTCTACCATAATTGTTCAGCATCAGTTTAACACATAATACTAAACATTAATCCAACAAAAAGAACATGAATTTCTAAGTTTGACTCATGATTTCATAATCAATCAAGAATACCCAAAAACTAGGGTTTTAAAGAAGAAGAAGAAGAATCAGCAAACAACGCCATCTTCTTACCATTGGATAGATATTCTTGACGAGTGTCTAGCAACGGCGACGAGTGTCCAGCAACGGCGGCGAGTGTCCAGCAACGGCGGCGAGTGTCCAGCAAAAGCAGCGACGGCGAGTGTCCAGCAACCAGGGGCATACCCACCCTAAGCCAAGGGTGGGCGGGCGCACCCCATGAAAAAATATTTTTTAGTGTTATTTTTTGCCGGAAATCCCAACCGTACCCCTTGAAATTTTTCACCCGCACCCCTTGAAAATTTTCAACCGCCCCACTTAGAAAAAAATAATTATTAACCACTTATTCACTTAATTATTTAATTCAATCAAAGCCCAATCTGCAATCAATTTTTATTAACACAAGCCCAAACCCAACCTAAAGAAATTTGAACTAAATAAAATAACTCAAACCCATCCACCCATTCCATTTCCAAATCACGCCCCCAAAAAAACTCCCAGCTACTTGACGTCACTGCTCACGACCTGGTGGTTTTTTTACCGGAAAAAACCAAAATTCCGGTTGGACCGACCCATATTACGTCAGAAATGCAATATAGAACTAGTATGGTTTATTTATTTATTTATTTATTTATTTATTTTGTTTTATGTGATGACTAGGAGAAAATATAGATGTGTAAGGGTTTAATATTTTTATATTTTTTTTTTATTTTTTTGCTGTTCTAGACTTGTAGTTAAATGATTTTGTTGTTTTATTTAAAGCTTTGTTTGTATAAATGATTAGTTACAAGTAATCAACATTTAATATTAGGGCTTGAATAAAATATAATTGAAAGTTATGGGCTATACTATGGGTGAACATGATTGTTTATTTTGTTTAAGTGTTTGATGTTTTATGAATTTATAGAGAAAATTATATGTGTTAGGAACAATGAGTAAGAATGTAATGAACTTATGGTGTGTTTAGTGTCTTTGGATGATATTTTGGATATATATATATAAAACCTGCAGGGCACAATTTTAAATACGTTTGTAATTTGTAATGACGTTTGACGTGTTTTTGATGATTTATAAATTTTAGTTTGATGTTGTTTTGTTTTACATGATCCGACCCGACCCGCGAACCGATATTTTTATATAGCTAGGGGCCTAAAATCTTTGAAAATATTCCGCACCCCCAGGAAAAAAATCCTGGGTCCGCCACTGCCAGCAACGTAAGTGCCTTGCGGAAGAAGTGGCTTGTGGTCGGAGATGGGTGGAGCTTGACGGCGATGATGTTCTTGAAAGAAGTGGCTTGTTGCTGTTAAGTATATTGAAAGAGGTGAAAAGGTGAGTTTGTTGGAGATGATGTTCTTGAATATGAGATTATAAATAATCACAATACCACTGAGAGCTTTGCTTGTTGCTGAGTGGATAAGTTTTCTTTTCTGGGTCTTTTTCTTTTTATATATGCTACATCAGTTATCAAGCTACTGTGTTGATCTGTTGTTAAATGTGTACCCTATGATTTGTTGTTTTGATAAGGTGAAGTGATTTTGAGTTTAGGTTTTCGTTGGATCTGCTTTTTAATGCCATAAATGCACATGGGTTTGTGTTTCATTCAGTTATTTATCTGGTTGAGATGTAAATCTGAGATATAAATTGAATAACATATTTAACTTGACGGTATCTAGATAATGTTGTTGAGGATGTATCATGAAGTTGTTTTTAAGCAGTTTTCAGGGGTGAATCAAGTTTTTTGTTGTTGAATATGTGCTCATTTACTTCGATTTGAACTGGGTTTGGATCTAATTGCATTAAGGCGGATTTATAGATCAGGACATTAGTTTTTAAGTTTTATGGTGGCTGGAGGTGGCAGTGGTGGTTGTGGTGGTGAATGGCGGTGGCAGTGGTGGCAGGGGGTAATAACACAGAGTAGAACAAAACACAGGGGGTAATATGAAAGGTCATTATAGTCATTTCAAGTTATAGTTAACAGATCTGTTAACAAAATTGACGTCGGGGGGTAAACTTGCGACATAACACCAAACGTTGGGGGGTAAAATTGCAATTATTTCGTTAGGAGGGGTAAGAGTGCCAATTGGCCTAAACCCCAGGGGGTAAAATTGCAGTTTACTCTAGATTATTTGATAAATAACTTTAGTGATATATAAAAATCTGTTGAATAGTTTTGGTGCCGAAAATTTGGTGAGTTGTGATGTTAAATGTAACTTCTTTTTTTTAACTGCTAATTTTTTCCTCTTAAATACTTACACCATTAAAGATTGAATCTTAGTCTTCCCATAAGAGATAATTTCTTTTAACCATTAGGCTATAACCTAAGTGGCTCTTAAATGTAACTTCTATCAGTCCTTTTTTAACAACAAATTATTATAGACTTAATTACCGGTCTCTCCACAAGAGATAATTACTCTTAACCACTAGGCTATAACCTAAGTGGCTCTTAAATGTAACTTCTATCAGTCCTTTTTTAACACCAAATTTTTATAAAGTTAATTACCATTTAATATTGCGGAATGCAAATTTGAACCCACATCATTTGAGTGGGAAATGAGCATCATGCAATTAGACCACTTGGTTATAGTTACTTCTATTATTCTTGTAACACAATTAGGTGTTATTTGTTTTTTCAGAAGTAAAACGTCTACAGTATGTGAACCACATCTGTAGCTGAAGAGGTGGACAAAACCTCTGCAGTCTTCAATAAGAAGACTGTTTGTTTATTAACTTCTGCGAGCTGATGAAATAAACTGATTTTATTTAACTTAAAAGAGTTTTTCAACATTCAAACATATTAACTTCTGCGAGCTAATGAAATAAACTGATTTTATTTAACTTAAAAGAGTTTTTCAACATTCAAACATAAATAGTAGTTATACAATACTGAAATGATACTCATAAAAAGACAATAACATTCAAACATAAATCTAGAACCATCCGCGCTTAACTCCATCTTCATTATCTTCAAACGTTCGACCTCAGCGGTCAAGGTGTCATTTAGAGCTGCCAAGAGTCCCACAAAAAAACAAAGATTAAAACGTCATTTGTTATATCATTTTCCACAACTCTTTCATCTCATTTTCATCATATAAATAAAATGCTGTAATGCTAACCATATAATATAAAATACCGTTTAATTCATACCATCCTGAAGGTGTGCTTGCCCTTCCATCGCTTGCAGACTAAACTCTAGCTCATTATTTTGACTTGTTAAGCTAGTTAGATCTCTCTGTAAAGAAACAAGATCATTAGAATTTAGAAATAACATTAAAAACAATTTTTTTATTAAAAAAACAAAAAGCAATATTGAAACTTTATGAACTTTCACCTGCAGTAATGTAACCTGTGTAAACAATGTTGTTGCTTCAATCTGTAAAGTTTGAACCTTGTTTTCAAGTTCTGTAATATACCGGATCTTTCTTTCTTTAGAACGAGCAGCCGATTGTCGATTATCCAAAATCCTATTCATGGAAGACAACAACCTATTAAAGATCATATTTCACTATTTATGGCTTCCTTTTTCTGATTCGATGCAGCGGCGGCGTGGCAGGGGAAGGAAGAGGGTTTCGGCCGCGACGTGGAGAAGAGGAGGAGCGACAGCTGTGTGGAGGGGAGAAGGAGCTAGGGTTTTTTTATTTTTGGTGTTTGTGTTTGTGGTATTTGAGCAAAAAGAAAGAATGAAGAAGAGGTTTGAAGACTTGAGTCCACATCTGCCCCAAGAAGAGGACGTGCAGACCTTTTTTAATGAAAGATTTTCGAGAAAACAAACAGTCTTCAGACCCAAAGGTCTGCGCGTCGCAGACATAAGAGGTCAGAAAGCTATTCTTGAAAAAAAACAAACAGCCTCTTACGAATCGTTGAATCATTTCTTTCACCTAATGACGTTCAAGCATTAGATTTGAAATCTATCAAATTTATAAGATTTAATTTCACTCAATATCTATAAAAAAGTGGTATGCAGAAACAACAAAGGGCATAAATGTCCTTTCTTAGCAGAATTCAGCGATTGTGGGGATAGTGTTGTGGAATTTTTAGAAAACCGGATGATTAGAGAAGCGTGTAATCACTCTCAGATCAAATTATTTTGGTGGTTCACCCAATAATTTAATCGGATACAACTCTGATTTTCGAGAAATTGAACCAGGGTTTGTTGTTGTGAAAATTATCTAAACCAGAAGAAGAAAGCAACAAAAAACTGTCTACGAATTTTGGGGTTAGGGATGGTTAACTTCCATTAGGGAGTTATTTCAATTTTAAGACAAAACTGCCTACTAAAACTGCCAATTTTTGATGTTTCGACCCCAGCCAGGGGCTCTTCCCCTTGGACCTCGCCAGGGGCTGCCGCCCCTTGGACCCTGCTCCCAGGTGCGCTGCCCCCGTACCCTCGCCAAGGGAGCGTTGCCCCCTTGGAACCCCCGTAGAGTACGGGCTCCGCCCGTACACTTCGAATTATAATAACTCAAACAAGCGTGCACTCCCGCACCTCCTAACTTGCTTGATGTGTATTATTATTCGCTTTGATCACCAACTCAATCCCGATTACATTAAAATATCTAACAAATAGCTGGAGCCATGGAGTTTGTGGTGGTTTCAAACAACAAGATGTTATAGTTGTAAGAATCGTTGCACTTATTCATATAGTTTAGCTAGAGGAATACGCTACAACAATGCGCGTTTATTAACAAAACCTCATTGTTAAATGAGCAATAAGTGTCGCTGTTTGCCTATGAATTGGGTTATGATCGAGAATCCCCATAAAGATTCGGTTTTTATAATTTTAAGAATATAAATATTGTAGCATTAGTCTAATTTTTACTAAGTAGGTTCACCTTCTTTAGCTTGGGTGACCAAACTACTATGAATTTAATCCGGTGATATTTGGTAAACTTCTTAGGGGGGACGGTATGCATGCGGGGACTTGATCGGGGAGTAGGGCTGTCGAGCGGTGATAGGGATGCCGGTCCTGGTTCGGTGATCGGGGAGGAGTAAGTGCGGTGAGTATACACCGATGTGGGGAAGAGAATTGATGGAGGAGAGAGATGAGTTAATGGTGGGCCCTACCATTTATCAACCAATCACATTTTTTTTTATTTTTTACCACTCTCCATGTGTTTGACCATTGCCAGTGATTGAGTGTAAAATGGGGAGTGGAGTGGGGACTTGACATGGCATCAGATTATTGGGTAGTGAAAGTGGGGAGTGTTTGACCACTCCTTCCACCCTTAGGATGCTTATGGCATATGGCAGAGCTTTAGACTGTTCACAGACTATCTCCATTTGGATTTGTTTAGTTCAGTGGTTACTTTGTCGGTTGGTTACGGTTCGATTAAGTCGGTTATAATTCCAAAGAGTTGTGCCAATAAGGTAGTGGTGGAGTGGTTGGGGAAAGACTTGGTGTTCCTTGTGACCAAGGTTCGACTCCTACTCTCTCCATTATTTTCTGCGGCATCCAGGTGAAGAGCGAATACGGGTGGCACCGGTTCATCTTGGATAGGAGGCGAGGTTTTGCCGATTATTCCACTGTCGTGCCTTCGGGCGAGTTGAGGTCGGGTTTCCGCGCATCTGGGAGAGCCAAGGGGCTGACAACGGTCGAGTAGTCGACCTTGGCCACAACGCCCAGTGTCACGGTGGTTAGCACGTCGTTACTTGCCATTCAAAAAAAATTCCAAAGAGTTGTATGTAATTGTATAAGATGGTTCGATGTGTCTAATTTGTAATGGAATCAATCTGTCAACTTTATATCAGTTAAATCATATATCTTGATTTTAGTGAGGGTGTAAGAGTGTAAAATAATAAACCTAAAAGTAAGAGAAAAATGTTCGGATAGTTCCTGTGGTTTGCCCAGATTTAACCTATAGTCCCTACATTTTTAAAATTACAGCTATAGTCCCCAAGTTTTGCAAATTCATTCTTGGATAGTCCATAGCGTGGATGAGGGTTAGTTTGTCCAGTAAAGTGGTGTGAAATGACTAAAATGACCTTTCCCTCCCCCTTTCTCTCTATCTCCTTGTCTGCACACCTCCACACCTCACACCACCATAACACCACCCCGAAATCCAAACCACGTCGATTGATGATGATGGAGTTATGGTCTCCATGTTTGTGGATTTGGATCTGTTTGTTTTCCGATTTGCACCAGGAACTATGACTCTATAATGGCACTTTGATCTACAAAAAATGTTGAAATTTGGTGTGTAATTAATGAGGAAATTGAGGTACCCATAAGAGAGAATTGAAGAAAACAAACCACTTACAAAATCGATGGTATTGGTGGATTTGGTGGTTCGTTTTTTTCCGGTGAGGGTATGGGTGGGTGGGGTGGGTAGGGGTGATGAAGTGACGGTGGTTTGGTGGTTCATTTTCCGGCGACGGTGGGATTTGGTTGTGGTGGTTTGGATTTGGGGGTGGTGTTATGGTGGTGTGAGGTGTGCAGGGTGTGAAGACAATGAGATAGAGAGAAAGGGGGAAAAGGGCAATTTAGTCATTTCTCACCCACTTATCTGGACAAACTAACATCCGTCCACGCTAGAGAATATCTGAGAACGAATTTACAAAACTTGAGGACTGTAGCTGCAATTTTAAAAATGTAGGGACTATAGGTGAAATCTGAGCAAACCAAAAGGACTATCTGGACACGTTTCTCCAAAAAATAATGTGATTGTATTTCACACCTGTTACGAAGCCATACGAGTTATTTCCAAGAAGTGAACAAAAGTGGTTAAAATTGAAATAATTAAACAAAAACTTATATTCACACTTTCTATATTCTTAAAATCATGAATACAAACAACATAGTTCTTTCTCTAGTTCTCTTGATCGTATCTCATTCATTGGAACTAGAACATAAGATACACTTAACATCCTTTCTACGTATAAAAAATGATACATGGGAATGAAGCATATATTCATTGTACATTTCACAAGTCTTGAAATATAATATTAATGGTTTCATTTAACATGATTAATGGTGCAGTTAAAATTAGGGCTGTAAACGAACCGAACGTTCAGCGAACAGTTCGTGAACCGTTCGGCGGGAAGCTCGTTTATGTTCGTTCGTTTAATAAACGAACGAACATGAAAAAAAATTCCGTTCGATTAGTTAAATAAACGAACATGAACAGAGGTCTCGTTCGTTCGATTGTGTTCGTGAACGTTCGGTAACGTGTTCATGAACATTCGTTGATTTGCATTCTTTTATGTTCATATGTTTGTGCTTTAATCGAAGATCTTTGTACTTACATATATTTTATGTGTGCTTTTTATATTATTAAACTTTTATATATTTTATTACCCTAACAATTAAATTAGGAAACACTCTTTCACCTTATTTATGCACTATTTCCCGTTCATCTCTCATTATTTACATCGGCGAAGATGATCGACCCCCGTTCCACAATAAGGGATTCAAGTTCGAGTGCTACCCTCTGGGCCATCTATCTTTATCCTTCGTCGCGTTCGCCAAATTTATTTTGTGTTCGTGAACCGTTTGCTAACACGCTCATTTCCTTAATGAACGAACACAAACACAAAATCTCGTTCGGTAAGTGTTCATGAACCGTTTATGAACACATTTATTTCCTTAACGAACGAACACGAACAAGGCCTTGTTTGTGTTCGTTCGGTTCGTTTACAGCCCTAGTTAAAATGAAAAGTCATGAAACCTATTAATGTTTATGACCTCACTCTTTCAAGTTCCATGGTTGCTTTTATCTTTTCAAATTCAATATCGAACACGATATTTTTAGTATCCATACTTGATTTATCTTACGCAGTAGTGTGGTTTAGTTCCGTATTACTTGATAACTGAAGGTTAAGCTATTATAAATGTGTAACTGGTACGCTCGCCTAATTTCATTTATAGTTATGTTAAATATTCAAAATTGTCCGGTTAACTGATAGCTCATTACTTGGTAAAGATCAAATATCAATTGTCTGGACTGAACACTTTCTACATCTTCTCATCTCGTAATCTCAAAAACATCTTTGGGAGTGCACTATATAGTGTATTGCAGCCATCAGCATCTCGATCCCTGGTTTTTCTAAGGATCAGTTATGCAGAGAATAAGGCTCACAAAATGAGTTATAAACACCGGTTACAATAATAAATTTGTTTGAAGATAAAACAGTTAAAGAAAGTTTGATGTGTGAAGTTCAACTTAAACAAGAAACAATTAATGGTTTACTAAATACTTTGAAACCTGATGATAAAAAGCCAAGCAAAATTTTAATAATCAAACAAAAATGTAAACTAAAAACTGAAACGTAATAAACATACAATATTTTTTTGGAACTGCAAATATACAATATGATGAGTACACATTATACATGGAATTGAATATAAGACCTTTACAGAAAAGAAACATATATTTTGTATCTATTTGGAACCAACGAAATAAGGTGATACATGGAATATAAGATCCATAAATTATAAAAAGAACAAATTTCTTAACTTTTATCAATGGTCTATATCCGTTACTAATTATTAGTAGAAAACACAAACTTCTTTTGCATTGAGCGACATGACTGATGACTTCAGGTTAAACTATTGACCCCAATCGCCCAATTTTGCGCCGAGGAGGTGGTGGTGCTGCAGTTGTACAAGATAAGAAATGAGATATGTATATATCCACAAGAAACAAGAAGACATTTGGGAATTTACATACATACATATATATGCATGTGTGTGTGTGAATAGGAGAAGGATGATCAATTTTAGAACTAATACAGATTATAAATACACAAATGACCTTTTTTAGCATCTTCATCATCCCAACATTTATAGCAGCCACCTTTACCGGTAAGCATTGGTGGTGGTGGTGGCGGCGGCGCTGGTGGCGGCCTAGCTGCAACTCCTCCTATTGCTTGCATAACTGTCACCATAGAAGAAATGATCGCAAGTGCGAAAATAATAGCCAAGAAAGAAGCAAGAACACTCCTAAATCTCATCTTCATAAATTGTGAAATGATATGTAGCATTTGTTTCATCACATATATATATACACACACACACACATAAACATTGCTTTTTAGTAATTAATCTTTAAATATTTGTAAGAATTGTACATGCCAAAGATTCAGTGTTGTGATAGTGGACATGTCCCTTGTGGTTGTGAAGGTAAACCAAGAAAATTGAGCCATAGAACTTTGCCTCGCATCATATGCTGCAATTTGACTATTAAGCCACATGTTTGACTTTATTTTGCGCAAGAATTCTTCCAATATATTTGTTGAAAAATGCATCCATAAATAGATTATTTGATAAATAACTTTAGTAATTCATAAAAATCTGTGTAGTTTTGGTTAGTCGCATATTTGGTGAGTCATCCTCTCAAATGAAACATCTAGCATTCCCCTGTGTCACACAATACTAATCGTTTAATTGGAATTATAATTAAAATCTATAGTAAGTTGGAGTTCATTTCACTCAAAATTTGTGAATTGAAGGTTCTATATTGGGCTGTGAAAGTCTTAGTAAACATCTTTTAATTTTTAATGATCATTCAAATTAGATGCATATAGGGTTGGTTCTAATAATTTAATTAGGGCCCATTTATGTTTTCTTGGTGGAGAAGTTAGTTGCCCTAGTTTTTTCCTATATGTCTTCATGTAATTTTAATATTTGGTTCTGGGCTAATAAAGAAAAACTCTAGTTGCAGACTATGGATGTATGTCTTCCACCAGGGGCGGACCTAGGTTAAGTCGTGGGTGGGCGGGCGCACCCCTTGAAAGAAAAAAAGTTAGTGTAACTTTTAAACAAAAATCCCGATTGCACCCCTTGAAAATTTGAAATCGCACCCCTTGAACTTGACTCTAATGAAGAAGATGTGAAGCCAAGAAAAAAAAGGTAAAAAAAATTGTTAATCTAAAGTTGCAGGTGAAGTTGGGAAAGAGATGAACATCAAAATGAAGAAGATGAAGTGTTTTAAACCTATAACTCTCATCTTCAATTAATATATAATATTTTATTTCCTTTTCCAAAGCTAAAAGCTAGTAGATTATTGATTAGTGCATAGACATATAGGCAAAAAGCATATTACTTATTTAATTTTCAAATAAATAAATATGATAAACTCATGAGCTAGATTTTAGCTTCTTTGGCTACTTCTTTATCCATATATCTATTTTTATTATTCTATTTGATTTGTTTTATGTACATGTATCGATTCGGTGAATATCTCTTTAGATTTATAAAAAAAAAACTATTCTTTATTTTTTGTATTGTTCACGCAAAAGATAACCTAAATTAGGCTATCTCAATTTAGTTTATTTTTGGTTTTGCTAATTAAATAGTGTATTAAATTTATTGTATATAAATTTATTGTATTAAATTTATGACAATGTTAATTGGGAATTTTTAATTTCCATGTTGGAGCAAATGGGGTTTCCGGGTAGATGGTGCTTATGGATAAAGGGGGTTTTGAGGTCGGCCAGGTCAGCGGTGCTGGTTAATGGCTCGCCTACTTTTGAATTTCAGTGTGAGAAGGGTCTTAGACAAGGCGACCCTCTTTCTCCGTTCTTGTTTTTGGTGGTGAGAGAAGCCCTTTCAGGTCTTCTCAACAAAGCTATTAATGAAAAAGAGATTGAGGGGATAAAGATAACTAAGGAAGGACCGGTCTTATCGCATCTTTTCTATGCCGATGACGCTTTAATTATGGGAGAATGGTCTAAGGTTAATATAGAAAAGGTGGCTAGAGTGCTTCGAGTGTTCTATGTATGTTCGGGCCTCAAAATCAATATTCACAAATCTAATCTTTTTGGAATCGGAATAGGGGTCGAAGAAGTTAGTTATATGGCCACGTTGTTGGGGTGTAGGTCGGGCACGTCTCCTTTTGACTACTTGGGAATCAAAGTTGGAGCAAACATGAACCGATGTTCCAATTGGAGGAGAGTTGTGAAGGTTTTTGAACGGAGATTAGCGTCTTGGAAAGCCAAAGTCTTATCTATTGGTGGCCGGGTCACTCTCATTAAAGCGGTCTTGGAGAGCCTTCCGATCTATTATCTTTCATTATACAAAGCACCGGGGAAGATTATAGATAAATTGGAAAGCCTCATGAAACGGTTCTTATGGGCAGGGTCAGATACCGGTAATAAAATCCGTTGGGTTGCATGGGAAAGGGTTACTTCTCCTAGAAAAGTAGGGGGTTTGGGTTTGACAAAGTTAAAAGATGCGAATGAGGCTTTATTAGCTAAGTGGGTTTGGCGGTTTAAAAAGGAAGACAAAAGTATGTGGCGGAAGGTTGTTACGGCTTGTCATCCGAGTAGAGCTCGTTGGTCGTTTCTGTAACACCTCGAAAATTTCACGTCCTATAATGTATCGACACGTGTCATAAGTTTGAACGTGTGAAAGAATGTTCTGAAAGGACTAAAGTTGACAAACTTGAAAAGTATATGAAAATACGAGTTCTAAATGTCAACAGTGAATAAATATATTGTACATTAACCCTACATAATGTTTATACCATCAAACGAATAAATCATGGATCATACGAAGCTAAAAGTGAGAGATTACAAACTACAGGGGTTAAATGTGTCAACATGTTTAAGTTATACCTCTGAGTGACCTTTTGACAAACCCGAAGCTTTGTAACAGTTAATTATGCTCACTAGAATGCACAATATAAATTTCGTAAAGTTTCGTTATCGTATGAGAAAGTTATGATCAAATTCGTGTGCGAGGGGTTAAAGCGTTAACATTGAAAGTTATGACTTTTCGGGTTAACCAGAAGTGACCAGGGACTTGGCAAAGTGGGTATAAGTCCTAAAACCCTTGTGGGTAAATATGAAGGGGTCAAAATGCAAAGAATAAGCTTAGTTGACCTTTCGTGAAGCCAAGGGACAAGATGCAAAAACAAAAAAATGTTAAATCTGATTTCAAGGCCCATGCGGGCCGCGTAAAGTTTGGTTAACCTTTACGCGGGCCGCGTCAGACGCCCAGTTGCAGAAAAAACAGGCAGCAGCCTGTTAAGCCTTCAAACCGACTTAAATTCGATTCTCCTCATCTTTCTTGACCCCTAAACACCCCCTAAACATCTAGGGACACCTGTTAATGATTTGTGGTCAGTTGTAGACCTATGTGTCAACATTTTGTGGTGTTTAAAACACTATATAAAGGCCATGAGTTGCAACTTTGCAATCACACCTTCATCTGCATTTTTGGATCACTTCTGGAGCCAAGGACTTCTCCCAAGTGATCACATTTCGTGCATAGGACCTTGGTAAGTCTGCTAAACCTTCCTTAGTTAAGTTTTAGCTTAGTTATAGCTTAAAAGTCAAACCGTCGTAATTAACGGTTGACTTTAAGATTAATCACTAATGGTCCAGTGATTAGTCGAATCAAAGGTAGTTATAAGTTGGTAATTATGTGGGTAATAAACCCTCAAAAGGGTTCCCCCTGATTCCCACTCTAACTAGGTCAAATGTCGGGTCAAACTTGTATTTAAAAAGTCAACAGAATGGTTAAGTTCTAATTTATGCATGATTAGCAATGTAGAACACATACAACCTGTTTGATCATTAATATAACTTGGTAATTAGTGTAAGAACATGTCTAAACATGTTCAACCCGACAATTTACTGTTTAGACCCGGTTCGGAACCGAAAGACGCAAAGCTTTGACTTTTGCTTTGACTTCAGTTCTGACCCGTTTTGGTATGCTTTAGAAATACCTTAGAGCTTCATTTGGACCAGGTTACATGCAAGTATAACCCTCTGTGATTATACACCATGGTTCATTAGTTAACCGATTAATACGCATGATTCCGTTAATTGCTCATATGTTGACCATTATGCCCTTATTACCTTAAAACGTGATTTTTGGAAATGTAAAAGAGTTGAAACTTTACATACTGATATATAAACTTGTATGCAAAATTTGACATCAGTTTGAGGTGTAGATTAAGAGTTATGCTCATTAGCGTAAAATGAAAGCTTTATGTTAATAAAACGGCGTAATTAGCATATAGCCTAGTTAAGCCTACTTTTTGATACCAAACTTATTACTCACTGATGTAATATATTATTTTGGGATTTTTAAAGATTTTTAATTGATTTTAGGCTGAGCATAACTCATAGTCGTAGGACTTAATCCGGTAATTGTCGGTTTTGCCCTTACGGGCCATAAAATGAGTTTTACATATCTAAACGACTCCAAACCTTTTGCTACTGATCACATATGTTAAATAAATTATTTCAAGCCTTCTGGAATAGTAAAAATATCAGCTTTAAGTATCGAACCCGGAAATGGCTTTTAATCGCCTTTTTAAGCGTTTTTAACGCAAAGTATGTACTAGAACTATTTTAAACATACAAGGGTTGATACCTACTGATATCTTAGGAAAATTATAATATTTTAACAGTAAGCAAAGGTTGATAAACTCAGACTTCAGTTTTGAGCTTCTCGGCCTATGTGAAATTACCGAAATGCCCCTACGGTGCATAGTTCGGTTATAATTGATAAATTTCACATATATACTTTACCCTACTGTTATAACTTATCAAATTGAGTATGTTTGCTGATTACATCAGACCTGTAACTCAGTTAAACACTTAAACTCTTTTATCACCTTTTAAATGACCAAACTACCCCTACGGGGCATAGTTTGTGTTTAAATTCATTTCGGGCATAATAAGAGACATCCTACTGATGTCACAACATATATGAAGCATATTAACTTAGGAAAACTATAAATGGCTCATATGTATACCCGTTACGCTTATACGCGTTCGGTTCGGTTTATGTAACTAGTTTACATAAATTAGCCTAAACGGGTCAAACCTTATCGGTTTTATCTCAAAATCCAGAATGTGTATAATATACCCATATTAAGCAAGTCTCTGAACTTGTCGGGTCTAAAACACATTCTATTCTGGTCTTCGCTTAATCATGCGTTGGAACCATATATTTCCTTAAGACTAACCGGTCTAAGATTAGGCTTAATTAAAGACCCGTTAGCATTCTAATTGGTTATTTATACCATCATTCCAGACTAGAGCCTTCCGGTAAATTGTACCTACGCTTACTTAAGTGAATACGGCTGAGTAATTAATTCTTGCTAATTAAGACAGGAGTTAGCTCAGGTAAATACTCTTAACTTATTTTCCCTATTACGGGCTTGGGATACGGTATAATGATACCGCTTGGTCGGGTATTGAATATTTAATCGGATTGTGATTAAATTATTGAGGTAACCCGGTTTAATCTGTATTGTTTGAAATAAAAGCCTTTAGGGGTTAATGACCATGTCCCGGATATCCCTGACATCATTGTTTTATAAAATGGCCACGTCTTAAGCACGGGGTGTAGGCATACACCTGACAGTTGCTTAAGTAATAACGGTATCTCACTCTCTTGTGGGCCTATACTTGTGGTGTGTCTGTTAATCTGACTCGGTTTCTACATCGGGACCTGAACGTACAACGAACATGTAAATCTGTATACAAGATTATAAATATAATTGCCCCAAGTTATAAAAGATTAATTTTGCCTCTGTGCATTTTAATCAAAGTGTCAAAATATTTTGTGCCTGGTGCATCTAAATCAATTTTCTTAAACTCTTTTCAAATGAGTCAGTTGAGTGTATTTACCAGTGAAAACTGACGTATTTTCAAAAGTCTAAGTGACAGGTACAAGTACGTAATAAGCTGGAAGCTGCTCAGGACGTTAATAAGGAACCTTGCAAGTTCTAGGCGTCTAAAGTCTGTTGAACAATATTTATGTTTAAGATCCGCCTGTGGATCCTTTACTTTCCGTTGTAATACTGGATATTACTTTATATTCGGATTGTAATATATTTATCTTTTGCTTCCGCTGTGCATTTATATATTGTGTTGTTTGACTATAATGTTGCCAACTACGTCACGATACTCCCCACCGGGCCCACCGGTGACACGTGGAAAGTCGGGGTGTGACAGTTTCTCCCGTTATCTAGCAGATCGAGTGGTTGTTGGGCCAACATAGTTAGACTCAGTGAAAAGTTAAAGTTTGGGGAAGTGTCTTTCATGGGTTGTTTTAGAGGTGTTATCGGTAATGGTCATTCCATTCGTTTTTGGTTGGACCATTGGACCCTGGATGGCCCTCTTAAAGACAAATTTCCAAGGCTATTTTCTGTTGTCAGCAATAAACATTGTGTGGTTCGAGACTACTGAGTTGGTGAAACCGAGCACGGTTATTGGTTGGTCATTCATCCGAATCTCCCAGTCGATGCAGAGACAGTTTTGGAGTGGTAGGAGCTGTCGGTTATCCTGTCTCGGACCACGTTGAAGGATCATGAGGATTTCTGGGCTTGGTTTGGCAAGAGGGCAACTCCTTTCTCGGTCAAGGATGTGAAGGAGATTATGTGTTCTAATAGAAGCTATGACAGTTGGTTTAAATTCAAGTGGGTTGCGTGGGTGCCGCTCAAATGCAACATATTGGCATGGAGATCAGAAATGGATAGAGTCCCTAAAGCTGTGGCTCTATCTAGGAGAGGGGTTCGTCTAGATTCCGAGGTTTGTTGTTTATGTAATGTTGATCTTGAAACAACCTCTCACTTGTTTTCCGGGTGTGGCTTTTCGTTCGGAGTGTTAGATGCGATTGGTAAATGGTGCGATATAGCCCCGGTTTCTTTTTGTAATGTCCGTGAGGTCCTTTTGGCGTATAAACAAACTTCGGGAGGCAAGGCGGGTAAACGGCTGGTGCACGGGATCTTTATAGTCTCGATTTGAGTTATATGGAGCTCGAGAAATGAGAACATTTTTAGAAGCAAGGAGCCGAAAATTTTTGATCTTGTTTCCTCTATAAAGTCTCTTTCATTTTTGTGGTTCAAACATAGGTCGAGACATAAAGATATTAGTTGGAAGGATTGGGTAAGTCTCCTTTGTACATGTTGTAATTGGGGTTTTTTTCGGAGGTCCTCGGTTTGAGGACTGTTCCGGTTTTTTTGAATGAAAGTTATAGTTCAAAAAAAGCATATGTAAAAGAAATACTAAAAAAAATATTAAACGGATAACAACAACCAATGTAAGTACAAGTAATTTATTTGATTTTTGAAGTTGGTTTGAATTTCAAAGATACCCAGACCCGACCCGGCCGGAATCAGACCGACTTTTTTATAATACTTAGTGGCAGACAATCGGCTACTACGAAATTCCGCACCCCATGAAAAAAATTTCTGGGTCCGTTACTGTCTTCCACTGAGACCAAACCACATAAAAATTCTTGTGTTCTTCATTGTTTCTTCATGAATTTGTTTGTGTTCTTTGTGTGTTGATTTGCTACTGACACTTCAATCATAACAAGTGGTATCAGGGTCAGGTTAATTGTTACACATGGTTTTGCACTGAGACGGTTCACAAAGGTTCGTTTATCCCTTTTGGTTGTCGGATATGGTTTGAGAATTAAAGGCGTGTCGTCACTGTGTTTTCTTTCTGGCTATTTACATTTCACGAGAAAAAAGAAAAAATTAAAGGGTTTCCTTTGTGATTAGTGCACAACAACAAGTAAAAGAAAAAAAAATTGGTCTATTTTTCAAGTGCATTGTTTAAGAAAGAATTCAAATGATACATTATTTTTTTCTTCTGTGTAGCACGGATATGGGTATGGAATTGGGGTACGGGGACGATACTGGTACAGAGAACGACAAAACTCAAAAATACAAGATACGGGTATGGTAAAAAAATAATATTAAAAAATAAAAATATATTAAACGAAGTTCAAAAAATAAAAATATATTAAACAAAGTCCAAAAATATATTAAACTCCAAAAACACTACATCAACCATAGGTAATTAAAATTGAGTTTAAATAATTTAGACAATGTATATATAATAACCTAATGAGTGATCATTGATGTGAAATCTACTGAAAACAAAATTCATAAGGATTATTAACTAAAATAAAAACCTAAAAGAAATATATATTAGAAAATATAACTAGTAGAATATACTTTAATAATTGTTAAATGTGAAAAGTATGACTATAAAGCAATATTTAACTATTCATCTTCTCAACTATACCCTTTCCCACTAAGATTAGAGCAGAATGCAGTGTCAATGATCCTTTGGTGGAGCGGTTGGTAGGTCGGTTGTTCTCCTAGGAGGCTCCGGTTCGATCCCCGTCTCCTCCAAAGGTGAGGCACCAGGGTTTTACCCATGATGCCCGGGTTCGATCCCCACTTGAGGCGGTTTATTCCCCTCTGTGGCGGCTCTCAATCCGTCAAGTCCTACGATGGGCGAGGCACCTGTGGGGTTTTTCCTTTGGACACCGGTCACACTCTGATGCCAGCTGGGGCACGGTTAAGACACTCACGTCTGGCCGGAGTGGGGCGACGAGCCTCCCCAATGAGGGGGGGTGTGGGGTGTCTCGCACCCAAAAAAAATTGTGACACCTTGCCGTTCAAAAAAAAAGAGCAGAATGCAGTGAACAAATATATTGAAAAAATTGATGACATCCAATATCGAACAAATATACTGTGAATAAGAAGGAAAAGCCGGCCCATATTTATAAATTATAACTAAAACCCTATTTTTAATATGGAAATGTCCCTGATACTCGGAATTGGCGTCCCCATATTACCCGAATTGTTTCGTTGTCGTATCCTTATTTCCGGAAATGTTTGGGGGACGTCCCCACGCCCGTCCAGTACTCGAGGTCAGATGGAGTCCCCGTGCTTGATAGTTTTCTTTTTTGTCCTCGGATTGTTGTGGGTGCTTTGGAGTTCGTACATGAGAAGCCTAAAGCCCACACCACCTGTGTGTCCCCTATGTACCATTCTTTTTATGAGGAGACAACCGCAATGTGTTTAATCGGAAGGGTGTTACGAATTTGGGCTAAGTTGATTTTTTTAATCGGAAATTTTGGTTGGTTACGTTGAAGGTTGGATCTAGTTTTGGTTCCAAAACAGTTCGGGTTTGTTGTAAACTCGTGGAATTTGACCAGGTTAATGGTTAGGGTTTGGAATTATGGTTTTTTTTAGTTTGGATTTTGACTGGTTATTAGCAACTGTGAAAGTGGGAACCAATTTTTTTTAGGAATTCAGCATTCGTGTATTTAGATTTGTCTGCAGAGATCATTAGATAACTATTTACAATTTCTTCTAAAAATTGCAAAAGCATATTGGCTCATTGATAATGTTTAATAGAACAGTCATCAAGTTTTGGCTTGTGCCATTGCCATGTCAATCATTGTCTCTGATTTTTGTTTCTTGTTTTCTATTGGTATAGTTATGGCTGAAGATAGGATGGTTGTGCTCGGAAATATTAATAATGTGGATTTCGTTTCATTGGTTTGTCAAAAGAATATGGATGTGGTACTCATGGGGGATAAACTGGAGGTAATAGAACCAACGGTTTGGGATGTTTTGGATAAGTAAGCGTAGGTGGTGATTGCTCTTGCTTTGATGAGGAATCTCATAAATAAATTTCATAACCTTTTCTTTCTTAGTCCGACCTCATGAATAAATTTCATAACCTTGGACTGGGTACATGACGAGGTATGTCCCGATTTGGTCAACCCAAACCGGTCAGACCTATTTTAATAATAATACATCATTCCAGAATATTGCATTCGCATGGATAGACATTATTAACTAAATCTCCAATAAACTAGGAGATCTGCACGGATCTCCTATTTTTGGGCTCAAACCCAATATAACCATAATTCCTTAAAAAGGGAAACCTTAAAACTACCAAACACTATAAACAGAGGAGCTGAACTCAAGGTAAGATCTATCTACTTTTTAAATACTCTTTCTCTCTAGAATTAATTCCACAAATCAAGACTTATTCTTAAGCTAGAGGATGGTTCCAGGAATAACCTCATTCCTATAACGAGTTCTAACAGTGTTTAATTTTGTAGGTCATAGTTCTGATTATCGGCATCCGAGATTCACCCATCAGGTACACGTTTCTTCACATGACTAATTATAAATACCATTTCAATCATAAGGCTGGAGGGTGTGGGAAAAAGCCCCTAGAGGCTTTATCGCGCCACGTCACGTCTACATCAGATAGGGGGCTTAAAGGCCCCTTCCCTTAACTTGCAGGGTGGATCGATCAGAATCAAGGTGCGGAATCCCTTCACAATGTCACAGAATCAACAACGACAAGTTCAACGTTTAACGCGTCTGAATTCTATTCAAAAGATGATGAAAATACAGAGGATCCGGTAGAACTTCAGACTAGCAGAGCTTCGCTACAAGTTCAGCAAAAGTCTCCTAAAATCTAACACTAGCAGACTATTTATAGGCAACCAGGGAGGGAGTGGAGAAAGTGACATCCGGACGGATGATGACCCGATCGGATGGTCATCCGATCGGATGGCCACCCAATCGGATGACAAGTGTCGTCCGTCGGATTTCACTTTTACAATACAATACCGTTCCCTGAGTTGTCCTGACACAAACATACATACATGTTCATACATACACAACACAAAATATACAAGACTCGATGCAGACGGAAGCTACAGACATATGCACTAACAGACTCCCCCTTGGATGTAGATGTAGTTCCTTCCTGCATAGTCTTCAATCCTTCCTGTTGTGTCTACGCTCTTTCGCTTTCTGACGTCTCTTTTCTTCTCTTTCTTCAAGCATCTTTCACCTAAGAGGCCTTCCAACTTCATCCACCACTTTCGGTATTCAGGATCACCATCGCGCTTTATATCCCAATGTGGAATCTTGTTTTCTTCCTTCTCGATTGGTGTCTGGTCTGTTGGAGGTGGTCTCATAAGCTTTCGTTTACCAAGTTCAGCAGCTTTTTCAGCTATCTTCTTAAATCTATCAGCACGTTTCTCATTCTTTAAAAATTCTTCACGCTCCAAGTCTCTCCACTTTGATTGCCAGTATCTACCAGAGTTGATGTCTTTTGCATAGCACACGTCCACTAATTTCTGATACTGAATAGCTTGGACTTTGTCTGGCTGTTCATAAACAATCTTGTTGTAGAATAGACATTCAATATCCTTCTTGGAGCAATTCACTAGCCACATCGGGTCTAGCACACAAAATCTCCTTAATTCACCCGTCTTCTTATCAAAAAGAGATATCACCGCTTCCGCTGTGTTCTGGTTGTACATCCAACCCTGAAAGTCTTCATAGAAGTCTTGCTCCATAGCACGTAGCGGCATATTTTTCAAACAACGCGGCGGCTTTATGTTCAGTGTAATATCCTTCTCTCCAATCTGGAAATCTATGCTTTGATTGCAGCTTTATGTAATCCCACAATCGTTGATCATGTTGCTTTACGTCAAGACCATGATAGAATTGTTTTATGTTCTTTGTTTTCACCAATTCTTTAACGTCCCACCACGGGAGGGTTTTAATGTCTGACAAAAACTCGAAGTATTGAACCCCCAACTCCCGTCTAATGGCATATACTTGAAGATCTTCCAGATATCCCCAAGATAAGATGTCACCCAATGATATATCAGCATTTTGCGTAAAGTATTGAAAAGGTCTTTTATACTTCCTTTCCTTGGGCATGACCTTGAACCATTTCTTTCTTTCTTCAACTAATGTTACTTGTGGAATCACGTTTGGAGCACCTTCAGTTGATATCTTTTCCACCACTTTCCTTCGCAACTCATTTTCATTTTGTTCTTTAAACATCTCGGTCAGAGTTGGAAATGATTCATCAACCCCGGAATAGTGAAATGGAGTATCATCTTCAGACATATCTGATCCTTCTTCAACTATCACTTCATTGTAATTATCAGCTTCGTGAACATACTTAAACTCGTACTCTTTCTCTGTTGATGATGGAATCTCATCTTCAATATCAAACTTGAGATTTCCATCTTCCAAACCCAACTTTTCTAGCATCTCTTCTCTCAATTTCTGAACCTCTAACTCCCCCTCAAAAACAGGATGTAAATAAATCACCTTAGGTTGAGTAAGAAGTACCTGATCAGCATGTTTTGTTCCAGAAGAAAATCCTTCATCGCCTTTATCCTCAGGTAGTTCATTTAGTTGGTCGTTCAGATAATCAACAACAGTAATATTTTTCATTAAATTAGTAAAGACACCTAGCGACCCTTGATCATCAACATCATCATCTTTCTTATCATCCATTTTCTCTCCTAAACCATAATTATAATCTATGATTTCACACCATTCTTCATAACTGTAGTGGTCTTCCTCATCAGCATGATCTTTAAGTAACAGGGGAGTTTCTTTCACCTTTCCTCTCTTCTCGCCAACTCTTATCAACTTCTTTACTTCTTCAACGCTGTATGGAATTGATCGAGATTGACCAATTATCATGAAGTTTGGCACTTGATCATCTTCAACATCTACCATTTCCACATCAGCTTGACTTGAGGAACCAAGAATTTCTTCTGTATCAACAATCAAACCTTTCTTCTTCTGAGTTGCTTCCTCAGCCAACTATTTCTCTTTCTTAGCCCTTCGCTCTTCAACCTTTTTTATCTCAATGTTGTTGTAGATTGCTTGAATATTGATGCCCAGATGACTTTACATGACAGTATACAACATGCTTAGCTGCTCATCTTTCACTGCTTTATCAGCTCTTAGAGCCTCCATCTTAAGCTTCATTGCTTTGAATTCATTCGCTGATGCTTCATGAAGTTCACTAATCAATTGATTTAGCGTCTTATTTATATCATTCAGCTTCTCATTCTTCAGATGTAGATCAATAATCTCCGTTGATAGAACTTCAAATAGCTTTGTATTATCATCAACATCTCCTTCCATTTTCTTTATCTTCTTCGCTTGATTTATCATGATAGACTTTATTTCTTCATTTACTTTCATCAACTCTTCAAGCTGCTTCTTTAATTTGTCACGATCGGCTTCAGCTTTTTCTTTCTCCTTTTCAAGAAGACTCATTTTCTTTTTCAGATCTTTGACAGAAGCATCATGAAACATATCAAATTCATCATCGGGAAGTATGTCTTCTTTGAATTCACCGTGAATAGTTGGAAAGCCTTCAAACATATCTGGAAGAACAGTTTTCTTTGGTTGTGAAGATTCAGGAACTTCAGGATTTTCTGGTGGTGGTGGTGGTGGTGGTGGCGGTGTAGAAACCCTTTCATCTATAATTTCAACTTCAACATCATCACCAACTTTCTTTTGAACTTCAACTTCAGGAACCTCAACACTTTGAACTTCTGGAACTTTAGGAACTTCAACTTGTTGTTCTTTCACTGTTTTAGTACCCCTTGCGCTTCCTTTCTTTGCCCTTACATTCCTTGGAATGACGCCTATCTGAACTGCTTTGCGCTTTATTCTTAACTTCTTTTTCTCTTCAGCAGTTGGAGTGTAAGTAGAATCATCTTTGTCATATCCTTTCTTCTTTTTCTTTGGTTTCTTCTTCAATTGAACCTTTCCATGACCAATCTTTGACACATCAATTTCTGGTTCAGTATCGGAAGATTCATCATCATCATCATCACTTGATTCATCATGTGCAACACCTTCAGGCTCCTTTAGTTTAACACCTTTAGCTTGAACACTTGCACTTTGATCTTTTGCAGCTGCATCTTCAGTATGCTTTAGATATTGCTCAAACGTTACCTTTGTCAAGTCTATACCTTCTTGAGGAATGCTCGATGGATCTAACACTGGTTCATCTACAAGACTTGGAGTAGATTGCTGTGAAGGCCCTGCAAAGACAAACATTAAACGATCATTAGAATAAAATAACATTTAAAGATCTAACTTCTCTTATGACTCCCCCTTTCAACTATACCCTTAACAACTATCTTTGGTGTCGCTTTCTTTGGAGTAGATACAGCTGGGGATGTCTTTGGAGTTCTTTTCCTTTTGCCTTCCTTCACAAACCAATATCTGAGCTTTTTCTCAGTCATCTCTCTCATTCTATCAGTTTCATCTTCTGAATTGTTGTTATCATGTCTCCATGCATCGTTCTCAGGAGCAACGTATGCTGGATTATCAATCTTGCATATCATTCTCTTTGCCCTTTCTACAGTACCTTTGGATAATCTGCTTATTGTATCAGCTGTCATGTTTCGTACACCAAATAAATCAGTAGGACACTTTGGAATATCTTTAACTTGATCATCAATCATCATTTGGATAAACCTGGGATACATGATGTACTTATCACCATTGATGTTGTCCACTAAATGATCAAATATCACCTGCGATACATTGTATGGCCTCTTCAGCACCAAACACGTAATGATATTCATGATATAATCCGACGTCTCATCATAAGCTCCCTTCCGATGTGACAACGCATGCACTACACAGTGAATTAGGAACTTATAAGCTGGACTAAACATCGTCTTCAGATACTTTCCATTTAGATGACCTGTAAACCCCATTCTACACCAAAAACCCTTGCACAAACGTTTAGGAATTATGATAGGATCATCATCATTGTCTCCCAATTCCAAAAACCTTCTTAAATCACCAACATTAAACTTTATCTCTAAGTCCACGTCTTGATCATTTTCATCCTTCTTTCTAACTGCAGAATAAATCATCTTTTCTTTCTCCTCATATCTCACAGAGCTCCAAAATCTTCTAACATGTGATTCATATACAATGGTTCTATCAGTTAAAGCCTTATGAATCTTGCTCTCTCTTAAAAATTTCGCTATGTATTTAAACGGAGTTGTGTCTGTATAATGTGCATCTAGCAGACAGTAGATATTATGAGACTTGTCCCAATCCGATGCTCTTGTCTGCAAAAATAATTGACGTTTAGCATTTTGCACGTAGTTCGAGACAAAAAATGACAAGTATGAAAATTTTGAAAATTTCATGTAACACCCTTGTTATTAATTTAAGCTTTTCGTGTAGTTTACGGAAATAAACATGTAATTATGATTACATGTACTTTGAAAAATACGGTTAATTTAAAACTTTTACAAATGAAGGTTTATATACATCGAAATAAATTTGAGTTCGTCGTTTAAAAGATAGGAAGAAACGCCGTGCGAAAGCTTTTAACTTTATCGTGTTCGGTTCTTCTTCGAGCTTGATCTTCATCCGGGCACTCTTGGCAATCACCTATGATCAAAACCAACTTAAAAGTTAGTTTTGATAGTTAAATAACAAGTTTAAACAAGTTATATGGGTCAAACAAGCAAAATTAAACATTTTTGGGATTCAGGGGGGGCTAGACGCCCCACCTAGCCCTTGTTTTGACGGCAAGCTCCTTATTATGTTGCTGCATATTCCCAGCATAACCCGATTTCACGGAAACGAGCATAACTCTCTCGTTTTTAATCTGTTTTACCCGATTCTTTTTCCTACGTGTCCGTAATTCAATTCTCCATCTTATGAAGTTGAAATCCAACATCCGAATTAACAAAATTTCAGACTTTCAAGTCTTCGACTTAATACCCTTTCTACTCAATTTTGACCCGTTCGTGATTTTATTAAACAAACATGATTGTTTGATCCCGATTTCACATGAACCTTATAATTTCAATGTTGTCTATCATATTAGGTTCAATTCACAAGTTTATGTATAATCTTAAACCTGTTTATACTTAAATGATTATTTTAACCCGTTAAGGGTATTCAAGCACTTTTCCGCATACATCATACTCGTCTATTTCTAGCATCTTATTTCCGCAATATTTATCAAATGATCTTCCACCACAACTATATGTGTGGTGGATTTAATATAATGTTCTATGTAATCCGAGTTTTATTTCCTCGGATTGTTATTCTACGGTAAGACCCATATAGAGTCGTTTAACCAAAGTCCTACATCTTTCTCCTTCTTGTACCTATTGTAAGCATTTAATTAAGCATAAAACTCATTTCCAAACTACCGTTAAAGGCCGTTTGTTCAATTTAGCTTACAAGGGCGTATTAGTCCATTTTACCTTTCATTTATGATGAAGGACCTTCACTACTTATTTGCCCAAATTTGTACGTTAGCTATTATCATGTTTATACGTACCTGGCTCGGGACAACAAATAGACCCGGTTTTATACCTTGCTTTAATTGTCACTCAATCTATGGCGACGCATTTATCCGATTTGCCAATTGATCCTGTTAACATAAGACTTGACCACCGCATTAGTCGGTATTGTCAAATGGTGTTATCACCACCATTTGACCCATTTGGACTATATACACAACGTTATCTATTTAAATCAAAAACATGGTTTTTGATGTCCAATTCATACATCCATCCCATCCCGGATTATATTACCAAATCATTTATCTCTTAAACTATTTTCTTACAAATTCAACCCATTTCGGCTTACGCCATGGGCACACTTTTAACCTTAATTACATTAGTCGACTCTTGACCAATTTCCATTTTCACCATTTTTCCTCATCATTACATTACACCACAAGGTAATCTTAACAAAATCCATATTTCAATATTATCGTTATCGCGATTATTTCGTATAGAATAAACGAGTAATCTACATAAGTGCAAAAATTACACTTACCTCTCATCCGGTTTACGCCTTTCTTCACGTGCTTGATTCGTTTAACCGCTTCTTTCTCAAGCCTCCACCTAGCTCGTTAAGCGTCAGACTATTGCCAACATTTACAAGGTGGTTAGACTAGTCATTTAAAATCACGACCATTCCACCTTACTTATTCTCTATGTCGAAGCTACTATTCGACTTCAAGATTAGTTAACTTAGTTTATTAAAGTTAACTACTTTCAATCACACGATTTACAACATTAAGTTCAAATCAACATGATGATTAGAACTCTTCTTGTTTCATATTTCATTTAACTAGCCATATTATTGAAATACGCGTTTCATTCTAAATTTCAATATTTGGCTTTCTCCTAGGCATTTTATCAAACACCTAGTGAGCATACTTTTATAAAATTAACAATCAAACTCCATGATTACATATCTTGCCAATTTCAACATCTTTTTACTAAATAATCGTCTAACTCATGGTTAAATGTCAAGATTAACTTCATAGAGTTCAAATAACACTAGTTTGATAATCATGATTCTAGTGTTCATCATGTTTCTACAAAACCCATTAAACACCTAGTTAGTGATCATGAGTTTTACTAACATGCACCCAAATCCCTTAGTTTATTAACTAGGGTTTATTTCAAATCATGCATACATCCTATTTTCACCCAAATAACCATCATTCAAGATCAATTTTTGAACTTCTAGGGTTCATCAAGAATCTGAGATGGAACAAAATACTGAAATTCGACATACCTTATGATCCCATAAGCTTGGTGATTGTTTTTATGTGTTCATGCATACGATTTGGCTCTGATTCACCTTTCAATTTGGTGAATTTCTTGAAGTTTAGGGTTGAGTTTTGAGAGCTCCTTGTGGCTCTGATGAAATCGCAGTCACCACACACGTATGTGTGGTTTGTGTTTTAATTTTTTTTTATTTAATTAAACTTCATTACATTTGCCCATGTTTAGTCCCTCAATTTTACACAAGTTATTTAAAGGGTATTTTAACCATATTTGTTCTATTTTGTCAAGACACTAGCTAACTAGGTTAATATTCCTAGTTACTTGGTGGGTCCCGGGAGTTATAACCCGTTTTATTTTAAGTTCCGTTAACTCGGGCTCTTATAAACTCAATTCCTTAAAACTTTGATTCGCTTGTATTTAATATTAGGATTTCTTATTTAAATCCAAATATTTACCGGGTTATTTTTACTACTAACGGTACTTCACCCGTCTTTTAGTATTAACGGAGTTTGATTACCAAACCCGTTTTCGGGGTGTCACAAGTCTACCCCCCTTAGAGAGGTTTCGTCCTCGAAACCTTTTCTTACATAATTCATTGAGTTTAAACTCAATGTATTTGATCCGAGAAATCTTTTAAACATTACTTATACTTTTAACCAATTGTTAGTATTACCAGATATGTATGGTAACATCTTTTTGGTCACTAATTGTCTACGTATCTCATACGATATAGTGCAACTTGAAATAACGTAATCTCGTTATTTCCACTAGTTTAGTTAACTTAGCGATATCCATCGCTTTCATATACTATCGAATTCTTTATGAATCCGTTACTTTGACCCGTTTTCATGTATACTGACGCGTACGTCTTTCATGTGTAAGGCCTCGCGGGCCGTTACTTACAGCTTATAACCCTTTATCTTTATTGACTGAGTTGTCACTTGACCACTTAGTCTCGTTAGTCTTTTAATAGGTCTATCCCGCGCTTGTGTTATATTAACAAGCTCTTGTATTTGTTATGACGCTTTCTTAATTTGAATAGTTTTACCGGCTAGACTAATTAGTAGCCGTCACTTCATACCCCGTAACTCACGTTACAACGTGATTATTTTCTATATTTCTTTTCTTGTCCGTGAGCGTGTCACGTCACGTTTAAGTTTAATTCAACGTTTCTTTATCATACTTCTTCTTTTCGAATGTATCGTCTCGCACTTATCGATGTTAAAACCCATACTCTTTGATATTTGTTATTTCCGAATTCGCCTTGTAGTATTCATATTTGTTAAAACGTTATTTCTTACTAAAACTGAATTTTTAGTTTAACGTTTTTTTCTCTTTAACTATGTCAATTACTCATATCAAGGAAATTGACAACCCATAATTTATTGTTTTCCGTTCTCATTTTACGCGGGGATTCGTAACAAGTTCCCTCACCTTACACTATTGACCCGTAGGTTCCTTCACTTAACCTCGTAGGCTATTTCCTTAAGCTTTCACCTCTTTAAGGCGAGGCCCTTATGATCCCTTTGCTTCAACTCATGACCCGTGGGTCATTTTGCCCCCGTAGACCGTTACACTAATTAATATCCCGTAGGTTATGATGATCCCGTAGATCATCTTTTATTCGAGTCTTTATTCAAATGTATATATGTTTATATACGCATATGGCGTTAAGGCACCCCTTTTTATGTTTAGAATTATTCACCTATACTTTTTAGATTTCGTTTGACCTTGACCGTAGTCTAAGGCTACATTGTTTTCTTTCGAATTATCTTTCCGACTTCTTGACTTCTAACGTCAATTACACGTCAGTTTGCCCTACACTTACCGTTACCCGGTTCTTACCTATACTTCTTTACGTCCCATTACCCGGGTTCTTTTAATTTAATGTTTTTAACGCCTATAACTCCTTTACATAGGTTTATTAATATTTCACACTTTTATTTATTCGATTCGCGCTTACTTACTTTAACAAGTGTCATTCTTTATTAAATTTTTTTGACTTGTTCGTGTGAAAATTCATCACTTATGAATGTCAAACTTCAGTCTTTGTTCGAACCGTTCAGCTTTGAAATAGTTGAACGTAATTTATCAAAATTTCTATTTGCATTATCTTGTCGTCTTCTAGTTATGACTCAAAACCCGAGTCTTTTAACTTCCCATCCGAGTTCCCGTTTCTCGGTCCACGCATGCGTTTAAATCCTTACCCACCAACCGGGTGTTTTACCGAAGTCGTTATTATTGCAACCCTTACGTATGCATTATGACTTCGTTTCGCTTTTATATTCCTACTTTGTTCTCAAATTTGGTGTTTTACAAAATCGGCCTGTTAAGAGTCATATTTGCATTCTCCGGGTTCGAGTGTAAGCACACCCCTCCCAATTTCATACCTTAATCGTTTTACATTAATCTTTGTCCCTTTACTCGGGCTCATCATCCTAATGTAATACGCTTCCGTCACCCGGCTGTGCGTTTACATTATTATCAAATATTTTGCTCATTTGATTCATTTGGGTACTTTTTAAGTTAGTCCCATTCACCCCGCCCTTACTACATCGGATGTAAATGTGTCCGCTATAAGAAGTTCATGGTATCATATGCCACTACTTACTTGGCCAGAGTAAGCGATTAACACATGACACACATGACCTTTTTATAGTTTTCACATCACGCCCTATGTAAGTAACGCCTCTATTTGTTTCTCTTGGAAACAATATCCCGAATACATTTTCTATTCGGGTTTTTCCAAGTTTTAATCTACATATGCAACTTTCAATTTCTACATATTTGTTGCATATTACTATTTGTGCAATTAAATTTAAAATGTGCACCTGGTAATGCTTGCCCTAACGGGCTTCTCTTGCCATTAGCCTTGTTCGCGACCGTTACGCGATTTAGGTCCTTGTTGAGCATACTCTTTGGACCGTTCCTCTGTCAAATCCGTGATTTGTTAAACTCTCGCTATCTTCATATGCGAGTGTCCTTCAACTAAAACATATACAACAGTTAGTAATTTCGACATTAAAGGATGCCCGTATTATAATACAAGGCTTTTCTACTATACGCATCAACGCATGTAATTTCGTTGACTATATCTATTCTATATCGTTTGTATTGGTGTAACATGTATTACACGATAACCATATGTGTTGTTCTCAACACTTTAATCATACTAAACCATTGATATAAATGTACTTACCGGATTTGCGATCAAGCCTCAAACCGAACACCAATCTTTATCAAGAGCATAAGGTTTAAGTCCAAGCACAGTTTTCCCACCATACTTGAATCTCTTAAACCAAGGCTCTGATGCCAACTTGTAACACCCTTGTTATTAATTTAAGCTTTTCGTATAGTTTACGGAAATAAACATGTAATTATGATTACATGTACTTTGAAAAATACGGTTAATTTAAAACTTTTACAAATGAAGGTTTATATACATCGTAATAAATTTGAGTTCGTCGTTTAAAAGATAGGACGAAACGCCGTGCGGAAGCTTTTAACTTTATCGTGTTCGGTTCTTCTTCTAGCTTGATCTTCATCCGGGCACTCTTGGCAATCACCTATGATCAAAACCAACTTAAAAGTTAGTTTTGATAGTTAAATAACAAGTTATATGGGTCAAACAAGCAAAATTAAACATTTTTGGGATTCAGGGGGGGCTAGACGCCCCACCTAGCCCCTGCTTTGACAGCGAGCTCCTTATTATGTTGCTGCATATTCCCAGCATAACCCGATTTCATGGAAACGAGCATAACTCTCTCGTTTTTAATCTGTTTTACTCGATTCTTTTTCCTACGCGTCCGTAATTCAATTCTCCATCTTATGAAGTTGAAATCCAACATCCGAATTAACAAAATTTTAGACTTTCAAGTCTTCGACTTAATACCCTTTCTACTCAATTTTGACTCGTTCGTGATTTTATTAAACAAACATGATTGTTTGATCCCGATTTCACATGAACCTTATAATTTCAATGTTGTCTATCATATTAGGTTCAATTCACAAGTTTATGTATAATCTTAAACCTGTTTATACTTAAATGATTATTTTAACCCGTTAAGGGTATTCAAGCACTTTTCCGCATACATCATACTCGTCTATTTCTAGCATCTTATTTCCGCAATATTTATCAAATGATCTTCCACCACAACTATATGTGTGGTGGATTTAATATAATGTTCTATGTAATCGGAGTTTTATTTCCTCGGATTGTTATTCTACGGTAAGACCCATATAGAGTCGTTTAACCAAAGTCCTACATCTTTCTCCTTCTTGTACCTATTGTAAGCATTTAATTAAGCATAAAACACATTTCCAAACTACCGTTAAAGGCCGTTTGTTCAATTTAGCTTACAAGGGCGTATTAGTCCATTTTACCTTTCATTTATGATGAAGGACCTTCACTACTTATTTGCCCAAATTTGTACGTTAGCTATAATCATATTTATACGTACCTGGCTCGGGACAACAAATAGACCCGGTTTTATACCTTGCTTTAATTGTCACTCAATCTATGGCGACGCATTTATCCGATTCGCCAATTGATCCTGTTAACATAAGACTTGACCACCGCATTAGTCGGTATTGTCAAATGGTGTTATCACCACCATTTGACCCATTTGGACTATATACACAACGTTATCTATTTAAATCAAAAACATGGTTTTTGATGTCCAATTCATACATCCATCCCATCCCGGATTATATTACCAAATCCTTTATCTCTTAAACTCTTTTCTTACAAATTCAGCCCATTTCGGCTTACGCCATGGGCACGCTTTTAACCTTAATTACATTAGTCGACTCTTGACCAATTTCCATTTTCACCATTTTTCCTCATCATTAGATTACACCACAAGGTAATCTTAACAAAATCCATATTTCAATATTATCGTTATCGCGATTATTTCGTATAGAATAAACGAGTAATCTACATAAGTGCGAAAATTACACTTACCTCTCATCCAGTTTACGCCTTTCTTCACGTGCTTGATTCGTTTAACCGCTTCTTTCTCAAGCCTCCACCTAGCTCGTTAAGCGTCAGACTATTGCCAACATTTACAAGATGGTTAGATTAGTCATTTAAAATCATGACCATTCCACCTTACTTATTCTCTATGTCGAAGCTACTATTCGACTTCAAGATTAGTTAACTTAGTTTATTAAAGTTAACTACTTTCAATCACATGATTTACAACATTAAGTTCAAATCAACATGATGATTAGAACTCTTCTTGTTTCATATTTCATTTAACTAGCCATATTATTCAAATACGCGTTTCGTTCTAAATTTCAATATTTGGCTTTCTCCTAGGCATTTTATCAAACACCTAGTGAGCATACTTTTATAAAATTAACAATCAAACTCCATGATTACATATCTTGCCAATTTCAACATCTTTTTACTAAATAATCGTCTAACTCATGGTTAAATGTCAAGATTAACTTCATAGAGTTCAAATAACACTAGTTTGATAATCATGATTCTAGTGTTCATCATGTTTCTACAAAACCCATTAAACACCTAGTTAGTGATCATGAGTTTTACTTACATGCACCCAAATCCCTTAGTTTATTAACTAGGGTTTATTTCAAATCATGCATACATCCTATTTTCACCCAAATAACCATCATTCAAGATCAATTTTCGAACTTCTAGGGTTCATCAAGAATCTGAGATGGAACAAAATACTGAAATTCGACATACCTTATGATCCCATAAGCTTGGTGATTGTTTTTATGTGTTCATGCATACGATTTGGCTCTGATTCACCTTTCAATTTGGTGAATTTCTTGAAGTTTAGGGTCGAGTTTTGAGAGCTCCTTGTGGCTCTGATGAAATCGTAGACACCACACACGTATGCGTGGTTTGTGTTTTATTTTTTTTTTATTTAATTAAACTTCATTACATTTGCCCATGTTTAGTCCCTCAATTTTACACAAGTTATTTAAAGGGTATTTTAACCGTATTTGTTCTATTATGTCAAGACACTAGCTAACTAGGTTAATATTCCTAGTTACTTGGTGGGTCCCGGGAGTTATAACCCGATTTATTTTAAGTTCCGTTAACTCGGGCTCTTATAAACTCAATTCCTTAAAACTTTGATTCGCTTGTATTTAATATTAGGATTTCTTATTTATATCCATATATTTACCGGGTTATTTTTACTACTAACGGTACTTCACCCGTCTTTTAGTATTAACGGAGTTTGATTACCAAACCCGTTTTCGGGGTGTTACATTTCAGAAATTTTTCTAATAGTGGCAACTCACACTATGTATAGTATTGAGGATCGGATGGTGATCCGATCGGGTGAACCATCAATATTAAAGAACTAATGTGCGTGAAGTGTGTTTTGGTTTTAATGTTTATTTTAAGCCCTTTTACACTTTCTTTAGCCAAGTTTTAAATTTATAAAACACGATATTTACTAACACTAAACACACATATGGGCAAGTGCACCCATCGTGAGCGTAGTATAGTGTTGGTAAGATACCGAGGTCGTCCAAGGACACAAGAGCTTTTAGTACCGGTTTATCCTCAACGTCTAATCAAATCAAGAAGTTTAGAAAAATGTTTTAAACTAAGAAAAATAAAAACTAACTAAAATGTTGAAAATAAAAATATTAGAAAAAAAACAGATAGACAAGATGAATCACTTGGTTCCGACTCGTGTATAGTGTAACCTTTGATTATTTCCGCACTTTTGCACTTATTTAAGAGATTATCTTAGTTATTGTAGTAGGCCCCTCTTTTGGAGGTGACGTTACCCTCAACCCAGTAGTTTGAGTCAGCAAGGAAACAATCCTAAATGGTCGGATTATTGAAAGATAATTAATTAAGTTATTAATGCAAATTATGGTAGGCCCCTCTTTTCGAGGTGACGTTACCCTCGACTAAGTAGTCTGAGTCAGCAGGGATACAGTCCTAAATAGCCGGGTTATAGTATTAATAGTAGTTAACTTATGAGGGGGTCAAAGAGTTTGGACCCCCGCCATCCAATACCGTTAAGTATTGAAGGAGGTCCTACTAAATTTGACCCAGGTCCATTACAGGACCTCTAAACGCTGAACAATGGCAAGACTCTTACCAAACCATTCCCTTAACCCCCGACCAGGTAGCCAACATACCTCCATATAGACCGTGGAGATATGGATGGTGAAAATCTTTTATTTTATATAGACAGTAAAATAATGTCAAGACACCACGGACAAACAATAAGGAAGAATCACCTTCAACATAAGAAACTAGTTATTAAAGTCATTAATACAAAACCAAGTAAAAAGTGCGAAAAGATTGAAAATAAAAAGTATTACACTAGACACTTGTCTTCACCAAGTGATGTAAGAGACTTAAGCAAACATGGCCTTGATTGTCAAGAACTCTTACGATCAATCTTGGTCCCGAGACGACTCACACACTCTACGATGGACAATGGATGATGGTGGTGGATGATGGTGTTATGGTGGTGGTGGGTGGTGGGTGAAGTGTGAGAGAGGTGGTGTGCCAAGGGATGGTTTGAGCTTGAGCCAAGCACTCCTATTTATAGGCTGAACAGAAGCTCGGGCACGACCCCGTGTCCAGTGGGCACGGCTCCGTGTCCACATCCTCTCTTTCTTCATTTAATGCAGCTTGTCTTTATTAGTTGAACACGCCCCCGTGTCCGCTGAGCACGACCCCGTGTGCAGAAGAATCTTTGTACTATGAAGATTTGCCTGGATTGTGCGAATCTTATAGTTGACCACGGCCCCGTGTCCGCTGAGCACGGCCCCGTGGTGGGCAATAGAAGCTTCTACCACTTTGTCTTTTCTGCTGACACTTGGGCACGCCCCCGTGCTGGCTGAGCACGGGGCGTGTTCAGTCTTCTGTCTTCTTGTTTTGCTTGGGAAGATGCTGTCATGGGGTCGGGCATGTCACGTTTGTTCCTTTTCTTGTATTTATGTTAGATTTTGCTATCTTTTTGCTTCTTTTGTTAATTTGAGCTCATTTAATCCTGAAAATACAAAAGGAAGACAAAAGCACACTTTTTCCAACACTAGTACTAAAAAAGGGTTAGTTTTATGCCACAATTGATGTAATTTATATGTTGCATTTTGCACACATCAAATACCCCCACACATGAATCTTTGCTTGTCCTCAAGCAAAACTCTTTATAATGTGGTTGTACACACCCAAATGGAATGGGTAGAGAAGAAGGTTTTTGGGCTTGTCATAGAGTGTCGGGATTTCCAAGATTCTTTATTCAGTTTCATTTTTATTTATTTACAATCCTATTCGTCATGATTTATTTAAAACTTTTCATAAGATAAATTACTTATTAGGGCATAACATGCCTCTTTAAAATTCTATTTATATCCAAGTTTACATACCTCACTGGGATTACTCAACACTCGGCCGAAAATGTATTTTAGTGGATCACTCGAGAGCGGCATGGAACTTACTCCTACCATAGGCTTGCCAAGCAATCAATCCTCCTCCTTTTTAACTTATATACCTTTGTAAATATCAAGAGGACTTTTTGGGTGAAGGGTTAGGCTTGGGTTAGAGGTAGGTGGTTGGGTTAGAGGTTAGTAGATAAAAGGGCGAAAAGCGTAACAAGCATCGGTTTTCGTAAGACTTTTTATTTTTGTAACTTTTATTTTGATGAAGCTATTTTTCAAACAAAGTTATTTTTGATGAACTTGCTTGTTTATTTGTTTTTGCTTCATCATCAACACATTTTTTTATAAGTCATACGAAAAACCGAGCTAGTTACTAAAACAAAGGGTTAAAAATAAAAAAAAGTTTTGGTGGGTGAAAGGGTGTTTGGTTTGGGTTATGAAATGAAAAGGTTTAGGCTCAAAGGGGTTAACTAGGGGGATTTTGGGTAGGTGATAAAAAAAAAAGAAAAATAATGGTGTAGAAAAAAAAGGTTAGTCATAATGCCTCTATCATTTACTTACTCGGGTTTAAGTTGGTAAAGACCGGGAATGTATTGTCGTGGCAAGTTCTAGAGTCGTAAGAACCAAGCGGCTATTCACACAAGAAACGAAAAATGAGCATTTAGTTTAATGATATGTAATTGTATGCTCAATAAAGGCTCAAAACTCACTTTTGTGGGAATGGGTTTTTATGTGATCAAGTATATATAATCAAATTTTAACTAAGCTTGCCATGCCTTTTCATAATTTTCTTATGTTGGTTCTTTTTATCACGACGCTATCGGTTGTAAATTCGTAAAAATATAACCTTTTTAGAACTTGAAATTCTCGAATTAAACCTAGACAAGTAAAAAATGAAAATTTTTGAAAAAATTTGGGGTGATTAGCGGTTCCAATAGAGTTTTGTGTAAGGCTTGTGTTTAGGACTTGCAAGATTCAAGGTTTTAGCATCCCCCCCCCCCCACTTAAATTACACATTGTCCTCAATGTGTCCCAAAAATAAGTTTTTAGGTTGATTGAATGTGTAAAAAGGTGTAAAAAGCAAAAATTTTATGTTACTGGGCGCTGAACACGGCCCCGTGTTGTCCGGGCACGGCCCCGTGTTCAAGTGCCAGTAACAAAAATTAAACAAAAGAAACAGAAGCCTGGACACGGGTTGTGTTGGGTGAACACGGCCCGTGTCCAGTTTACCTGAACTGGCTATTTCTGCAGACTGTGCAGCACGGGGCCGTGTTGGGTGGACACGGCCCGTGCCGAACTTACTGTAAACGAAGAATTTTGTCGGATGGTCCTGTTTTCCTGCATGGGGTACTGGTTCAAGCTTCCCTTGTATCCTTTGCCATCTCAAGTGTGTTTTATTCATTTCAACACCATCCAAACACCAAATTAACTAAAACCATCATTCATTACGTCATAAAGAAAATTACATAGTACTCCTAAAAATTAAAATACTGGATAGTTAAGTCAAAGAAACACAAGAAATCTAAACCAAGAAGTTTGAGCCTACTACTTATTCTATTAGCAAAATTTCCGAAAAGGTAAATCTTTCGGTTAAATGTGGCTTGACAAACTTCTCTCTCCGGGTATGGGTTCCTCACACGTCGGCGAGCCATTCTTCGATCTCCCTAGGGAGAAGAAAAGCGGGCTCATTAGCATTGGTTTGGGGAGGTGCAACTTCCACCGGGATTTCTTGGAGTTCTTCAAGAGGAGGTTCCGCCGGAATGTCGTCCCAACCGGTAGGATTGTGGATTCCAAGTGCTAGGTTCCAATCTTCCTGAGGGAGGATTGGTTCCATGGGAGGTGTTACAAGAATGTTTAACCTCTGGTGCAAGAGGTTTATTTCTTGAAAACTGTTTTCCAACCCCACCGAGAGATAATTTATACGGTCTATGAGGACCTCCTCTACCGAAGTCATCTCGTCAAGGGCTTCACGTAGCGCCATTACGTATCTTACGAGAGTTGCTTCAATCGATGGCCTCATTTCCCTTCGACTGTTTCTAGAGTGCGCAGAAGAGGTTCCACTGTTTTGGCTAGACATTCTATGAAAACAAACCAAAAATAGTTCGTTTTAATGAAACAGTACCACGGACACGGCCCCGTGCTCAATGAGCACGGCCCTGTGTTCAACTTTCTGCAGATTTTTAGAACTAGGAACCTTGGAGTTTCAAATTACTTTCTCAACTTATGAAGCTTTTTTGAGCAGAAATAACTTGAAACATTGTTGTTGTTGCAAGAAAGATGAAGAAGAAGGTAATAGATAAAAGAGGAAAGGACAAGATGTTTGTTAGAACCTTCTTTTAGAACATACCTTGGATGGTAAGTTAGAAAATCCTTTCAAATCTCTGTCCCTAGATGGTCCAAATGTGCAGGATTCTTGGCTGCATTTATAGAAAACGACAGCATGCTGGACACGGCCCCGTGTCGGCTGGACACGGCCCCGTGTGCAGGCAAGATCCGGACACGTTTTGTCCGTATTCTGACAAAATTCAGAAGGGAATCTTTCGGTGGACACGGGGGCGTGTTGACCTGGGCACGACCCCGTGTCGGAAGGCTGTTTTATGAAGTGTGTCTATTTTTAAGGAACTTTTCCGGATCGGGTGGTTCCTTACTGGATGGAACAACCCCAAAGTGCCTAAGATACCTTAATTGCTCTAGATTAAGACGAGAACGCAAGAGGTTGTCTGTGAGGGTTATTCCTATGCTATATGTAGGTGGACAAGTCCAACCCTTTTCCGGGCTCTCGTTACAGAAGGTGTATGTCGAATCGCTCAGGTCTATGTATGCATCAAACGAAGTTGATGGGGAGTCCTTCACGGCACAATCGACACAGGGACGACTATCGCTAGAGTCCTCACTAGATGTAGAAGTATCGTCGGAAACAACGAAGTTGTTTGAATGCGGTTCCAACACTTCTTCTTGGCTATTGTCCTGGAAGAGATCATTGAAATCTTTCCTAAGTTCTTTTAACCAATTAAGAATTAGATCTTCTGATTGAAATAATTCATCGAGAAGCATTTCTCCTAGAAAATCTGGTTGGGAGCATTCGAGGGAGAGATAGGGATTATTTTTACTTTCGCCCCTCTTAAGGATACTAGGAAACGATGGGTCTATATAGTGGGGCTTATAGTTTAGAAAATAGCATTATAATTCCTTATGGTTACCACCACATAATTGACACCACGTAGTACCATAAGAGTGCCGAAAGTAAAAAGTATCAGTATCACTCATGTTTGTGTCAGAAATTACCAACCGTCGGGATCTTACGGTTCTGTTTTCAGTAACTGAAACTTAGGCACGGGGGCGTGTTGGGTGGGCACGGCCCCTTGTTCAGCTACTGTCTGACTTAAAACAGGATTGTCAATTCCAATGATTGGGCACGGGGCGTGTTCAGCGGGCACGGCCCGTGCTGAGTTCTGCAGAAGCTGAAAAATTAAGAAAAATCCTAAAAAAAATAAAAAAAAACGATTAGGCCGTTGATTCCTAACTTTCTTAAAATCCTTGTGTCCCCGGCAGCGGCGCCAAAAACTTGATGTGTGTGAAGTGTGTTATGGTTTTAATGTTTATTTTAAGCCCTTTTACACTTTCTTTAGCCAAGTTTTAAATTTATAAAACACGATATTTACTAACACTAAACACACATATGGGCAAGTGCACCCATCGTGAGCGTAGTATAGTGTTGGTAAGATACCGAGGTCGTCCAAGGACACAAGAACTTTTAGTACCGGTTTATCCTCAACGTCTAATCAAATCAAAACGTTTAGAAAAACGTTTTAAACTAAGAAAAATAAAAACTAACTAAA
Source organism: Helianthus tuberosus (assembly GCA_030545235.1). NCBI lineage: Eukaryota > Viridiplantae > Streptophyta > Magnoliopsida > Asterales > Asteraceae > Helianthus > Helianthus tuberosus. The sequence continues at coordinate 178,083,908 of CM060442.1, forward strand.
ACGCTGAAAATAAAAATAAAAGAAAAAAAAAACCAGATAGACAAGATGAATCACTTGGTTCCGACTCGTGTATAGTGTAACCTTTGATTATTTCCGCACTTTTGCACTTATTTAAGAGATTTTCTTAGTTATTGTAGTAGGCCCCTCTTTTGGAGGTGACGTTACCCTCAACCCAGTAGTTTGAGTCAGCAAGGTTACAATCCTAAAGGGTCGGATTATTGAAAGATAATTAATTAAGTTATTAATGAAAATTATGGTAGGCCCCTCTTTTCAAGGTGACGTTACCCTCGACTAAGTAGTCTGAGTTAGCCGGGATACAGTCCTAAATAGCCGGGTTATAGTATTAATAGTAGTTAACTTATGAGGGGGTCAAAAAGTTTGGACCCCCGCCATCCAATACCGTTAAGTATTGAAGGAGGTCCTACTAAATTTGACCCAGGTCCATTGCAGGACCTCTAAACGCTGAACAATGGCAAGACTCTTACCAAACCGTTCCCTTAACCCCCGACCAGGTAGCCAACATACCTCCATATAGACCGTGGAGATATGGATGGTGAAAATCTTTTATTTTATATAGACAGTAAAATAATGTCAAGACACCACAGACAAACGATAAGGAAAAATCACCTTCAACATAAGAAACTAGTTATTAAAGTCATTAATACAAAACCAAGTAAAAAGTGTGAAAAGATTGAAAATAAAAAGTATTACACTGGTGGGTGAAGTGTGAGAGAGGTGGTGTGCCAAGGGATGGTTTGAGCTTGAGCCAAGCACTCCTATTCATAGGCTGAACAAAAGCTCGGGCACGGCCCCGTGTCCACATCCTCTCTTTCTTCATTTAATGCAGCTTGTCTTTATTAGTTGACCACGCCCCCGTGTCCACTGAGCACAACCCCGTGTGCAGAAGAATCTTTGTACTATGAAGATTTGCCTGGATTGTGCGAATCTTATAGTTGACCACGGCCTCGTGTCCGCTGAGCACGGCCTCGTGGTGGGCAATAGAAGCTTCTACCACTTTGTCTTTTCTGCTGACACTTGGGCACGCCCCCGTGTTGGCTGAGCACGGGGCGTGTTCAGTCTTCTGTCTTCTTGTTTTGCTTGGGAAGATGCTGTCGTGGGGTCGGGCATGTCACGTTTGTTCCTTTTCTTGTATCTATCTTAGATTTTGCTGTCTTTTTGCTTCTTTTGTTAATTTGAGCTCATTTAATCCTGAAAATACAAAAGGAACATAGATCTACGTAGAAGTTTTTGCCGATGATCAAAACCCTATGTTCAAAATTTTCTAACTCGGCCTGATTTGGGTTTAATTTCACTTTTAGTGGTTCGATAGCCGACACTATAATCTCAAATTCAATTAAATTTATCATGTTTTTGCACAAATTGGGATGGTAAACCTATAGATCTAAGGCCCGTGAACAAAACCCTATGTTCAGTTTCTATCAAAAATCATTAAAATTGCCTAGATCTAAGTTTCTTTGTCCGAACAACCTCTGTATCCCAAAAACATCATCAAAACATCAAATTTAACAGTTAAGATTAGCAAACTTATCTTTCCCATAGTGAAGAATGTGCAAACCAATAGTCCTATGAAGTTTGGAAAGCAAGAGTGAAGACTCCAAATCAGAGAAAGTGAGAATGTTTGAGAGTGTCGAGTGGTCAATCGAGCGAGTAAAGGTTTGACTGAAATTTTTTACCACTATTTATAGACATTGAGCAGGTGTCGGATGGCCATCCGATCAGATTGTCACCCGATCCAAACAACTCTCTTTTGACTTTCGATGTTTTGACCTTTTGACTTTTTGTTGTTTTATCAGATTTAATCTGTTTTAGAAATCTACTTAAGTATCTAGGTCCAAGTTAATGACCCTAGGCACTTAATTTGCCTACCAAGTCCAAGTTAGTGACCTTGGTTGACCCGAACCGAAACAAACTGTCATTTTTGTTCAACTTTTCAAACACATTTTTCATGAAAATTGTACAAGTGTCAACTTAATGAACTTGCTTTAGACTTTGAATTTTTATCAAGCTTCTTTCAAGATTAGCTCCCAACCCTGTCATCCAGTTCAGAAACTTCCTGCTTTGCTTCATGAGTGCGAGTCTGAAGATCAGCTTTCTACCTTGGTTTGTCAAGAAAACAAAAGCAGAAATATAATATCTTTTTGGGATTTTATGAAAGTTTAAGACTAAAACACTATGAAATCTTTTTGAGTTTTGAACTAACTATGAAATGAAATGCAGTAAAAGTAAACTATTTACAAACAAATTTTTTGTGAGCGTGTTAGAGGATCATATCAACTGCTTGACAAGTTACAAGTACCGTTGAGCTTGATTACACACCAAGTATTAAACAATTCACTTAGATTGCCAATATATTGATCCACTTAAATTCTCACACAAATTTCAACTTATTCAGGATACGAATTAGGTGTTTTAAGATCTTAACTTATTCGCGTGTCCCACCTCAGAATATACTCTCGTATCCAGATTCCCCATATTCAGTCTTACAGGTGAATATACTATAATGATATATGTATTAGGGTAGTGAGAGACCATGAGAACTCAGGCTAGAACTTCCGTTCAATCAGAGAGATGATGGCTCGACTTTGCTGTGTGTCCCACTTAGGGATCTTCTCTTCAACAGCACTTGATTTGTATTTTTCAATACTTATCAATTTTTATGCTGAGGGGAGGCTTTATATTTAAAGCATGTGCAGGGTATTATACGAGGACTAGGTCATTGTTTCCACAATATCAGAAGTCCTGGTATAATACCCCAGATATCACTAAGTATAAAGACCTAGTATCTCAGAAACGGGAAATCTTTCAATCAAGATTTCAGAGGTTACCTATATATCTGAGAGATGTTCCCCACGAAATAAGCAAGTTATGAATTTTAGGTTTATATCCCGAAACAGTCTACTAAGTGTGTAAAAACCTATCAGCATATCATCAGCGAGACTGCTTAACACTTTTAAACATTACATTTCTTTAGCATACTGTAACTGTCTAGCTGATGTACTATCATTTCCTCTTTTTACACAAACTCTTTTTGGTTATCTATTGTTTTTGGATTTTGAAAATATCTCATGTTTTTTGGATTTTTGCATTTTTTTATTGTTTTTGTATTTTCTGAAAATATATCTATCTCCCCTAAATACCAAAACAACTAAAAATACGACAAACCAGTGCAGTAGGCTTCTCAACATCATCTGCAGTGGTACTTTCATCAACGCCAAGTAACTCCTCCGCATCCGACAACAATTTCATACCATTTAGTTTTAAAAGATATTGAAAACGAGCTTTATCGAAAGCTTTGGTATGTAAGTATGCCTTTTGTTCTTCGGTGTTGATTTTGTCAATTCGTATCAACTTCTTTTCATAACAATCGCGTATGAAGTGATGACGAATTTCTGTGTGTTTAGTTTTAGCGTGATGTACCGGATTTTTTGTTATGTTTATTGCAGCCTCATTGTCAACAAAAATAGGTGAAGTAAGAAATTGCAAACCGTAGTCGCGCATCTGTTGCTGGATCCACAAGATCTGCGAGCAGCAGTTGCTAGCAGACACGTACTCTGCTTCACATTTTGATAAAGCTACAGAGGTTTGCTTCTTACATTGCCACGTGACCAAATGAGGTTCGAAAAATTGGCAACCTGCAGTTGTTGATTTAGCATTGATTTTGCAGCAACCGAAGTCAGAATCAGAGTATCCTTTGAGCGTGAAGTCACCATCCTTTGGATACCACAACCCCAGTGTTGGAGTTCCTTTCAGGTAGCGTAGTATCCTCTTAACTATAGCCATATGTGAAGCTCTAGGACTTGACTGAAATCGGGCCGCGAGGCATATTGGGTACATAATATTGGGTCTGGATGCTGTCAAATACATCAGCGAACCTATCATTAAACGATATAGCGTCTCGTCCACCTTTTCTCCGGTGAGATCAGGGTTAATTTCATGATTGGTTGCTAATGGGGTTGGAAATTGGAGCTGTTTCAGACATCCTAAATTTCTCCATAACATCATAAACATACTTCGTTTGATGAATGAAGGTTCCTTCAGGCATTTGGTCAACCTGCAGCCCTAAGAAGAACTTCATCTCACACATTGACGACATTTCGAACTTCTGCTTCATCACTTTTTCAAAGTCTTTGCAGAGTTCATCGTTTGTTGACCCAAAGATTATATCATCAACATAAATCTGTACGATCAGTAAGTGCCCATTGACTTCTTTTGTGAAGAGGGTAGCGTCCACTTTTCCTCGAACGAAGCTGTTGGCAAGCAAGTGTTGCGAGAGTGTCTCGTACCAGGCTCTCGGGGCCTGATGCAAACCATACAACACTTTGTCTAGCAAGTAGACCTTATCTTTGTGGATTGGGTCGGTAAAGCCTGGTGGTTGTCCGACATATACCTCCTCTTTTACATTTCCGTAAAGAAATGTTGATTTGACATCTAACTAGTACACTTCGAAACCTTTCCATGAAGCAAAAGCTAGGAAAATTCTGATGGCTTCAAGTCGAGCAACTGGAGCGTAAACCTCAGTGAAGTCAATCCCCTCTTGCTGACTAAAACCCTGGACTACGAGTCGAGCTTTGTTTCTGACAATAACTCCTCGGTCGTCTCTTTTACACTTAAACACCCACTTCATGTTTATCTTCCGGTGTCCGTCAGGCAGATCTACCAGCTCCCATACTCCAAGTTTTTCAAACTGACTCAGCTCCTCCTGCATTGCGTTGACCCATGAATCTCCAGTCAGTGCTTCCTTGTAAGTGCGCGGTTCAATCTGCGAAATAAAGCAACTGAGTGAGAATTCAGTTTGTAAAGGAGCAATTTTAGTATAAAAGCAAGTAAGGCCATGGTCAATCTGGCTTCCGGTGCGAACACCTGACTGTAGCTCTCCTATTATCAACTCCTCTAGATGGTATGAAAGAGTCCTTGACATAACTTCACCAGGAACATCCACTTCGCCTTCCAAATTAGTAACGTTTTGCTCTGCAACTTGTTCATTGTCAAAGATTGTCTGATCTGAAGATTGGATTTGCTCCCCCTCAGACTCTGAATCACCATAATCAAAAGTAGGAATATCATCAGATTCTGAATTATCTTCATTGACCACCGTCTGATTTTCAGGAGCAGTCTCTCATCCGAAGTAGTCGGAGTTTGCTGAGCTTCATCATTCTCTTCAGGATGACTAGGACCAGCTTCATCATCATTGGAAGTTGTTGTTGATGTTTAGAAGAAGTTGCTGGAAATATTCCCTGAGATGCTTCATATTCTCGTAAAATATCCAAATCATCAAAGAACTTTGGCTCTTCTTCTAACTCGAATGAATCCCATAAGGTATCGTAGTCGAATCGCCATGAGTCTGCGGGCTTCTGTGGAGGCATTATATAGCCTTGACATTCAACATGTTGTGCTCTGATGATCCTTTTGAGACTTGGAACAAAGACTCTTCTGAGTGGACTAGCATATCCCACAAAGATGCCTTCTATGCTCTTTGAACCAAATTTGCCTTCGGGATCTAGAACTGTGTAGGGAGACCCGAACGGCTCTAAATACTCGATATTAGGCTTGTTATTGTTGATCATTTCGAAACATGTCTTGTTATGCTTCTTCACAGTAAGTACCCTATTGAGTGTATAGCAAGCGGCTGAAACTGCTTCTACCCAGAAATTAATCGGTAACTTTGAATCAGCAAGCATTGTACTCGCCGTTTCGATCAGCGTTCTGTTCTTTCTTTCCGCGACTCCATTTTGTTGCGGAGTATAAGGTACGCTGAATTCTTGCAAAATACCTCTTCGATCACAGAATTCCTCCATTTTGTTGTTCTTGAATTCTGTACCATTGTCGCTTCGTAATCTTCGTATACGTGTCCGGTACAGATTTTCTATCTTTCTGAATAACCTCAGCGAACTCTCAAATGTTTCGTCTTTTGACTTCAGGAACGACACCCACGAGAATCTCGAATAGTCATCAGTGACTACGAGACAATAAAGATTACCCGTAATACTTTTGACATTCACAGGACCAAAAAGATTCATGTGAAGTCTCTCCAACGGTCTCGAGACTGAGTTCATCTTTTTACCAGGATGGGATTTCTTCCGTTGTTTCCCCTTTATACAACTGATACACTCCCCCTCAAGATGAAAACTCTTCAAGTGAACACCATTTACTAAATCGTTATGCACCAGGTAGTTCATCTTGTGTAGGTGAATGTGACCCATCTTCCGATGCCACAACTGAGACTCCTTTTCAGTGGCTTTTGACATGAAGCAATGAGTTTGACCCGTGGTAGTCGTAGCGACGCTCATATCTAACACGTATAGATCATTAACTCGTGGTGCTCTCATGATGATCCAATCCTCAGGGATGACAAACCCAGGCTTCAAGATCAGACACTCCTTATCAGTGAAATGTGTTGAATACATTCGATCACATATTTGAGAAATGCTCAGAAGATTATTCTCCAGCTTTGCTATGTAATTGACTCTTTCAAACGTGATCACACCATTTGACAATGTTCCTTCACCAATGATAAGTCCTCCTTGATTACCAGCAAAACCGACGTATCCACCGTTGAACCCTCTAACATCGTATAACAGGGTTTTTCTCCCTGTCATGTGCCGGGAAGCTCCACTATCCATAATCCAACGTGAGATCGATCTTGGGAGCTCCTGCATATTTCACAAATGTTTAGTTAGATTTTGAAGCAACCCAAGCCTCCTTCGACTCGGGTAGCTTGACGCGGGTTTTCACAGTGTTTAATGGTGGAAAATTTTTGTCATTCATTTTAAGAGTCTCTTCAGACCCAACCTCGACCTCTTTATATAAAAAGAAATCATTTTTCGGAGGTTGACCAGATGGTTGGTCTTTCTTTGGAACATACTTCTTCCCTGGTTGGATTGAAGTTTGTTTTTCCAGTTTCGCATAATCATCCAAAGGCACTTTCATCTTAACCGGTTTGGTTGAAGATGATTGTTTTTCAGAAACAGAAACCTTTGGTTTTGCACCACTTGATGTCTTAACCTCAGATTTTGGTTCCAGGTTTGTTGTGAAGAAGCAACCCTTTTGTAAAACTTATCAGTTTTCTTTACCGGCTGTTTTCAGGGTTCAGTTTTGATTTTGATGTTTTCATTTTTCAAAATTTTCTTCTCAACAAACATTGGAGCTTTTCCTTTGACATCATTTTTCTTTCTTGGGTTCTCAATAACCATAGACTTAGGTTTTGAGTTGGTGCACTTTCGTGCAATGTGTCCAACTTTGTTGCATTTAAAGCACGTGCGGGTGTCAACTCCCCGACTAGTACCTTCAATCTGAGGTTGTGAGGCCTTCTTCTCAAAGAATTCTTCATTTGATTTCGAAAAGATTTCTGATTCTTGTTCAGAATGTGAACTTGAGCTTTTAACAAACATTTTCTTTTCGACAAACCTTTTGTTTTGAAAACTCTTCTTTTGATATTTCTTACCACCTTGATAACCACCTGACCATTTATTTTGATTGTTATTGTTAAAACGTGGTTGTATAACAGGTTTCTTATAGTCAGATTTATCCTTTTCAAAGTTCAAAAATCTTTTGGAACTCTTTAAACCTTCAATTTCAGAAACATCAATTTCGACCAATTTGAAAACTTTCTTCGACTTGCCAACATTCACGTTTTCAAGTGGAAATTCAATATCCGAATACAACTTATCAGATCCCGACATCTTGTACATGACAAGAGTAGGTTCGTCATTTTAGTTGTTTTGGGATTTTGATTTCGGAATGTAGTTATTCAGAAAACACTCTTCATCTTCAGTCGAATCAGTATCTGACTTTAACACATTTTCAACCACATTTTTTACGACTTCAGACTGAACACTATCTTCATCAGATGATGTGGTGAATGTGACATCGATTGTTTCTGGAAGCTTTTCGATGTCTGATTTTTCACTTGTTTCAGCAATCTTATCCAACCCAGATTGTTCGTTTGAAAAATTATTCATTACAGGCGGTGGAACTTGATGATAACCCACCCCAGTTCCATCCAAGTATACATCTTCACCAACTTTGTTCTTCCCAATCAGTTTGGGAACTATGTGTTGAAGAACAAAACTCGCGGAGCTGTAACTGTTCAGTTTCAGATTGATTCTTTCATTCTCAATCTTAGCTTCCTGAAACTGAAGCTTAAGATTTGCAATCTCATCCAACTGCTGGTTGATCTGTCTTTCTTTTGCCTAAAGAACTCCAGACAATTGAAAATTCTCTTTCAAGGTTTTCGCATTTCGCTCATCAGAATCTTTAACAGTTCTTTTTAATTTTTCAAAATTTTCAGAAATGTTTCTGTTTTCATGAATTAACTTCTCATTTTCTTTCTTAACACGTTCAACATCAGTTTTATCTTTTTCAATCTTTTCTGTTAATTCTTTTATTCTCTCATTTGAAATTCTAAGAAGTTTGTCTCGATTTAAAAAACCTTCTTCAATCGTTTTGACTTTCTCAACCAGTTCTTCAGTCTTTTTGACTGTGAGATATGCATTTGTGATGCAAACGTTGCATTGTTTCGTGCAATTTTTGCAATCACTTTCTATTTTAACCTTATCAGTCTTACCTGATTCATTGTTTTGACCATTATTACTGACCTTGCACGTCGACTCAGACACAGATTTAGAATCTACCTCTAGTTCCTTTGCCATTAGCACTTTGTCTGCCATCTTGGTCAAGTTTTCAGCTGTCATTTCTTTTGTTGTGTCGATTATCCCATTATCGACATTTCTTGACTTTAGCCCTTCTTCTTCAGCTTTCTTTGCAAGATCTCTCTCTCTCTCTCTCTCTCTCTCTCTGTTCATCTTCTTGCTTCAAGGATTTAATGAGAGTTTCAACTATGAGTGTTGATGGTTCCGCAATTATTTTGCCTTTTGGATCCAAGTAGCACTCATGATCAGGATCCCATCTGTTTGCCTTTTTAGCTTCTTTCCAGGCTCGATAATTTCTATCCTTCATAGTTTGAGCTACCAACTTTCGATAAGTGTATTTTTGCTCTTCAGTTCATGTATCATTGTATGGTTCAGTTTTTTCCATGAAAGCAAAACCTACAACATCAACTTCTGGTAAAAACTCGCTCCAGTCGAAGCCTTCATCGTCATGAATCACAGCCAAGGATCTCGACTTCTCCTTCGGAGTCTCTTCAATTTGCTTCATCCGAGGTGGCTCTTCTCGATTTCGATGATATACAGCCTTATTGTAGTAGTCGTCATGAAACGGATTAGCTGTTTCATCTGCTGCATTCCTGCATTCCCTCTTGAAGTGCCCCTTCTGTTTGCACTTAAAGCAAGTCACTTTCGACTTATCGAAACCCAACTTTGTCGAAGGTCCACCGATGGAATTTCTTCCCGTTATCTCCATAAACCTTTGCGCTCTCCTGATTACACTAGCCATGCACCAACGTATGTCAATTAATTCCCTCTCTTCGGGGTCAATCTGATCATAATCTTCCTTTGTCAGATTCATATTCCCGATTCCATGATTGAGACGAGAAACACCATTTGTTGTTTTGCAGTTTCTTCATTGAAGTTCTGAGCATTGTTCAGGTTCACTGCAACGTTACATTGAAAGACGTTTTTGGGAACATTTTGCTGTTGTTGGCTTGGAGCAGATGAAGAAGAACCTCCATGATAACCACTGTTGGGTGCTGAACTGTTGTTTTGTCTTTCTTGAGTAACTGTGTTCGAGCTCTTACCTGAAAATGCGGTTTTTGGTGAAGAGGTCTTAGGAATCATACTACCCCTGTAGTAAAGATCGACGTTTTGTTGGTACGGGGTGTTGTTGACTTTGTTCATCTTTTTAATTTCAAGCTCATGGCTCTCAAACCTTTCAATCAGCCAATCAACAGTCATGTCCGACATTTTTATGGTGTTCTTCAGAACTAACCCATAATATTGCCAATCCTTTTCTTTGGGTAAGGATTCAAACAGTGTCTCGACCATCTCTTCTTCAGTCATGGTGATACCGTGTCTTGCAAGTTCTATCTTCAAATGACAGAACCGTTCAACCATCTTTAACACATTCTCATTCTTCATGCACGCAAACAAGTCAAACTCTTTCTTCAGCAGATGTTTCTTGTTTTTGACTATCTCTGCCCCTCCAATACACTTCTTCTCCAACTTTGCCCACAAATCCTTTGCATTTTCATAACTAATCAACGAAATAATATCATCTCTAACAGATTAATGCAACAGGGCTATACATTTTTGTTCGGCAATAAATGTATCTTGTTCAGTTTCATTCAGGTTTTCATAATCTTTCCTTCCTTTGTCGTATCCGTTTTTCAAACAATTCCAGCTCTGATAAGCAAACGCTTTTAACCAATCATCGAATCTGCTTGACCATCTGTTGTAGTCTTCTATCGCCATAAGCTTTGGCGGCTTGTTGTAAGTACCATAGGCGTTGTCTACACTGAGTGAATCAGCAATTGCCTTCTTCGGATTAGGATTAGTGTTGGAAGTATCTGTTGATGTTTCTCCGGTATGGTATGCAAAAACATCGCTGAACGGGTTCAGGAATTCGTCTCCCATTTTTGAGTACCTGAAAAAGTTCAAACACTTGGAAAAATTTTCACAATTTTCAAGAATTTCAAACTGATGCACTTGGATCGGATGGTGATCCGGTTGAGTCACGATCCGAACGAGTGACACAAGTGATCAAGTAATTCAAATGCACAAATGAGCTCAAGTAACGAATGGCTATCCTATTGGATGGTGATCCAATCGGATGGTCGTTCGGTAGAGTGACACAAGATATATAAAACCTTTGAACTATAATACTTCACCAATCGGATGGTTATCCGATCGAGAGAGATTATGACGTCAGCAACTGAATTAAGAACAATCTAAGCCAATCCGATCGGATGGAGATCCGATCGGGTGGATGACCTCAGCAAGAACGAAGAACTTGACATGGTTTTTGCTTGATTTGATTCAGTTTTTGTTTGAATTTGATAATGAAACTTTGTAGAATTAATCTTTGTTCAATTCCGATTCGTTTGATATGAAAATTACTCAATTTTATCCGTGAATTCCTGTTCAATTTTGAATTTTTCTCGTTTTAAGGTGTAAAAATGTAAGAACAGCAAGAAATGAGGTAGAAGATGAGAAATTTGTCAAAATTTCCGGTGAAATTTGACAGAAATCGGTAGAAAATCACTAAAAATCCGGTGAATTTGATGTTGTCGTCTACGATTCAACCTCCTGTGGCTCTGATACCACTTGTTAGGTCGTTTATCTTAGGATCTGTTCGAGTAGAACGTGGCTAGATCAATCAGAATCAAGGTGCGGAATCCCTTGACAATGTCACAGAATCAACAATGACAAGTTCAACGTTTAATGCATCTGAATTCTATTCAAAAGATGATGAAAATACAGAGGATCCGGTAGAACTTCAGACTAGCAGAGCTTCACTACAAGTTCAGCAAAAGTCTCCTAAAATCTAACACTAGCAGACAATTTATAGGCAACCAGGGAGTGGAGAAAGTGACATCCGGACGGATGATGACCCGATCGGATGGCCACTCGATCGGATGACAAGTTGTAACAAACCGCACGTTCGTGCATTGTTACTCTCCCTATAATCGTTACGCCTAGCACCAGATATTCGGATCATAATGTAACCATATCGCTTACAACGTTATTTTCGCAGATTTTCGCATATTACGCATACTTTATCGGTATAACACATCACACCGCATGTACTAACGCTCACGATGACGTCGAGTGAGGACCTATTCTACCCTCCGTGATAGCCATGATGCGTCGTAACACAAAGTGTGACACCCCGAGTTTTCAAGATCCTTTCTCGACACGTTTCTCATTTCGTAAAGTGTTTCCATAATTCGTTTGAGGTATAACCTTTTTCATGTTTGATTTATGATTGATGTATTGTGTTACTTGGTTAAATAATGAACTGTTGAACTTATGAACTATTTAAAGTTTACAAACCTAACCCTTGCATTCTCACATTTGACGAAACATTAGACCCCTGTTGCAAACTCGAACCCGACGAAACATTAGTGTTTCGTCATCACGCCTACTCGACGAAACTTAGAGAGTTTCGTCGCCCATTGTAGTTTCGCCGAGATGGGCTTTTGGCCCAGGTAAGGCCCATCAGCGACTAAGCCAATTCGTTTTATATTCACACCCTTGTACGTAACACATCAGTTATCAAACCCTAGTCCTCTCTTGCAACCGACGGTGACCCTCTCCATCTTCCTTGAATCCTCTTGCACTGTTGTGAGCACCCCATCATTCAGTTAGCGTTCTATCACACTTCACAGTTGTTTGATGTTTGTTTGTGATGCATGTAATCCATTGGGAATATAGGGTTTTGCTAGAAACTGTACATTTATATTGTGTTGATTAGGGTTCGAATGCTCATTGTTTAAGCATATGATCATCACACAGTTCCGTGATTCTGATTTCTAAACTCTGTTATGCTATATGTTGTATTTGATAGTCGGAATCTCGGTATGTTACTGTTAAATCATTAAGATCGGAATATGCATGATAGGATCCAGTGATCTGTATTCGTTTTATGTTCACCATACGGTTCGATAATTGTACCGGTCGAGTTCATATTATGTACTTGTGATGAACGGATATTGGATGATCAAGATTTGATGATAATTGGGTGATATAATTGATGATTGGTATGATTGAGTAATGATTTCAAATTGATTGTATCGTCATGAATGAAACAGTTACAGTTAGGGTTTTCGCATGACTAGCAGCTGATAAGGCCACGACGAAACATACTGGAGTTTCGTCACACCCACACACGACGAAATATACTGGAGTTTCATCACAACCACACACGACGAAATATATTGGAGTTTCGTCACACACACAATGACGAAACACCTTAGTGTTTCGTCGACGAATAACTGTGATGTTTTGTCACACATATGCCGACGAAAATATGATGTTTCGTCGCCCTGGAGTTTCGTCTTTAGGACAGAAGCTCACAAAACAGGCTGTAGTTTTGTACGAGTATGATAATGAATGATTATATGTTGATCCTTGTCTGTTGATGATATCAGTTATGTCTAGGGAAAAAAACATAGTTCGGCTTTGATTAGCACACTTAACTGTTGAATACGGTTGCGAAACACGTGTGTGAATTGTGGGTATGTATGAGTTGGAGTGACTACTATGTGTTATTCAATGATTGTTGCTTTGCACGCACTCCATGATTATAATTTATGCGAAAACAATGCGAACATAAACTGATTACGTATGCATGAATATCATAGGCTGTGATTGATTAACTGTGAACAAGTAACTAAACAAACCAAGCAAACCAAGGTGAGTTCACACTTTCTACAAGGCATGGGATTCCCGGTGGTTGGGAATGGGTAAAGGATTTAATCGGAAACTGCGTGATTTCCTGGTTTGGAACACGTACTGCATCCTCTTTATTGAAGGGTGATAACATGTACTAAGGATTTAATCGGAAACTGCGTGATCTCCTGGTTTAGAACACGTACTACATCCTCTTTATTGAAGGGTGATAACATTTTTGCTAGACCAAAAACTCTATCATTAAGTCCCTCATTTTTATATCGACTTAATCGCTGGGCCAATGGCGAACGGGACATTAGTTAAATAGCACTATTAGGTTTGACAAGCATCACACCATGCCGCAGAGGACGGGCGTGGACTAATGGATCTGGGCACGTCAATGATGATAGACATTGACGCTAGGGCACCAACTTACTTCAGTCAGTAGTCGATATGGTAATGGGTATAGCGGGATATTCATGGGGTAGCCCCCACGGCTGGGACCCAGGGTAAAAGGAAGGGAATGACTATGCTTTTAAACTATGGGGTAACCCCCACGGCAAGTAAGCCAGCTAAAAGGAAACTTATGTTTTGAAACAACTTAAAACGAACACCCAACAGTGAACTTGCACAACTTTGTTGTTGACTCGTTGTTACATGCCTTGCAGGTCGTTAGATGCTTAGCTGGAGCTTGCATGGGAGCAGGAGTCGTTGTGGGACATGGACTGTTGAGTTCCATATTAAACTTTTGAACTTTTAAACTTATGCTTGGGTTTTAAACTTCATGCTTCCGTTGATAACTCGAACTTAGTTATTTTGTTTTGGACATCAATTATATTGTTGGTTGGTTTTTATTTACATTAACATATTGTTCAATATGATTGGTGGCTTGATCCTGGTCATGTCACGCCTCCTGCGGTGATACTCCGCTTGTGGATTTTGGGGGTGTGACACAAAGCATACTCGAAACGAATACTTGGATATGTGGATACTCTTATACGACCCTTTGTGACAAATTATAATAAATATATATGGAAGTGTGTAAACAAACTATCGCAATGCGCAAAGCTCAAAACAAAAAGTCGGAAAACCAACTCGCCAAAGCCACTCGATCGAATGACCATTCGATCGAATGGCCATCCGAACGGATTACCATCCGATCGGATGGCCATCCGATCGAAGTGCCACCCGATCTGATTCACTCTCTTGCCTTCTCTCCACTTCACCTATAAATAGCACTTGTCACATCACTGTTCAAGTGATGTGACCGCTCTCGTTCGACTAGCACACTTTTGGGCTATTTTCTCTCGATTCCTCGCGATTCTTGTAAGTTTTTAACCTAAATCTTGTACTCCTATGATCTACACGCACTTCTTCATCATTTTCACCTTTGAATCTTAACTTTTAACCGTGAAATCAGCGGGTTAGAGGTATTCCAGGATGATGTCATCATGGAGTTCTTATGAACTGCGAGATTTGGCTTCATTCCACTAAGAACAACTCAGATCTGAAGGATTTCCACAAGATTTAACAAAGTTTTCACCTAGATCTAAACATTTTCAAAGATAAACGGATTGAAAGATGGTTTTCCCACTTTCTTTCAACTCTTTTACACTCATTGCACTCAAAACCGATAGAATTGGAGCTCGTTCTGATCTTCTACTCATTCTTAGTGAAGTGTTGGTTCAAGATCTGAATTCTATCAAAGAGACAACCAGTTTACGAGTTGAACATGAACAACCGTCAAGAATAGTTAACTGGTCAGATTGGGGTGATTCCCGTCCGATTGGATAACCTAGGCTGGATGGAGTTTTTGTTGCTTAGCACGTTTTCGTACTGTCTCGATCAACCCGCAACTTTCAAACTTAGCAAATTTTCAGATTTCAAAACGAACCAGTCACCCGAACGGATTGCCGTCCGATTGGATTGCCATCCGATCGAACAACAATCCGAACGGATTACACTTGGTCTTCAACACTTAACAATTTTCAACATGTTCAATGCATCATCAGTTCTAACGGATTGCCATTCGGTCGGTAGACCATCCTATTGAGTGACTATCCTGTTGTGAACTTGTTCTCACTAAGTGTCCTGCCATCGGATCGCTTTCCGATCGAACGACTGATTCGATCGATCGACCTGAAGGGCAGAGATACTTCTCTATTTTCAAAATACTACAACGAAAACTTCACAGCCATCATACATAAACACATCCATTCCAATCGAGTGACGAACCGACCGAATGACCATCCGATCGGATAGCCATCCGTCCGGATCACCAATCGTTACTTAATCCACCAACACGCTGTTTCACGCAATTCAACGACTTACGCTACTGTTCACAGGCTAATTCAACGCGCTCTCATTCAATCCAATCCAGATTGTGTTTACTTGCTAAACACACAGATACTGTGAGTATACTCGAACCCCTTTTTATCGCACTTTGGTTGTAACATACGTTTCTATCAAACTAAACTAATCAAATGCTTAAACTATTTATCACTTGCGAACGACTGAATTACATATTAACACGTGATGCTAGTTACATATATGCTAGGACTTTTACTCGTGACGTCCCGCCTTAACTAGTATAGTACTATAGCACCCGTCGGGGTCTAGTTAGGATGAATAGCAATCGCAATCGCAGCTCGAGTGACTTAGCTGGTAGTATCTGTCTGGTATATATGATGTCTATCTCATTTATGTATGTGGTAAATCGCAACACTTTTTATCAATTACGCTACTTCAACAAAAACTTGTATACTCGCCAATACTTTTGTATTGACATTGTTTTAACGTATATTGCAGGTTTAGTTGCAGTCTACATCAAATCAAGCTAGGAAGTCTAGAAACACACCGAAAATCTAGGTTGTCAGATTTGTATTGTTTGAGAGAACATGAAATTCGTGACAACTTATGTGATTGTATTTGTTTATTAGTATGGGATAATGAACGCATTAAATATTGTCGCAATTTAGTTGTTATGGATTTTCTTGAGCAATCTGATTCGCCTAATGCCGCGCCTCGATGATTCCGCCATCGGTTGGGGTGTGACAGATTGGTATCAGAGCCATAACTATAGGGAATTAGGTAAGACACGACCTAGTTCGGGTCGATGTCTTAGGATTTCGACCTAGTCTATAGTCTAAGTACCAACAGGCTGACTTCGTGCGAACCCAGTGGGGTTTGTACGGGCCTACTTTGATACTCTCATTCGAACTTGCTAAAACTACATCTTTGTGTGAACACCGCATACTACAGCTTCGCAAAAGGAAAGCATTTCCTTAGGCTAAATACTATTTGCCTTTCCTAAGGCTGACACAATACACACGTTTTACGATACTCGCTTAACATCAACGAGTGGTCGTGTCGAGATGAGGTGTGAAAACCAGGAACTCTCGGTAGGTCGCTCACTCAGCGCATTATTCTAGCACGAGAACTGTCTGTTGAGTCAGGAGTGATGTCCATAACTCGACGGAAACCTCCATTTCTATCTAGTGGAACTCTCGAATTTATTTCAATGAGCACAACCACAGTCAGGAACGCAGTTGTTAAGTCAGGGGTGAAACCCATACCTTAATGACCCGTTCCATTCCCTAAAATGGTTTTCGAAAAGCTCTCCCCAAGGACTCGGCTGTATCAAGGACTCAAGCCGCATCAGGAATAGGAGGATGAATGCCATGAGCTGCATCCCAGTGGAAGCATAGTCTACTAGGTCTATGCGTGTGCACGAACTCGCGTAATATTGCTGAAGTACTTGGGTAGTTAACGCCTAAACACCCAAGGCATTCTATCAAAATTTTTCTAGCCTACGATTCGCCGATCTTATGCTTGTCGAACTTATTTACGTTTATGTGTTGACAATTTAAAAATTATGCTTTGACGATTTCTCGATTTCGCTCCCTGTTTTACGAACACACAACTCGCACAGCTATCGCAATCTAAAACGGAAACCGAATGTTCGCAACGAAACTAAGGTCTAACAACTCGCCCTCACTTTACGTCGCGTCCTCGCACTATCTATACAAGCATGTGAGTAAGTGTCGCAACTATATATATATATAAACAAAATCGCTTATGTGGGATACGTGAGAACTTAGGATTCTTATGCCTCCTATATGGCTCCTATATGATACGTATTACTATACTACCTGCAACAAGTTTTGAACGCGCTCAAATCGCATCGCAGAACTCAAAATCATTATGATCGAATCTCACTCCAAGTCTCTCTCTCTGTCTAGATGCCTTCCAACAACTCCGCTTCGAGAATGTCAGCCAGGAGACGAGCCAAACGAAGGGACGAAAAGAAGATTGCTACACTTGTGGTCAGGGAAGTGGACAAAGTCATTCCTCAGATTGTCACTCAAGTGCATTCTCTTAGCAACTCTCGAACTTTGGAAGACGTTAAGACAGAAGCGCCGCAACCTACCTTTCTCTACAAACACTTCAAAGCCTGTGACCCGATGGTCTTCATGGGTGAAGGGGGTGTTTCACAGCTACTCCAGTCATTCGATTTTGTCGAGGTGACCCTTCATCAGAGCGGGTGCCCCGAGCATTTTCGTACCACTTGCGCTACCGGAGTATTTCAATCGCGAGCACTCGACTGGTGGACAGTCGAACGTAATAAAATTGGGATCCACGCAGCTTATGCTCTCTCCTGGAATGAGCTGAAAGAGCTCATGAAGGAAGAGTACTGCCCTCCCCACGAAGTCCAGAAGCTAGAAGACGAATTTTGGGAAATCAAGCAAAACAAAGGTGACAATGCTGGCTACACAGCAAGGTTCAAACAACTTAGCATTATTTGCCCAAGTCAAGTTGACACTTCAGAAAAGGCAATCAAGAAGTACATTTGCCGCTTGCCTGAGTGTGTGGGCGATTTTGTCGAAGCTGCAAGACCTGCCACCGTTGAAGAAGCCTACCGTTTAGCTGCCGAAATCAACGACAAACGACTCATGGAAGGATTTTTCTCCAAGAATCCGACTACGAAGGTTTGTCAAGCCCTCGCTGTATCGTCTGATGACACAACCAGGTCGTCTGAGGAATCATCTGACCATCCTACCAAGTCATCCGACGATGCTGCAAACACCGCCAACTCAACCGACGACACCACCGACGCATCTGACAACGATGACACATCATCGCAAGATACCGACCCACCCATCCGCAAACGAAAGATCTCGAGTTCAGACTCTTCAACCACTGAACTATTGCAAACAGAGCCTCTCAGATCAGTTCCAGTTCACTCGAATCGCGCTTACACCGGACCTCATCCCCTGTGTCACGCATGCACGTATCATCACCCGACGGAAGCTAACTGTCGCTATTGCGCAAATTGCAACTGTCTGGGTCATCTTACTCGGCATTGCCGCTCAGGGCCACGAGCTTGAGGACAACAACAGTAGCTCCAGCAAAAGTCTTCAATTCCAAGCACTAAGCATGCATAGGATGATGTTGTAATGATACGATTTTCGACGTTAAATTTCTATGTGTTGAACCTATTCTATTACTCGACGTCGCCACTATGCGTAACGTTACTTTCGCTCTCGTTTTCTCTCTCGCATTCGCACTTAGTCTAGTTCACACACAAGCTATATACTACATCACGATATAATGTGTTTTACCCCCACTACACTCTTAGAATAAGGTACGATAAACGTGCAAGGAACAAACTAATCCCGGGTGCACGCAGGATTAATTTGGTTAGTGCACGAAGATCGTAGTGAATTCTAATGGTGCCATAATGTTAAAAGCATGGTCAAGCGTGGTGGATACGCCGCTGGTACTTCCTATATATAAGCGTGTGATCATGTCAGCAAAGTGTAACATCTATTCGCGGAATGCAAGTAATAGGGGTAAAGCAAGGTGTGCTTTACCATACTACCAAAGTTTCGTGAAGAAAATGCCACGTGGAGTTGAACGTTATTAGACCTATATACTACTATGGTTATTTTCGACACGCTGAACTCACTCGCAAGGCGTAACATTCAAATCGCATCCCCGTGAGACTTTTCGTAAGTCTGCAAAAGCAATGCAATTGCCTCATCGATGGACTTTGGTAAGTCTACCCCCGCAGGGCGATCGCATCAACGCAAGACTGGTCATAAGTCCGTAGCGAATCAATCGCAAATTTCGCTGAAATCTAACGCACATCGCTCTCGCACCGCTTAAACGCCTAACGCATCAGCTAATCGCATCGCTTTGATACTCGCATCGTTTATCGCTTCTAACGCTTATCGCTATCTGTGTTATGTTGCACACATGACATCGATTCACGAAACAGATCTAGTATGGTCAAAACATGGTGGATACGCCGCTGGTACTTCCTATATATAAGTGTTTTAGCCATATTAGCAAACTTTTGTGGAAAGATGCCATGCGGGGCCTTCATATTGGTTAAAATCGTGAAACTGTGGAGACTAACCAAATCGCATTACTCGCCTATCGCTTATCGCTTCTTGCTCAACGTGTACCGCTTACCGTGTATCGCTTATCGTATTACTCGCTTGTCGCTTATCGCTTATCGCTTCTTGCTCAACGTGTACCGCTTACCATGTATCGCTTATCGTATTACTCGCTTGTCGCTTATCGCTTACTCGCTTGTCGCTTATCGCTATCACGTGTCGCTTCTCGCTTATCGCGCATCGCTTACTCGCTTGTCGCTCATCGCTTAGTACTCATCGCAACTTGTGTCGTAATGGTATGCATGACATCGCTTCACGGGACAAAACTAATATGGTCAAAACATGGGGGATAAGCTGCTAGTACTTCCTATACCTAAGTGTTTTTGCCATGTTAGCAAGCTCTCATGGGAACATGCCATGTGGAATTTAATATGAGATCCAATCGAAATCACACTATTCGCTTATCGCTCATCGCTCGTCGCCTAACAAGACACGCTACTTCGGTGTTTCGTGTCATCAAGCTACATGCACGCGCCATCATCACTATGTTCGCAATAAATCTCGCCGCTTAACTTATTCGATTCTATCTTCAACTCGGTCTGACTCGCTATCGCTTGGGCCGAGGAAACAAACTTCTATCTTTATCGGCACACGTGACACCGCCTCACGAAACGGAAGTAATATGGACAAAACATGGTGGATACGCCGCTGGTACTTCCTATATATAAGTGTTTTAACCATATTAACAAACTTTCATGGGAAAGTGCCAAGTGGGGTTCGATGATTATTACCATTTTCTTAAAACTTGTTTACTACTGTTTTGAAAATACATGAGAATTTTTAATTAAAACCGATGGATAAGTGAGAATTTCCTCACAACATGGAGGTAACATCGACTCAGCTTAACTCCCTTCCCAAGGGAAGTTTTCATAAGTCCAGCTTTTCCTTAAAAACCTGTTTGCAATAACGAAACAAGATCTTCTTAAGACATTGGTTCAACATCGTGTTCAGTTTGAAACCATATCATGAGAAGTCTTCTTGAAACGACTTTTCCCTCCAAATTCTTTTTTTAAATGTCTAAAACAAACTTCTCTTACAACGTTGGTTAACATCGACTCAGTTTGACTTTACGTTATGAGAAAATTTTCAAGTTTTCTTTTAAAATCTATCTGCAACGACTTTACCAACTCTTCGAGTCTAAAAATGCTTTCGAAACGCCAACTCGTGGGATACCACTTTGTCAACACGTCGCTTTTTCTCTATCGCAATCGATCTTTCTCTCCCTTACTCGAGATGCTCATGCTTGTCGACTCACAGTCGATTGACTCGCTGTATCGCTACTTATACAGGACAACTCTCACAAGTCTACCTGTTGGATTAATTTCGGGACAAAATTTCCTAAAGCAGGGGAGACTGTAACAAACCGCACGTTCGTATCATAATGTAACCATATCGCTTACAACGCTATTTTCGCATATTACGCATACTTTATCACTAAAACACATCACACAGCATGTACTAACGCTCACGATGACGTCGAGTGAGGACCTATTCTACCCTCCGTGATAGCCGTGATGCGTCGTAACACAAAGCATACTCGAAACGAATACTTAGATATGTGGATACTTATATACGACCCTTTGTGACAAATTATAATAAATATATATGGAAGTGTGTAAACAAACTAACGCAATGCGCAACGCTTAAAACGAAAAGTCGGAAAACCAACTCGTCAAAGCCACTCGATCGAATGACCATTCGATCGAATGGCCATCCGAACGGATTGCCATCCGATCGGATGGCCATCCGATCAAAGTGCCACCCGATCCGATTCAGTCTCTTGCCTTCTCTCCACTTCACCTATAAATAGCACTTGTCATATCACTGTTCAAGTGATGTGACCGCTCTCGTTCGACCAGCACACTTTTGGGCTATTTTCTCTCGATTCCTCACGATTCTTGTAAGTTTTTAACCTAATTCTTGTACTCCTATGATCTACACGCACTTCTTCATCATTTTCACCTTTGAATCTTAACTTTTAACCGTGAAATCAGCGGGTTTGAGGTGTTCCAGGATGATGTCATCATGGAGTTCTTATGAACTTCGAGATTTGGCTTTATTCCACTAAGAACAACTCAGATCTGAAGGATTTCCACAAGATTTAACAAAGTTTTCACCTAGATCTAAACATTTTCAAAGATAAAAGGATTGAAAGATGGTTTTCCCACTTTCTTTCAACTCTTTTACACTCAATGCACTCAAAACGTATAGAATCGGAGCTCGTTCTGATCTTCTACTCATTCTTAGTGAAGTGTTGGTTCAAGATCTGAATTCTATCAAAGAGACAACCGGTTTACGAGTTGAACATGAACAACCGTCAAGAACAGTTAACTGGTCAGATTGGGGTAATTCCCGTCCGATTGGGCTGGATGGAGTTTCTATTGCTTAGCACGTTGTCGTACTGTTTTGATCAAACCGCAACTTTCAAACATAGCAAATTTTCAGATTTCAAAACGAACTAGTCACCCGAACGGATTGCCGTCCGATCGGATTGCCATCCGATCAAACAACAATCTGAACGGATTACACTTGGTCTTCAACACTTAACAATTTTCAACATGTTCAACACATCATCAGTTCTAACGGATTGCCATTCGGTCGGTAGACCATCCGATTGAGTGACTATCCTGATGTGAACTTGTTCTCACTAAGTGTCCTGCCATCGGATCGCTATCCGATCGAACGACTGATTCGATCGATCGACCTGAAGGGAAGAGATACTTCTCTATTTTCAAAATTCTACAACGAAAACTTCAAAGCCATCATACACAAACACATCCATTCCAAAGGAGTGACGAACCGACCGAATGACCATCCGATCGGATACCATCCGTCCGGATCACCATTCGTCACTTAATCCACCAACACGCTGTTTCACGCAATTCAACGACTTACGCTACTGTTCACAGGCTAATTCAACGCGCTCTCATTCAATCCAGTCCAGATTATATTTACTTGCTAAACACACACACACTGTGAGTATACTCAAACCCTTTTTTATCGCACTTTGGGTGTAACATACGTTTCTATCAAACTAAACTAATCAAATGCTTAAACTATTTATCACTTGCGAACGACCGAATTACATATTAACACGTGATGCTAGTTACATATGTGCTAGGACTTTTACTTGCGACGTCCCGTTTTAACTAGTATAGTACTATAGCACCCGACGGGGTCTAGTTAGGATGAATAGCAATCGCAATCGCAGTTCGAGTGACTTAGCTGGTAGTATCTGTCTGGTATATATGATGTGTATCTCGTTTATGTATGTGGTAATTCGCAACACTTTTTATCAATTATGCTACTTCAACAAAACTTGTATACTCGCCAATACTTTTGTATTGACGTTGTTTTAACGTATGTTGCAGGTTTAGTCGCAGTCTACATCAAATCAAGCTAGGAAATCTAGAAACACACCTAAAATCTAGGTTGTCGGATTTGTATTGTTTGAGAGAACATGAAATTCGTGAAAACTTATGTGATTGTATTTGTTTATTAGTATGGGATAATGAACGCATTAAATATTGTCGTAATTTGGTTGTTATGGATTCTCTTGAGCAATCTGATTCGCCTAGTGCCGCGCCTCGATGATTCCGCCATCGGTTAGGGTGTGGCACAAGTGTCGTCCGTCGGATTTCACTTTTACAATACAATACCGTTCCATGAGTTGTTCTGACACAAACATACATACATGTTCATACATACACAAAATTACATACACAGCACAAAATATACAAGACTCGATGCAGACGGAAGCTACAGACATATGCACTAACAAGGGTGTGGGATAAAGCCCCCTTTAAGCTATAGCGCCCCTCCATCCCCTCAATTCTTTGACCACCTTCCTCGATCAACTCAACAAATCTTCGTTAACATGCTGGCGAGAGTCCCATGGCGCCCCCTGTTAACTTGCTTAGTATGGGTGGTGGCGCCGGGGGGGGGGGGGGGGGGGGCGCTATCGGTGGTGAGGTGGCACGGTGGCGCCCTCCATTCCCTCCGGCCTAACCATTTGCAGACTACATAATTTACAAAGTTTGACTGGGAAAGGTTATAACTCAAACATATAAATGTAAATTGTTCTTTATAGTCTCTTGACAATTAATTAAATACTAATCAAACGACATGTTAACAGACAACACAATTAGTACCATATTTTTTTTGAACGGCATACGGTTAGGATATCGCTAACCGAGTTAGTAGTTAGTATGTTAGAATCACCAAGTTATTATTAAAACCCCCTTGCATGGACTTGAAACCAGGACCTCCAAGAGAAGCAAAGTTTCTCACCTCCCCCTTAACCACTAGACTAAGAGATCATTGGTAGTACTGTATTAATACATGATGGAATATGAAACACATAAATACAAGAAACGTTTGTTTCTGTAACTAGTTTAACACAATTATTATTGGTAGAAACAAAATGAAGGAATGGATGATATTTCTGACTTATTTTTGGTAGAATTTTTTTTTTTTGTGATAGCATCATTATCATTGCTGAAGAGTTCAACTTTGGGGTTGTTTGTTTACCTCTTAATGAGGCTTTTAATGGTTCATACCTCTTACTGGTTCAGCACTTAATGGTTCAGACTGTTTGTTTCGCGAGCAGATGTTTGAATGATTCAGACATTTGCCTCTGAATGGCTAAGTATTATACTGAGTCTGAATGGTTAAGACCTATAATCTGAATTGGTCAGACATTTGCCTCTGAACGGTTAAGCATTATACTGGCTCTTAATGGTTCAAACCTCTTACTTGTTCAGCACTTAACGGTTCAGACATTTTACTAGTTCAGCACTTAACCATTCAGAAGTTGCCAAACAGTCCCTTACCAAAGTTATCCCTTATTGACATAGTCATGTGGTGATGGCTGGTAATGCTTTTCCTACAATATAAGAAATGAGAGAGATGCACAAATCAATTGTTTTTAGACACGGATATTGTTATTTATGGTCGTTGATAAAAAAAAAACCCCATGTCATCACCAACCATGGAAATAAAACACTTATTTTCAAGAAAAGTGTTTGTTGTTGCAACAAATACGAGACCAACGGTAGTGGACAGGCTGGTCAGGCAAAAGGCTTTGAGGGTTGAAGTTTGCCTAACGCAGGTCGTGTGGTCTCCCTACATTTGCTAGACGTAGGAGGAGGTTCACTAGTTTTGTTGTTGTTTATTTAAAATCCTTTACTGAAAGAGATTCAGTCTCGGATGTTTATATTAGCGAAGTTATGTTATTTGAAGTGAAGAAGAGAAGCATGCATGGAGCAAGTTCTCGAGGGAGAAAAAGAGAGATCAGAAATCCAGGAAGATCTGGGCTGATCGGAATGTCCTGTATAAATGACAAGGGTTGTCATTTATAGAGAAAGGTTCTTCCTAAAAGGGAAACCTTTGAGTAGTGAACCCCAACTGCAGTATGGGACTTACCCATTTAGGGGTTGAAGGCTTCGGACCTGTGGGTAAAAGGGTGTTCTTTTTTGCACATGCCACTTTTGCAGCTGAGAAGAGAGTTGGTGGGTTACCAGTGATGTGACTGGTTACTGTACTCGTTCTTTTTGCTGTTTTTTTGTACTTCGCGGGGATTGAACCTTTTAACCTTTTAAGTTGGTATGTGTTTTAGTCATATTATTGAGACTTGAGCTACCCCCGTCATCAGCCCCCCAAGTCAGAGGTATTTGGGGGGTATGCTCAAACTACTTCTGACTTTACACATTCTTTTTATCGCTTGAAGGCTTCAAGGCTTCAAGGGTTTGTCAGCGGTTGAGATTTTGAATTTTGAAATGACAACTGATGTGATAGGTGTCAGTTACCGCAGGCGGCGGTTGTAATTACATGATGTGTAATTATAACTCCCTTTCTTATCATTTATCTCTTTTTATACTCATAATAACTGCCTTCATTATTTTCTTCAAGCATTCCATCGGTCCTTTCTTACATTCAGGTTAGTCATCATCCTTCCTTCTTCATTTTTTCTTGTTCTTTCTTTAATCGCTTACCATGGGTGCTCGTAAGGATCTTTCGGTCAGTTATTCTCGTATCACTCAAGAGGAAGTGGAGGCATTTTGTATTGAATGGGGTATTGGTTTGAAGTACAATCCGGTTGCACCGGGTTGTGACAAATCTATTGATCAATGCCCTCCTGAGTCGATTGCTTTGTACTGTCGTCATTTCGAATTCTCCAATCTCCGTCATCCATTCTTAATCTTTATGTTAATTGTTTTGGAATTTTACCGAGTCTCGTTTGGTCAAATCCATCCTCAGGGTTTGGCTAGGGTTTTACATTTTGAGGTTTTGTGTCGGGCCTCCGGCTGTGATCCTACTTTGTTGTCATTCCGCCGGTTCTTCCGTCTGGCGAAGAATGGTGACTGGTTCACTTTTGAAACAACTAAGGTTGATACTTGCCTGGTTTCATCCATGGTTACCACCCTTGGTGCCTGGAAGGACCGGTTCTTTTGGGTCTCAGAGTCAATTGTTCCCTATAAGATGATTTGGAGACACCCAGACACTGTTCATAATGAACCGGAACCCTCTGATTCTGAATTAGATAGTTGTTTTCTTGAGGCCATCCGAAAATGTCCTTCGACGGTTCGACCATTTCCTGAACATTTGCTAGTGTTTTTGGGTATTAGCAAATTATGGGATAAACCTGATCAGGGTCCGGTTCTTATGAGGAGTGGTCAGGGTATGCATTTCACTTGTTTTGCTTTTTTTATATTCCTTTTGATTGTTTGCTTACACTTTTGTTTCTTATGAATTTTGCAGTTATGTCTACATTGGATTTTGTCAAAAGTAATGATACGTCGGATGTTGCTTTTATGATTGCTGGGCTGCAGTGGGTGAGGATGCTGTTGGTAGAGGTTCTGAACACAGGTTTGAGGATGCAGAGTATGTGAGTGTTCCAAATATGAAGGGTTTTACCAAGACTGCTGCTCCTAAGGCTTTGACCCGTCGCTCTGCTCGTCGTATGTTGAAGAGTGCTCCTCAATCCACTTCTTCTGATCATGTGGATTTGAGTGACGAAATCGAGGTTTCTGGGGATCAAGGCCCTGATGCTGAAAAAGAGAAGAATTTGATTGTTCTTGGTGATAAAAAGTCTTCAGGCAAGAAGGTTATGGTGACTCCTGTTCAAGGTTTTTCGGGAAAGGATGTTGAGAGTTTGAGTGAAGATGAGGTTTATGTCCTAAATTGGGGTGTTAAAGTTGGAGATAGTTTCAAGGATGCCAATGTTTGTGCTGATGTGTTGGCTAATTTTGCTCCCCCCCCCCCCCGGTGTTCGAGGTTCCATATCATAGATGGAGGGTGATACCATGCTTTCGAGGTTGATCTTGAGTTCCTGCAACCTTTTTGCCTTAGTGGCTGAAGGTGTTACTCGCTTTCGTAAGGGGATGCAGGAGTATGAGGAGCTTTCAAAGAAGAAGGAAAAGATGAAGGCTTCTATGGCAGTCATGAAGAAGGATATTGATAGCTTTTCAAAAAAGGAGGAAGCTTGGGTTAAAAAGGTTGGTGAGCTGACCCGTGGGCATGAAATTGAGATTGGGGTTTTGAAGAAGAAGAAGAAGAAGAAGATGGAGGCGGATAAGTTAAAGCTGAAGGCTGATAGGGAAGCCTTGGATGTCCAGAAGAAAGCCTTTGCAGAGGAGAAGTAAGGCTTGAAGGCTTCTGTGGCTCAAGCTACTGGTGATAACCAGTGGCTTATTAAACAAGGCTTTCAGCAGGTTGTTACTTATCTCCTTCATTCTAATCAGTTTAATTCTGCCCTTGGGGATGTTTACACGAAATTGTTTAACTATGGGAAGCACTTGGGTTTAGTTGTTGGTTTCAAACTTCATGAGCCGGGTCAGGCTTTTGAACAATCTCCTTTGTTTCAGCCTGATGCTTTTGAAATTTTCAAAGAGTCTGTTCACAAAATGGAAAGGCTAACCTATCCTTATGTAAGTGAAGTTTCTTCTTGCTTCGGTAAACCCCTTTCCATGTTACAGGGATTAAAACCAGCTGGGCTTAATGAGAAAGTTTGCTCTAAAATGCTTTATTCTTTGTCCAAGAAGCGTTCCCATTCCGGTGATGGTGAAGAAACCTTCTCAGGGGATGTGGATATCTCGAAAGAGGCAAGCCTTGAAGGTTCAGCAGTTGCAGGTGATGGTGGCCCTAAGGCCAAGAAGGCGAAGAAAGCTAAGAAGGGTAAGGGTGATGGTTCCGGGGCATCAAAGCCTTCTTCTGATGTTTAAACAATCCATTCGTAGCTATCTTAGCACTTTAAACAATTCTATGTTTTGGATGTTTTAAACATGTCTCCTTGGAGGGAACCGTTTAGGTCCCTATGATGGTTAAAGCCTTGAAGGCTTTGATGAACAATTATGTAGGTTTAAGGCTTTTAAGGCCCTTTATGTTGTGGTTGAACTTTCTAACACTTGTGCTATATTGTGACTTTTCTTGGTTTTGTGTTATGCATCTTCTAAAGGAACCGTTTAGGTTACTCGTAGCTTGAAACCTTCGAGGCTTCCAGGTGATGTTTGATGCTTATGGTCTGTTGCTTAACTTAGTGTTTTTAATTCTATGTTTCATATAACTTCTGTTTGTGTGTTGTTGTTTTGTTCCTTTCCTTGTACTTTTGTTTGTTTGATTGTCTTTGTTGGTGGTGTGTTTCCCTTATGCTATGTATACCTTGAAGGGTTCAGTGCTGTAGTCACTTAGCCTTGGTATTTTTAACAAGAAGGTATAACACTTGTCCTTTTTACCATTCTTATTTAATTTGATTTTGGTTCGTAAGCCTGTCTGTGAAACTATATTTTTTGAAAAATTTTCTAAGGCTTAAGGAACATTTGGTGAAGGTTGTTCGGACCCGTCTATGAGACAAGTTTACTGAAAATCTCTAAGTCTCATGGAGTTGTATTGATGTAGGAACTCATCCCTTATATAGGCTCATTCAAACCTTGAACCTATTGAGCGATGTGGCCTGTGAGCTCATCCCCTTACATGACTCTTGTCATGGAGTTTTTAGCTAGGTTCTAAACCTGATTATAGGATAGAAAGACAAGTTTTAACAAGAACTTCATTGTTCATTCATCAAAGTGTGTAGATTACAAAGGAACAAAAACAACACTTTGCTAGCTTTTTCCAACACATGTTTCTAGACGTGGAACCTTTTAAGGTTTTTGCCGTTCCAATGCCTGGGAAGCTTTTTGCCATTTGAGTCGGCTAGCTTGTAGGATCCACCCTTGTGAGCTTCGAGGATGGTATATGGCCCTTCCCATTTGAGACCAAGTTTTCCCTGGCTTTCCTTCTTGCTAGCTTCGTTGTTTCTGAGAACGAGGTCGCCAGGCTTGAACCGTTCATGTTTTACCCGGGCATTGTAGTAAGATTCCATCTTTTGTTTATATTTTGCTTCTTGGATGGCTGCTTGATCCCATGCTTCTTCTCGGAGTTCCAAGTTCAACATCGTCTCTTGCTTGTTTGCTTCTAGATCAATGTTGAACATTCTTTTTGTTGTAACTCATATCTCTGTCGGGATTACAGTTTCGGTTCCGAACACCATGCTATACGGTGTTTTCTTGTGGCTTTTTTTTGGTGGTCCTGATTGCCCATAACACGTTTGGGAGTTCTTCAAGCCAGTTGGTATCATGCTTTCCCAATCGGGTTTTAATGTCTTCCACAATGCTTCGATTTGTTCTTTCTACTTGGCCGTTGGATTGAGGGTAGGCCACTGAGCTAAACACTTGTGTTATTCGAAACTCTTTGCACCATGAGCTGAAAGGATGTTCAGCAAATTGCTTTCCGTTGTTGGTGACCAACACTCCTGGCAATCTAAACCGGCAAATGATGTTTTCCCATACAAAGTCAATGATTTACTTCCCTGTTATTTTTGCCAATGGTTTCACTTCCGGCCATTTAGTGAAGTAGTCCACAGCCACTAGAAGGAATATGATTCCCCCTTTGGCCGGAGGAAATGGGCCAACAATATCCATTCCCCATTTATGGAATGGCCAAGCAGATGAGACGGGAACCAAGTCATGCTTTGGGCTTTTTGGCACTGGGGCGTGTATTTGACAGGCTTCACATTTTTTCAGTTGTTCGCTTGCATCTCGATGCATTGTGGGCCAAAAGTACCCAAGGTTCATCAATTTTGAGACCACTGATCTTGGGCCGAAATGAGCCCCACAAATTCCCTCATGAACTTCTTTGACCGAGTACTGGCTTTGCTCTGGGCTGACACATCGGAGCAACGGTGCAAGGTATCTTTTTTGTAGAGGATATTTTCTTGCAACACGTATTGCCTTGATTTGATCCGAACCCTTTCAGCCTCTACTGGATCACTTGGTAGCTCGCCATTTGTGAGGAATTTGACCAGAGGGGTCATCCAATTTGGGCCCTCTTCGGTAATGACATCTTGTACCTCGAGTTCTTGAATAGATGATTGTTTCAACACTTCAACCAATACTTTTTTTGTGAGGTGAGCAAAGGTAAGTGATGCAAGCTTGCTTAGTGCATCAGCTTTCTTGTTTTACGATCTTGGGATTTGTTTGATGGTACATGATTCAAATGTACCTGTAAGCTCCTTTTCCTTTTCACGGTACCTCTTCATGCTTGGCTCCTTGGCTATGTAACTGTCGTTTACTTGGTTTGAAACAAGTAGAGAGTCTGTGAAGACTTGAAGCTTTTTGACACCCATTTTTCTTGCAAGCTTGAGTTCTGCGATCAATGCTTCGTACTCGGCTTCTTTGTTTGTAGTCTGAAACTCATGCCGAATAGCATACATGAATTCAAATTCATTAGAATCAATCAGAACTAGCCCTGCTCCTGACCCTTCAACGCTGGAAGCTCCATCGGTAAAGAGCTTCCAAGTATGGGGGTCAGAAGGTTCAGTGGAGGCTGTATTGACTTCCGTTATCATTTCCTTAGGTATTTCCAAAATGAAATCAGCCAAGATTTGGGCTTTCACAGCTTTTCTTGGAACGTAGGTGATGTTATGCTCACCTAGTTCCACGGCCCATTTGGCTAAACGTCCGGAAGTTTCAGGTTTTTCAAGCACATTCTTGATAGGTTGGTCAGTGACCACTTGTATGGGATGTGCTTGAAAATACCTTCGAAGCCTTCTGGCTGTTTTTACTAGTGCAAGAGCAAGTTTTTTCAACAGGGGATACTTGGTCTTTGCCAATTTTAAAGTTTTGCTGAAGAAGTAAACAGGTACCTGAGCTTTGTTTCTTTCGATGGCCAGGACTGCACTGGTTGCTTCTTCAGCAATTGATAGGTAGACAAAGATCAATTCTCCGGTCTCAGGAGCGGCGATATCTGTTAATGAAGCTAAGTGTTGCTTCATTAGGTTAAAGACTTCTTCAGCTTCCTCGGTCCATCTGAAGTCTTTTCTATTTGTGCACCCTTGAAGGGTTTTGAAAAAAGGAAGTGACTTTTCAACTAGTTTGGAGGTGAAACGTTTTAAGGCTGCCAGCTTACCGTTTAAGCTCTCAACTCCTTTTTGCTTTGCGGGGATCTCGTATCCAGGATAACTTTAACCTTGTTGGGGTTGGCTTTTATGCTTTGCTTGCCTACAATGTGCCCCAAGAACTTTCCTTCCTCAAAACCAAACGAGCATTTCACAGGGTTGAGCTTCATATTTATCTTCCTGAGATTTCGAAATGTTTCTTGCACGTCATCGAGCATTTGACCCTCGGTTTTGCTTTTGATTACCAAATCGTCTACATAGGCTTCCATGTTTTTACCTATTTGTCCTGCAAACGCTTTATCCACCAACCATTGATAGGTTGCCCCCACATTTTTCAAGCCAAAATGCATCTTTTGATAGCAAAAGATATCTCGATCAGTGTGGAAGGCTGTTTTTTCCTCATCTTCTTTCTTCATTTGAATTTGGTGGTAACCTTTATAGGCATCAAGAAAGCATTTGAAAGGAAAACCTGTGAGCGAGTCCACTTTCATATCAATTTCGGGCAAAGGATAATAATCCTTTGAACAGGCTTTGTTCACATCTTTGAAATCGATGCACATTCTCCATTATCCGTCGGGCTTCTTGACCATCACAGGGTTGGCTATCCAAGAGTTGTACGTAACCTCTCGGAGTATGCCAGCTTGTACCAACCCTTCAACCTCTTTGCAAGCCGCTAGGCTTAGATCAGGGGTGAGACTTCTTTTCTGCTGAACGATGGGTTTAACGTTTGGTGGGATCTTGAGCTCATGTTTCACAACATCTCGAGGGATTTCGGTCATGTCATCAGGATACCACGCGAAGATGTCCATGTTGTGGGTTAGTAACTTCTTGAGGTATGCGAGAGTTTCTTGAGTGAGGTTGGTGTTTACCCTTATCCTTTGTTCGGGATACTTAGGGTTAATGGCCCAACCTTGTTCTTCATTTTTCCCTGAGATCTCTCCTTCAACCAGGAGGGCTTCCTGGGTCGGTTGAAGGGTGGCAATTACTTTCTTGGTGGGGAATTTGACAATGCCTTTGCCAACAGAGACAGCCATACTAAACTCGCTTTGGCTTGGTCTTCCTTTGATAACGTCGTAGGTAGAAGGCATGTTGATTACAGTGAAGGTAAGTGGCTTGGTTCTCTCCATTTCACCTTCTTTGAAGCAAAGGTCAAGTGTTAGCTGGCCCAAAGGCTTGATAGGGATGTCAGCGATACCTTTTATGGACGACTCGGCCGGCTGAAGCCTTGAACGCTCCAGGTCGTTGAGTTGGTTGAAATATTTTTCAAACATTATTTTTGTTGCTGCACCCGTGTCGATGTATGCTTTGCTCGTTTTCAGTGTTCCCACGATGGCTTCAACTACCAAAGGGTTCGAGTGAAGTCCCTTTTTTTGGTAATGGGAAGCACAAGCACTGAAGCTCCCAAGCTTCTAAGCGTTGTTGTTTTGTGGGAGTTTCTTCATCAACATTTACCATGTTTACTTCCTTGTTTTTTTTTCCATCACCCATTCTGTCTTTCACTCCTTTGACAATGTGGGCAAGTTCTCCAGATTTGACGGCCTCCTCAATTTTATTTTTGAGTTGGAAACAGTCATTCGTGTAATGGCCCTTTTCTTCATGGAACTCACAAAACTGAGTAGAATTCTCATTTCTTTTACTTTTAGGCAGGGGTTTTGGTGGTCGGAAGTTGTGCTTAACTTCTTCGGTAGCAAGTATTTCCTGAGGAGTTTTGGTTAAGGCTGTGAAATTCATAGCCTTGTCTTTGCTTGGAGGGTTCTGACCTTCAGACCTTCGAGGGTCTGAGCTCCGAGAGCGTCTATCATAAGAGCCATAGTTGCTCCTTTTTCGGTTGGGGCTGTTATGCCTCCAGCTGGGACCTCTCTTTCTTTGTTCCTTGATGTAAACTGCCACTTCTCCCCTAGTGTGAGCTTCAGCCCTTTCAAGGGCTTCTTCCAAGGTTTTGGGTAGGCACTTGTTGAAGTCTCTGGTGAGATACTTAGAGGTGATTGCATTCATGAAGCTCGCAACCCTCATCTTCTCATCGGCTCCCACATACTTCAAACCTTTTTTTTGTACCTCTCGATGAAATCCCTGACGCTTTCATCGTCCTTTTGTTTGATTTGGAAGATCACAGTGGCATCCTTCACATACCTCCTTTGTTGTGAGAAATTGGTTAAGAAACCCTTGCTGAAGTCATCGAAGGTTCGAATGCTTCGGGCTGGCAGGTCGTTGAACCAGATTCGAGTAGACCCTACGAGGGTTTGCATAAACATTAAGCAACATTCAGCGTTGGACCATTTCTCTATTCATGCTGCCCTGGTGAAGATTTGGAGGTGATCTTCCGGATCCTCCGTTCCATCGTACGTTCGTATGTGAGAAGGCATTTTTATCCTGGATTGGAAATCGTAATCAGCGATTTGCTGAGAAAAACATGACGAATTGCTTGGTTTGTATGGCTTGGCCAAATCTTCTTCTGCTCTCATGCTCAGGTTGTTGTTAGCATTCCCTTGGGTGGCTAGCACCTGGTTGATAAAGTGCTGCCAAGGGAAGTTTGCTATCATTTGGGCCATCATTTTTGGCATGAAGTTGAAGCCTTGAAGGCTTTCAGGTGCAGTTGTATAGTTTACCCCTATAGGAGCACTCATGACGGCACTTCGTGCTAAGGGAATGACAGATAAGGCTTGTTCCCATGTGGTAGTTACTGGAGGTGGAAGACTTGCAATAGGAGATTGTAAAACCTGATCCAAAGTTAACTTGTGACCCAATGGTGCACCGGTTGCCACTGGCTGAGAAGAAAATAAAGGAAAAGATGTTGGATATGGCCTTGTATACGTATACGGGCTGGGATTCGGAGGAGGATGGCTAGGACCAGCTTCATTTCTGGATACGGCCGGCTGTGAGCTTGTGAAAGGGAGAGCAGGTGGCCCTGATGACAATGACGGCTCCGGTTCATCGTAGTCTAGCCTGATTCTTACCATTTTATCCCTTTCCCTATTCACGTATTGGTTAAGGAGAGATCTTAACTGTAGGAAATTGTTCGCGACCCCTTCTGGTGTGAGGTCGATACGTGTCGGAGTGTTTGTTACACCGACATTAGGAGACGGAACTCCCGAACGAGACGGGGTCGGTGTCTGGAAGGAGAGGAACTCGGGGTATGTTGCTCCTGTTGGAGTGCTTCCCGGAGTCGAAAACGAAGTAGGTATAGCAACAGGAGTTTGGCTAGTGCTGGGAGTAGAGGTACGTGGAATTTGGTTTACCTCTCTCGGAGATTCCCCTTCAAACATGATGATTTCAGAGAGAACGGAGCTACACTACTGGTATTTTTGAGAAAAATAAGCGGCGTAGCCCCACGGTGGGCGCCAACTTGTTGTTGCAACAAATACGAGACTAAGGGTAGTGGACAGGCTGGTTAGGCAAAAGGCTTCGAGGGTTGAAGTTTGCCTAACGCAGGTCGTGGGGTCCCCCTACGTTTGCTAGACGTAGGAGGAGGTTCACTAGTTTTGTTGTTTATTTAAAATCCTTGACTGAAAGAGATTCAGTCTCGGATGATTATATTAGCGAAGTTATGTTATTTGAAGTGAAGAAGAGAAGCATGCATGGAGCAAGTTCTCGAGGGAGAAAAAGAGAGATCAGAGATCCAGGAAAATTTGGGCTGATCGGAATGTCCTGCATAAATGACAAGGGTTGTCAATTATAGAGAAAGGTTCTTCCCAAAGGGAAAACCTTTGACTAGTGAACCCCAGCTGCAATAGGGGACTTACCCATTTAGGGGTTGAAGGCTTCGGACCTGCGGGTAAAAGGGTGTTCTCTTTTGCACATGCCACTTTTGCGGCTGAGAGGTGAGTTGGTGGGTTACCAGTGATGTGACTGGTTACTGTACTCGTTCTTTTTGTTGTTTGCTGTACTTCGTAAGGATTGAACCTTTTAACCATTTAACCTTTTAAACTGCTATGTGTTTTAGTCATATTATTGAGACTTGAGCTACCCGTTATCAATGTTAATATACATGAGTGTGTATGTGTGAGTGCAATATAGATCTGCATAACCATAACAGAATAATATTATTTTTCCTCGATTAAATTTATATATCATAACAAAGAGTATAATATTTTTTTGTCAACCGCTATAATATTTTAAGTAGGAAATGACCAAATCCAAATCGTGTCATTGAAGGTATGGTATATCCATTAAAAACATTCAACATCAAAATGCGTTATTTTTTCGTTTTTAAATTTCTTTAACAAACTTCTAACTTTTGAAAAATTACTTATTTGGTTCACACAGTTGGCTTCACGGTTCACGCTTTCGATTTTTTTTTTAAATGGATACGCTTGAAAGTTATGTTTAGTTTATGTATCTAAACACACCCCCCTCCCTCCTGATTATACCCCCTTGTGAGAGGAAAACTGCCGGTCCCACGCAGGCCCCACCTGTAAGTATGTGAGAGGAGGGGGGTGTAAAAAGTAACTAAGGGAGTGTAGAAAGTAGCACCCTAAATTTAATGTAACAATGTTTATAAATTTCCCATCCTCCAATCTATGGTCCACTTTCTTTCTTTCTTTTTTTTAAAGTATACTTTTATTCACAAACCAACCCTTAACACAAAGGTTGGCCGAAAAACAGACACCGAGACCGATTACATAATATTGAAAGAGCACCGTTCGTTCCACAAAATATTTCTATTCTTAGACCTATTACGGTACCACAAAAAAACTAACACCTTAACCTCTTGGACAATGTCTAAGGCCGTCTTCTCTTTTCCATTAAATCTTCTATCATTTCTTGCTTTCCACACCACCCAACATGCCACCAAAATAATACCCTGCAAGGCCTCTTTAGCTTTAGACCCCAGATTCGAGAACTCGTGAATGGCTAACAGATCTCTAATTGAGAAAGCATAGTTGGGGCTGATCTTGCACCAACAACTAGCCTCAAACCAAACCGTCGATGTAATCGAACATGAACAAAAGATGTGCTCAGCAGATTCTACCTCGTCCCTACACAAAACGCAAACGTCATTGCCATTATAGCAATTTCATTTCGCTAAAGCATCGGCCGTAGCGATACGACCCATCTTGGCTCTCCACATTAGGATGTTGCACTTCTTAGGCGTCCATTTCGACCACTTGAAAGCAAAATTGTTAATGTGATCGTCTACACTTCTGAGGAACTCTTTTACCGCCCTAACCGAAAAATCACTCTCTTTACCCCCGATCCACTCCCACTTGTCACTTGAGTTGGATAAATAAAGGCCTGCCAGAAGAGAAACCAAAGAAGCCCATTTGTCTCGTTCCGGACCTGAGTTGGGCTCCCTGTGCCAGGCCCACAACCCCGAAAAGGCATGGGCCTCCCTGTCGAACCGCTCACTAACCCAACACTTCTTATTGGATTCAATACTAAATAAAAGCGGATACTGGTCCTTTAGCGGGCAATTATAGGCCCAAGGATCAAGTCAAAACCTTATATTGTTGCCATTTCCCACTTTCCCTTTGAAGTTTTGAGACATCTAAACCCCTCCCACCTTAGTTTGCTCCACCGTTTTGACTATATTTTTCCAGATTCCTCCCATATACTTGTTGACCGAACCGAACTCCAACACCTATTAGACTTGTGAATAGCATCAATAACTTTTCGCCACAACCCGATATCATCATTCCTGTACCTCCAAACCCACTTTGAGAGAAGGGACGCATTAACATCACTCAGCCGAGACAGCCCCAGCCCTCCTTTATCAACTGCCATCGTAACTCTTTGCCAAGCCACCCAGTGTAGTTTACTAACCATATCATTACCACCCCATAAAAACCTTTTTATAATGACTTCAAGGCCTTTGAGATTCCTCCAAATCTATGGTCCACTAATTACGACTAGATACAAAGTAGAAAACACATAAAATCCACAAAACAGTTCAACAATATTGCACAGAAAAACAAACATACGGATAGATTATAAGTTTTACATGAAGAACTGAGATTCTTGGAGTGGACTTAGAGGGGCGAGACCGAGTGAAACTTGAGGGTCAGAATGAAAAGCGAAATGAAGGACTCAAAGTGAAATTTGGGGGTCACCGAAGTCTTCTCTGGTAGATGACTTGCGTGTTTATGAGAGGGGATAGACGGTTGGAGGAAACCACAGTCGCACGAAGATGATTTTGATTGAGGAAGGTTGTACTTAGTAAATGAGCGGACATGTTTGATCTATTGCGAAACCCCGACGACTTGTTGCCGACATAGGGTGGATTTTTTTCTTTAAGATTAATTCTAGACACAAGAAAAATTATAATTGTACGTATACTGACGTGTAACATTCCAGAATGGCACTATTTTTTCAGATTCCTGTCTAGCTAAGGAGTTTGTGAATGACAAGTCGTCGGCATAGGGTAATAAAACCCTAAAATCTTGAAAGGCCTACACTGACGACATTTTGTTTCGTAGGGAACCATTTGCCGACAACAAATGTGGTCACTATAAACCTCGTCATGATAGGTCATGTATTGACTATTGTTCCCACTCAAAACCCTTTTATGTTAGGAAAAATTACAAGTTTTGTCCTTTATCTTTATAGTACTTTACAGGCGATGTCCTTTTTTTCAAATGTTGACAGACGGTGTCCTTTAGTAGGTATTTTGTTACAAGTCTTGTCCTTTAGCCCTAACCCAGTTAGGTTATTTTGTTAAGTCTGGTCAAACAGGGGTAGTTTAGTCTTTCTACCTATTTATTTATAAATCTTTTTAATAAAATAAAACAAAAAGAATTTAAAAAACTAATATCTATTTAAAAAATTAAAATATCTCTCTCTCTCTACAAACACACAGAGTTCTCTCTATTTCTCTCTCTCTCAGCCTTTATCTACCACCACCATCTCCCACCTCCCACCACCACAACCATCCGCCATCCTTCTCAACCATCATCCACCACCACCACCACCTCCCACCACAACCATCTGCTGTCGCCCACACTTCTACCAACAACATCATCTCCCACCTCCCACCACCACCACAACAACCATCCGCCGTCGCCCACACATCTCCCACCTCCCATCACAACCACAACCATCTGTCGCTGCCCACACATTTACCACCAACATCATCTCCCACCTTCCCCTACAACCATCCGTCGTCGCCCACACATCAACCACCATCATCATCTCCCACCTCCGAACACCACCACAACCACACCATCCGTCGCCGCCACACCCACCCTAACCTTAACCAAACACCTAGCTACTGTCAACGGACCTCGACGGAACAAAAGTGAATCTGTATGCGGTTTCACCCTCATCAAAATTAACATCATTAACCAGTGCAAGATTCAAATTCGAGTGTGTAGAGATTACCTTGTTTGGATCTGTATGCGGTTTCGATTGTGCAGGGGAATGAAAGGGTTGACTTGAAGGTATGGTGTATGATTTTGAACATTTTTGATGATGGTGGTGCAGGTGAGTAGGAGATTCGATTCCACAGCAGATCGAGCTCACAGCAGATCGTCGGCCACCCAACTGCCCAACATCATCTTCATCGTCGATACAACTACATCGCCAATACAACTACATCGCTGGAGATTCGATTTCTTTCTGTATATATAGAGAGAGAGGGGAAGAGCTTTAGAGAGAGAGAGAGAGAGTGGATTTGATTTCTTTCTGCAGATCGTATTCAGAAAACCCTAAAAGTTGAAGATTTTTTACTGCACATTGGAAATTAGGGTTTGTGGGGGTTATAAAAGGGGGAAATGAAGTGGTGGGGTGGAAAAGACATAATTACCCTCATATGCTTATCATTAAACCACTAACCCCTTTCGATTACCCTCACTGCGTCCCTTTCGATTCCAAAGTAAATCTTTTTTCGATAATGTTCTGCAGATCACTAAACCACTAACCCCGGAAACACCTCGTCGTTGTTCATTTCCACCTTCACATATAGAGCAAATGTTTCAGGTTTATAAAATATAAAAGAGCAAAATTTGGACATTAAATCATATATTTAAAGCCTACTAGGCATCAAAACATAAACCAAAATAAGTTTTACAATTCATGATTTCATTCTAACAGTTACTTTGGGACCAAAATAATTAAAGAAAAACAAAAAGGGGAAAAATGGCAAATAAAATTGGATTTTGAACCACAATATTACCCTTTTTTCTACGAAAATTTAACAAATCAGATAAACCTTTTTGTAATTCAATCATATGTTATTTTACATAAGGGGACCCAGGGTGGGGATTAATTTCCCTGTTATATTTCACTTCCACGCGTGATAGAAGCTACCAAACCACCGCCACCTATAGATAGGGCTGTAAACGAACTGAGCGAACAGTTTGTGAACCGTTCGGCAGAAAGTTCGTTTATGTTCGTTCGATTAGCTTAACGAACGAACACGAACAAAAAATTTCGTTCGGTTAGCTTAGCGAACGAACACGAACACAGGTCTCGTACGTTCGACTGCGTTCGTGAGCGTTCGTTAATATGTTCGTTTGATTATATTAAAAAATAATAAATAATAAACCTTTTATCTAAACATATTGAAAACTTGAAACCCAATTTTTTTCTAAGTTAGCTAAAATTTGGACATTCTAAGACATTTTTAAGGATAATTATGTCTAAGTTAGTTAAACTTTATTCATCGTTTGGTGATGTGGTAGACTTCTTGTGTTTTGATTTATCATTTGATGGTTGTGTTTAACTACTTATATCCAATATTTAAGGATAACAATGTTTTCATTTTTTTTATTTTCAAGTTAAATGTTCGTTTGCGTTCATTTTTATTTGCTTGCATTCGTTTGTGTTCGAGAGCAGTGTTCACGAACTGTTCATGAACAACTGAATTTCCTTAACGAACAAACACGAACATAAACCTATGTTTGATATGCGTTCGTGAACAGTTCGCAAACATGTTAATTTCCTTAACGAACGAACACGAACATGGCCTTGTTCGTGTTCGTTCGGTTCGTTTACAGCCCTACCTATAGATGTTAATGCGTGAATCTTAATTCACGTGATAAAATTGATGCCGTGATAAATGGAACATGTGAGGGGGTGTGGGGGTTTATTGCTGCGTGTTGTGAGTGATGAGCATTTCCACTAAAAAATGTTGTGAGTGATGGAATAAAGCTCGATAACTTGGCGGAACTTAATTGGAAGTTGTGAGTGATAAATGGGTGGTGAGTGATGACCACCCCTACCCTCTAACAGAATAATTTATCGTTTTTAAATACTGATTTTTTTTTCATTTGGAACATGATAAGCTTCAAAAGTCTTCGGCGACAATTAATGATTTTGGCTTTGAACGCAAATTACCAAGAAAACTGAGGCATGGACCCTGGTCAACCCACATAGTCTCACATCACATGCTTCTTTTTTTGAAAAGTTACATCATATGCTTCTACAATCGTGTTTTTAAGACTTGATACATGTTTGACTTTAATTTGCAGAATAATTGTTTTTGTCATTGTTGTAATTTGCATCTATGTATAAGTTATATGATAAATAATTATGAAATGACATATAACATAATGGGAATACTTTTGTTATTAACTGAAAACTTGGCAGTCATGTTCACAAATGATGCAGTGTATATAGTTTATATCAATGTGTAAAGAATAAAATATTACGATTATGATTTTCATAATTATGGAAGATGGCAAAGTATAAATCCAAGAATTATAGGCCACATAGCGGAAGATGGCTAAAGTATAAATCCAATAATTATAGGCCACATAGATTTGACTTCCGTTTGGGGTTGACCGACTTAAAGTAGACTTGGCTTTTGGGTAATGTAGTAAGGGTGGACGGTATGGGTTGATTGAGTGGGTTTGATGATTGGTTTCACCGATTGGTGAACCATCCCTAGTAGTTGATTGAGTATGATTGAGTGAGGGGTTTCGGTGTATACTCACCGAATGTTTGAGTATGATTGATTGAGTTTAATGGTGGGTCCCAACCCCATTCAACCAATCACAATTTTTTTTAAATTCTTTACCACTCTCAAGGTGTTTGAACCAAATCCTAGTGATTGAGTGCAAAATGGGGAGTGGAATGGAGACTTGACAATGGCATAATATTATTGGCTAGAGAATAACTCAAACACCCGAAAGTGATTGAACCATACCCTCCACCCTAAACATTGTTTGTTTCAATTTTTAATGGTCTTTTACTGATTTAGCATTTAGTGGTTAAGATTGTTTATTTCATAAGCAGATGTCTGAATCGTTCAGACATTTGCCTTTGAATGGTTAAAACATCTTATTTGAATTGGCCAGACATTTGCCTCTGAATAGTTAAACATTGTACTGGCCCTTAATGATTCAGAGCTCTTACCAGTTCAGCACTTACCCATTTAGAAGTTGCCAAACAGCCCCTACTACTAAATGTCCATATCTTAACACATTTAGGCCCTGTTTGGTGAATCAGAGCCTCTGACTGAATAAGAGGCTCCACTCCTCTGAATGATTCAGCAACTCCTCAAATCTAGGGGTGTAAACAAGCCCAGAGGCTCGAGAGCTACTCGTGATCGGCTCGGTTAAAAGCTCGAACGAGTCGAGCCTTAACGTGCCCGAGCCCGAGCTCGAGCTTGAAATAGAGCTCGTTTAGTTATCGAGCCCGAGCTTGAGCCTGAAATACAAAGCTCGTTTAGGCTCGCGAGCCCAAACGAGCCTAAACAAAATTTTAGTTTTTTTTATATATAATATAATAATGATGATGATAACATTAGTGAGTCGAGCTCGA
The DNA here is from genome assembly GCA_030545235.1 of Helianthus tuberosus. NCBI lineage: Eukaryota > Viridiplantae > Streptophyta > Magnoliopsida > Asterales > Asteraceae > Helianthus > Helianthus tuberosus. The sequence continues at coordinate 178,125,805 of CM060442.1, forward strand.
GCCGAGCTTTGGCTCGCTTAATCGCTGTTGAAACGAGCTCGAGCCGAGCTTTTAGCTCATTTGAGGTTGTTCTCGAAATAGCTCGAGACGAGTCGAGCCGAGTTCGAGCTTTGGGTTTTACTCGCGAGCCGAGCTCGAGCTCAAAGAAGTAGGCTCGAACCGAGCCGAGCTCGAGCTCGAGCTTCATAAAAACATAACGAGCCGAGCTCCAGCCTAGTCGGGCTCGGGCTCGACTCGGCTCGTTTACACCCCTACTCAAATCTGAATGGTTAAGAGCTTAAAATCCTCATTCAGATGTCGAACCAAACACAAAAACCTCTGACCGAATCAGAGCCAACCTCCGATTGATTCCATTCAGATCCATTTAAATGCAAACAAACAGGGACTTAGAGCATCTATCCATAAACCTCTAAGAAAAAAAACCACTATATTGTGAATGCTCTTAGGAGAATTGAATCCTCAAAAGGTTTATAATCTCTTAATTTAACCTGGTAATTTTTTTAAACGAGTGACCAGTTTAATTTCATTATCATTTTTTTAAATTGTACCAATTAGTTAAGAGCGGCTAGCATATTAGAGAATACAAGGGAGGAGAGATTGAGATGGTTTAGGTAGAGACATAATCAAACTGATTTGGGGTGAGCAAAAAATATTAGACATAATTTAATAGACTTACACCTCTTTGAGGACATGTTTATATGTTGATATCTGTGTTTACTCAAACCATTTTTTTATTTAGTTTTTGATACCTTCCTGTAATTATGTTTGTAGTACTAGTTTGTTTGTATGTTATTTGTTTTTAAGCCAGTGGGGTTGAAACTGTTTTTTTATAAAGTAAAAGACAACGATGTGATAGAACGATTTCAAGCTATGAAAAAAAAAAAGAACAAATTTATTAGGTACTTGTTTTACTTTATTTATTTATTGTTATTTTTTTAATATTGTATGATTGCAACGTAAAAAAAAATTGGAGATACCTCTGATTTAATTGACTAATTCCTCCACTATGCAGATATATGGCAATTTAATGTTGACAAAGTTTTACATTTATACAATGGTCCTAAGGTGTCCTATAACTTTTGTATGGTGATCAATTCATAGATACAAGGTCAACTTAGCCTATTATAGATGCAATAAAATTCACACGGACCAAACATTTAGGAGTAAGGACATGATGTTGATTATTATAGATGCATGTATGGATTAACAATATGCGCATGTTGTTTATCAAGTCCAATTTTGAAAAGAATGTGCATGTTCTTTATCAAGTCCAGTGAATCTCTTTTCGAAAAAAAAATCCAAAGAAACTAGTTGAACATCCACAAATCTGTGCCTATAGCACTACAAATACAAATATTAAAGAGGTGAAGCCAAATATCATTGCGACTCAGGGCGAAAACCTATCCTTGCGACACACAATCTAAATCTCTAGCTTCTAGTTAAATTCTGTAGTGGATATATGAATTATAAACTCCAGTTTCAACATAAAACAAGCATAACGAGTATATATTTCTCATGAAATATGAGATGCATACATACATACATAAAACAAACATTAACATATGACTATTTCAAAATTCAAACCAACAAGTTATGGTGATACATGGAATACAAGATGCGTAAAAGATCAAATATATATGTTTAGTATATGGTAGAAAGAACGCATTTATTTGTGTTGCGCTACATGCATTCCATCATTTGAGTCCTGATTAAGCCCAATCGTCCCTTAATGCCGACAACAAGGTGGTGGTGGTGGTCCTCCTGCTACAAATATTATTATATAAAATGAGATATGCGTATATAACACAATTACATTATATGGAACGCATGTGTGAGTGCATAAACATGCAAAAGAGAAGTATAATCAGTAATAGTTATATAGTTATGACAAATTATTAATAAACAAATGACCTTTTTTCTTGTGGCATTGGATATCGCCCCAACACCTCCAGCTGCCATAGGGTGGTAGTGGCATCGGTGGTGGTGCTGCTGTTGGTGGTGACGGTGGCGTTGTTGGTGGTGGTGGTGGTGGTGGTGGCGGTGCGACTCCTACTCTTGCTTCAGCAACTGTCATCATGGAGGAAATGAGAGCAAGGGCAAACAAAATGGTCAAGAAAGAAGCAACCACAGTCTGCGATCTCATCTTCAAATATTTTCAAATGATGTGTGGCATTTGTTTCATCACTATATATGCGTGTTTGTGAGTAAATTATACCGATAAGGTAAAATGCTTTTGTGTGTTATAATCAGGGGCGGACCTACCCACTGGGTGGGTGGGCGGCTGCACTCTTTGAAAAAAAAAAATTAGGGTTAAATTTCTTATAAAATCTCGACCGCACTCCTTGGAAAATTTCAACCGCTCTCCTTAAAAAATATCTTTTGAATTTAAAAAAAATGTAAACGCCGATTTTTATTAAAATATAACCAAGTTTATATAACTACTTTTAACCACTTTACTTAACAATTTAACCCAATAACTTTCACTTAACAATTTAGCCATTAGCTCAATAAACATTTCATTGTGACCCAAGCTCAATTAACTCAACCCAATTAAATTTGAAGTTAAATAAAATAACCCAACCCAACCGCCCATTCCAATTCTTTCTCCCGCTCTCCCAGTTCTAATCGCGCAGCGACCGACGCACGAAAGCAGTCAACAAGCACGACAGCAGCGGCTGCATTCTCACCGGAAAAGAGTGATTCCGGCCACCCCACCACCTGGAATCCAAAATCTAATGAGGTACCTTCGTGTTTTATGTTTTTTGTTGTTTTATGTGGTTTTTAGGAGAAATAGAGTTATAGAGATGTTAAAAGGGTTTGAAATTTTATGTGTTTTGATGTAGTTTTTTTTGTTCTAGACTTTAGTAGCATGATTTTGTTGTTTTGATGTTTTTTTTTTTTTGTTCTAGATTTTACTCGGACTTGAAAATTATGGATTATGGTTGAACATGATTGTTTATTTTGTTTAAGTGTTTAGTGTTTTTTATATAAACTTATGGATCGATTTATATGTGATAGAAGCCATGAGTAGGGAAGTTTCAGCGAGATTTCTCAAGAGGAACCATTAGAAAACTAACTCTAGATGATGTTTTGCATAGAATTCTAAAAATGAAAACCTGTAGTGGACAATTTTAAACATGTTTGTATTGATGTTGGACGTGTTTTTTATGGTTATAAAAATTCTAGTTTGATGTTCTTTTGTTTTACATGACCCGACCTGGATATGAACCGTTTTTTTATATACCTACGGGCCTAAAATCTTTAAAAATATTCCGCACCCTCATAGAAAAATTCTTGGGTCCGCCACTGGTTATAAGAGTTAAGGGGGTGCACCCGGCACCCCTCATGAGATAGGGGAAATTTTCACCACACAATCATGATGTGTCATGTCAATTCCTCTCTCATACACCACTCTTGCCCAAAAACACAAGAGATGGTTTCACCCAAACCATTTTTAAAATAAAAAAAAAAAGAGTAAACTGCCATTTTGGTCCCTGTAGTTTGGGCACTTTTGCCATTTTAGTCCAAATCTCAAACTTTTTAAATCTGGATCCCTGTGGTTTCACTTTTATTGCCATTTTAGTCCAAAATTAAGAGTAAACTGCCATTTTGGTCCCTGTGGTTTCACTTTTATTGTCATTTTAGTCCAAATCTCAAACTTTTTGGAACAGTCAAAAAAAGGGGGATTTTGAATTTTGAACTAAAATGGCAATAAAGATGAAACCACAAGGACCCAGATTTAAAAAGTTTGAGATTTGGACTAAAATGGCAAAAATGCCCAAACCACAGGGACCAAAATGGCAGTTTACTCTAAAAAATATATATAAAAAAATAAAACGCATGATTGGTTGAATACTAATGGGCCCCACCTTTATCCCCTCTCCCACACCTTCACCGCATGCGGCAACAATACCCTGCATTCACCGTATCCCACCTCTTCACCAAGTAGCAAAACAGGGAGGCGGCACCTTCCCGCACTCCTCCCCGCGTCGACCCCGTATACCCCTAATATATTAATATATTAATATGTTAATTATCTCGCACAGCTGAAATGAAGCTAGCTTAAGGTTTTAATATACGCAAAACTAATATGTTAATTATCTCGCACAGCTGTAATGAAGCTAGCTTAAGGTTTTAATATACGCAAAACTGCAAAAGTCTTGGGCGACCATCAATGTAAATTACCAAGAAAATGAAGCAAGCTTAATGACATACATGCATGTTTGACTATATAATTAATTTGCACAACAATTCTAGGGATGTGCAACGACCAAACCGAACCGAACCGAACCGGAACCGTTTAATGTTAAAAATGAGAACCAGAATCAAACCGTATTTAACGGTTTCGGTTCAGTTTAGAACCGGGTTAAACGGTTCTTGTGGAAACGATTCTCCCCGGAACCGGTTGTTAATTAAATCCTAAAATTAACAATTCAATTAAAATCAATCCAACCATTCAAAACATATAAGTAAGAGTTGCTTTATAAATAACTCAAAGAAACTATATTTTTATACATATTCATATTAATTTTCGAACACCCTGTCTCCTTATAGATCACCAAACAAACTATATTTTTATACATACTATGATATTAATTTACGAACACTGTATCAAACTAAAATCATTTTTTTATTTTATTTGCATGTATGAAAGGAAAAAAAATGGCACTCATCCAAAAAATATATCATGTAAGTGGAACTGCGTACCTGTACTGCTGGGTGTTGATGGAGACCAATCTGTATGATAGCAATTAGGGTTAAGGTTAAGAGATGGAGAAGAATTGGAAGATGAAAGATTGACCGTATTCTAGAATGGATATAAACAAGAGGAAAAAAGAATTTGGATAGTCGTATGAAGTTGAAAAGTCCATTAATTAAATAGGGTTTTGAATATTTAAAATCTCAAACGGTTCTAACGGTTCGGAACCGGAACCATCGGTTTTAACCGGAACCGCACCGGGAACCATTTTCTTAAAAATTTAAGAACCGGAACCTATTTATAAAAATACGGTTCGAATCTAGCGGTTCCGGTTCGGTTCTCCAGTTCTAGCGGTTCGGAACCGTAAACTGCTCGGTGCGAAGGAGAAGATTTTGTGCATGATGGCGCCCCATAGCGCCGGCCACACCATTACAGGCGGCGCTATGGGGTGGTTTCTTTAGGCCAGAGTGATCTCCATAGCGGCGTGAGAGGAAGGTTAATTTCAAAAAAATGACCGTCGAACGGTCAGAAATTTAAAAAAGAAATAATTCATTTTCAATATCTATAAATACTCCCCATATCTCCCATTTTTTTAAAAATTCATCACACTCTCATTCCCTCTTCTCTACCTTTTTTATAAAAATCTAGAAATTACTCCCACTTTTTCTAAAAAATAATGGGTTCCCCATCGGAAGATTCGTTCACCGATATTTACCGAAGATTTTTTTCACCCGAAGAAATCGCGGAGGAGGAAGAAGCAGTTACAAGTGCATGTACTCTCGCGATACAAGCAATGGAACACGTTCGGCGTTCTCCGCCACGCCCCATTTTGAGGCGCTGTGAGTGCATATGTCTATCGCTTCCGTCAATCACGTATTGTAGTTGAAACAGATGTTCAAGACAAGGTTCAGAAAAGTTCATCCTCACGAAATGTTCATTTGTGCTAAAGTCCATTTGTGCTAAGGTCCATCTGTGCTAAGGGGCTTGTATGTTAGAGAGGATGGACTTGCACTATAAATAGAAATGGTGTCTTGATCATTTGTAATTTTGAGCATTAGAGAGGCGAAACTCTGCTTGTTTGATTTCACGGTTCTGTAATTGTCAATCAGTATTAGAAATCAACTTTAATTAGCTTGCTTGTGTCCGATCTACTCTCGTACTTGGATTCCGCACAAGATACGAGTTAAACGCAATCAACGGAGTTACGAAATCGATCCTAACACGAATCCACAAGTGGTATCAGAGCGGGAGATTGATTGCGAGGACCGAAAATACAAGATTCAAGCTGAATTGAAGCAAAACGGAGTTGAATTTCATCATTTCTTCTTCTACTCATCTTCTACATTTCTTTTTCAACTTTGAATCACAAATTCAGGTTGACTTCATGGTTGAAAACGTCTGATTTTCATCTATAGTGTGCGAAAATCACCTTTAAACAATCCTTTAAATTTTCAGATCAAAAGTCAAACATAATCATAACTAAATCTTTGAAAAACCATGAATTTTTTTCTGAAAATTGCGCAGATTCGTTCACAGGTTCGGACGAATCAAGTTAATACTTGATTCGCACGAATCAAGGGTATTATTTTGTTGCACGGACTAGGAATCTTGTTATTCGAACGAATCAAGAAATCAGGCGCACGTATTCGGGATTAAAAGTTATCACGGGTTGAAGTTGAGGTTTATACACGGATCCACATAAGGTTCACAAATCTAAGTTGAATTTTCAAATTAGACTTTATCCCATCAGATTGCACGAACCTCGTGGATCTACTTTATCACGGACCCACTAGCTACATTAGCACGAATCAAGGGTATTCATATTACTCACGAATCAGGTCTACACATTATCATGGATCTATTAATTGAAATAGAGTTTTGCACATGTTTACTGATCTACATAAGATAGCACGAACCTGATTTTAAAAATAAACATGGATCTAGAAGTAAACACGGATCAAGACGTGTTTAATTGATCCGCGCGAATCAACAGGCGCGAATCTGGTTTGAAATATAAGTGCGAATCTGAGATTATTAATTCGCACGAACCCGTATCAACTACTTAATCACGGATCAAAGAAGAGTCAGTTTGCACAGTTTGGTTTGCGTTTTATAGTCACGAATCTGGTTGTTAAAAGTTCATACAGTTCTGAGTTGTTATAAGTGCGTTCGCAAGGATCAAGAGATCACTTGATCCGCACGAATCAACGAAGAAACAAGGTTTACTGTTTCTGAGATCAGTTCGCATGGATCGACTAGGAATCCATCTGCACGGATCTGGAATTCCTCATCTGCTCGAATCGGGTCAGTTTAGTTGTTTGTTTTTCAAAAGTTGATCTAAGTGTTTGTTTGATTGTTGTAGGTTATTCTCAAGGTTTCAAGATCATGGAAGAAGAATTCTACAACACATTTTACAACGCGTTTACGTCCGAAACGATACCCACAACGAAAAACATTTCAAATGTGATTTCAGAAAGGTTGAACTTTGATAAGTGTACGGAAATCATCAAAGGCCACCAAAACTAATGAATATCGAAGATTATCATTGGTGGAGCAGCAGATTTGAAAACTGGGTGAAGGCTTATGCTTATGATAGCTGGGTTATATTAAATTTGGGATATGAAAAACCGACAAATGATAAACATGAAATAATTCCAATTAAAGAATATAAAGAAGGTGATAAAAAGGAACACTCTAACGAACTACGAATGATAACTTTGTTACAACAATCTGTTAGAGAGGATATTATTTTCTTGCTTCAACATGGTGAAACGTCAAAATCAATGTGGGAAGCATTGAAGGTGAAAGCCGAAGGTGGAAAAGATTTTAAGAAAAACAAAATTTCTTTGTTGAAAAAAGAGTTTGATCTGTTTGGATGCATGAAAGGAGAAACTGTCCGACAAATGGTAGAACGATTTTGTCATTTGAAAATCGAGCTAGAGAGGTTTGGAATCAAGAAGGACATAGAAGAGATTATCGACAAACTGATCGAGGCATTACCGCATGTCGATGATTGGCAAACGTTTGAAAGTATGGTCGCAAGTAAAATAGGCAATCTGAATATGAAAAAGGAGGACTATGACCAGATAGATCAGAAGAGATGGAGCTCATGGATATTCGATGGTGTATGGCTAGCGTAATCAGGAGGGCTCAATGTTTCATGGAAATCACTGGGAGGAAATGTCTTGAGGGTCCTGACATGAAGATGGGGTTTGATAAAGCTAAGGTCACTTGTTTCAAGTGCAAACAGAAGGGACACTTTAAGAGAGAGTGCACCAACCGACAGGCTAATCATAGTGTGAATCCTTTTCATGACGACTACTATAAGAAAGCTATTTATCATCACACCAATGAGCAGCCGTCAAGGATGAACCAAAAACAGATAGATGAAGGACCATCTAAAGAGAGAAAACAGGCTTTGATAACGGTTCAAGAGGATGAAGGGTTTAATTGGGATAAATATATTCCAAAAGAGAAAAAGGCGTTGGTTGTTGAGACGAGAGCAAGTCGAGAGGAACGTCAGGCACGCATGAGATTAGGTGAAGTGTATGAGATCTTCATGGAAGCAAAACGTGAAAACAGATGGGATGATGAGAGAAAATGTTTCGTAGATCCTAAAGGGAATCCAGCTGTTGATCCTGATGTGGTAGACTTCAAAGCACTTGTTGCAGCTATTCCAACTGTAGGAGTGTTCTACTCAAAGATTAAAGAGGATCCAAACTATGAAAAAGAAGTTGAGGAAGGCATATGAAGAGTGATCTATGCCAGCGTGGAGAAGAAGAAGACTGTTGAAGAAATTGTTGACGAAAGCCAGAAGCTGAAGGACGAGATTCTGAAGAAGACGACTGACAACACACCGGTAGAAGATCCAGTTGAGGTAACAACTCAAACTGAATCTACTAAGCCGTCTGATAATGTTAAGTCAACTGATAAAATTGATGAAATTGATAATAGATCAGAAAACAAAAACTAAAGTGCAGTGCAGGAAATGCATGGAAACATGCAGAGTCTGTACTGAGAAGGATGAAAAGTTAAGATTCACAAACATTAAGTTTACTAAAATAGAACATATTTTTAAAGAAAAATGTATCAAAATGCTTGAAAATGAAAAGTTTCTGAAACAAAAAGAAGTAGAGCTGACACGGAAATGTAATAGTCTTGAAAAAGAAAACAAAGTTTTAAAACAAAAGTGTTCAACTGATTGCAACGAATGTTTACAAAAAGATAAAATAATTCAAGATTTGCAAAAAGAATATGATGGAATGAAATTGTCATATCATACTGTAAAAGAAGCTTTTGAGACTTTGAAAAGTGAAGAAAAAAAATATGGAAATAAGACTTTCTAAATGTATTGAAACAACAAGATTTCTTGAAGCTAAATACGAGGGTAAACAACAGGTTTTGAATCAATACATTGATGAACTTGCTGAGGTTAAAAGAGAATTAGCTGAGAAAGAAAAGAAAGTCAATAAACTTCAAAGTTATCATGCTTCTTCGTATATTCTCGAACGAATTTTCAATATCACACCCGATGATCATGATTCTGAAAAGAACAAAAAAGGAATTGGGTCAGAATATCATCAGGTGCCACCACCGTTGGAGAATAATTATACATTCTATGATGACGAAAAGGTGGAGAAAGCAATAAACATTGTTGACCAATTGCCTAACAACATTGATGTGACTTACACCAAATCTGATTATCTGAATGATTCAGAGGTGGTAGGTAAGGTTGTTGAAAAAGTTCTAAAAGAGGATTCTACCAAAAATGGTAAGTCTGAATCACCGGATGAAGATGAGGAAAGTTTTCACAAAAACTATTTGAAAAATTCAAAATCTGAGAAAGATGCGAATGATGATCCAATAGGATTGGCATATACCATGATTGGATTGGACAAATTATTCTCAGATATTGAAGTTCCGATTCAAAATGTGATTTCGGAAAAAGATTGACAAAGTTTTCAAACTGGTAGAAATCGAAAAGTCTAAAATTGCAAAATTCGTCGGTAAAGTGAGCAGAAAAACCTTTTATAACAACCTAGTTACGAAAAGAAAAACACAACGGTTGAGTTGGGTTATAAAAAGAAACAAAATCAAAAGAAACGGGCTAAAAAGACAAATTATCATAAAAAGACGAACTTTGTTTATGGAACAAGTTCTAAGAAAGAGAAAAAACTTCAATTTAGTCGCCAGACTAATGAAGAGTTCTATGCTCAGAAGAAACGACAACAATAGGCCAAAGATGTTTCCAAGAAAACATGCTTTAAATGTCAACAAGTGGGACATGTTAGCCGAAAATGCCCACAAAATCTGAAGCCTGTTGATGTTGAGAAAAAGAAAGTTGATGAGGTGAAACAGAAGTCATCCAAGGTTGAATCAAAACAAACTTGGAAACCAAAGACACCCAGATTTGAGACAAAACAAAGATGGAAATCAACGGCTGATTTGACAAAGCCAAACCAATTTTGGAAACCTAAAGCTGATTTGTCAAAACAAAAAATTCAAAATGATTCAAAGTTTTATCAAAGGAATGTTTCAAAAGGACAAATGTGGTTGTCAATAAACAAAAGACTTCTGTGAGTGATAATAAACGGAAAATCGATTCAACCAAGAAGGTTGAAAATAAGAACGAAAAAGTGTTTGTTAAAAATGACAAGGAATTTCCGAAGTTGAACAATTCTTATTGTGTCACAATACCCAAGGTCAAACAGGCCTGGGTTACATTATTCAAATGATTGAGTTGTTTGAATGTGCAGGTGCTCTTGAAGATAGCTGACTGTCAAGTTGAAAAGGGGAGCAGCCTGGCACAAGAGGAGGCAATCCCCTGTGAATGAAAAACAAGGAGTTTGTTTGTTTTTGTATATAAATAAAACATAAATCAAAAACCCTAAAAATACAAAAATTTAAAAAACTAAAAAATATGTTTTTATTTTGTCAAAAATTGAAAAATGAAAAAATATATGTTTTTAAATTGTTAAAAAATCAAAAATTTAAAAAATAAAAAATTTAAAAAAATATGTTGATTGAATACGCCGAAACCCTCGCGGCTGTACAAACATGATAAAACAAAATTAAAAAACGGTTTTCAAACTGTTAAATATCAATGTGTTGTAAATCATAGGGGTACTTTATGCAAAACAAAGCATGCAAAGCAGAAAATGGATCCCGAGATAAACCTATCTACATCGGTTATCAAATTTTCTTAACTGTTTTGGATTTTAGGGGGAGTAAAAATTTTGAAAATACAAAAACAATTGAAATTTTGAAAAAGCCAAAAACATGAGAAAATTAAAATGAGATCTTGTGTAAAAAGAGGAAATGATAGTACATCAGTAATACAGTCACAGCATGCTAAAGAAATGGAATGTTAAATGTGATAAACGGTCTCACTGATGATATGCCAGTAGGTTTTTACACATTTAGTAGATTGATTTCGAGATATAAACCTAAATCAATAAACTTTCTTATCTCGTGGGGAACATCTCTCGGATATATGAACTTAGTACTCCGAAATTTCGTTTGAGAGGTTGCCTGATTCTGAGATACTAGGTCTTTATACTTATTGATATCTAGGGTATTATACTTGGTCTTCTGATTTTGCTTCAGCAATGGCTTAGACCTCGTATAATACTTTGCGTGCTTAAAAAGCTTTTCCTCTGCATAAAAATTGAGAAAATATCGAAAGATATAAATCAAGTGTAGTTGTAAAGAAGATTCCTAAGTGGAACACACCTTTAAGTCGAGCCTTCATCTCTTTGACTGAACGGTAGTTCATACCTGAGCTCTCAAGGCCTCGCGGTAACCCAGAGTACAGATATCATTTAGGTATATTCACCTGTAAGACTGAATCTAGGGAATCTTCATACGGGAGTATATTCTAAGGTGGGACACATGAATAAGTTAAGTTCTTAAAACACTAAATATCGTATCTTGAATCAATTGAAGTTTATGTGAAAATTTAAGTGGATCAGTATACTGACAATCTAAGTTAATCGTTTAAAGCTTAAAGTGTTTATAGCTTAACGGTGCTAGTGATGTGTCATAAACTGATATGATCCTCTAACGCAAACTCAAACAAAAATATGTCTGTGAATATTTCTTTATTGCTTTACTTTACAGAAAAATCACAAAAAGATTTTAGGAGTGTTTTAGCATAAACTTTGTAAAAATACAAAAAGATTTTGTTTTACTTTATGTTTCGACAACCGATGAGTGACTGCTGGGTTTCAAAATCTGAGTATGCTGATCATGTCTCTGAAAATAAACAAGTTCATTAATTTGAAACTTGAGGTTTTAAATGAAAAAAAAAAACAAAAACAATTTGTGAAATCACCAAGGTCATTAATTTGGACTTGGATGATTAACTGAGAGGGTTTAGAATGCTTTCATTGTCAAATATTTAGTTATTTGATAGGGAGGGAGAGCCAGGTAATTTGTTCCTTCAATAGAGCTAGGTTACAAATCATGGGTGAACCTAAAAAGCTTTAATTGTCAAAATATCTGTGATAAGAGCTAGGTTTCTCGATCCTAAACAATTAGAAATTCTCTCATGAGTGTTTTGAATTGTCATGTGAGTTAAGCCAGGTTACGATCCTACAAGCTAAAATCCCGGAAGCTTAAAGCAAGGGGGAAACCTAGAGAGAGAAAGTGTACATCGAAAGGGGGATGTTAAAGCAATGGGGAGTCTATGGTGCTGAAGATGTTAAAGCTTCATGAAGACTAAGACTGAAAGAAAAAGCTACAAGATTGAATGCAGCAATATCCAAGTGGAAGTCTATGAGTGCATATATATATCGCTTCCGTCAATCATGTATCATAGTTGAAACAGATGTTCAAGACAAGGTTCAAAAAAGTTCATCCTCACGAAATGTTCATTTGTGCTAAAGTCCATTTGTGCTAAAGTCCATTTGTGCTAAGGTCCATCCGTGCTAAGGGGCTTGTATGTTAGAGAGGATGGACTTGCACTATAAATAGAAGTGGTGTCTTGATCATTTGTAACTTTGAGCATTAGAGAGGCGAAACTCTGCTCGTTTGATTTCACGGTTCTGTAATTGTCAATCAGTAATAGAAATCAACTTTAATTAGCTTGCTTGTGTTCGATCTACTCTCGTACTTGGATTCCGCACAAGATACGAGTTATACGCAATCAACGGAGTTACGGAATCGATCCTAACCCGAATCCACAAGAAACATTTTGATGAAAGACTATTTTGATCCCACACCGGTTCACGGACCCAATGTTTTTAGACGGCGGTTTCAGATGAACCAAAGGTTATTTTTGCACATTAATAATGATTTGGAAGCTAAGTATGACTTCTTTAAGCAAAGAATGGACGCGCGAGGATATTTAGGGTTCACCTCAATTCAAAAGGTAACTTTCGCTTTACGCATACTAGCCTACGGAAATACGTACGACATCAACAACGAGTACTTGAAGATGGAGGAGAAAACAACACGAGATAGTGTGGAACAATTTTGCTATGGTATTTTTTTACTCACTTTTATATATTTATTTTTATTTTTAAGTACATCACTAGTAAAACTTTTATATATTTAATTATATTTTAGGTATATGCCAGTTATATGGAAAACGTTATTTGAGAAATCCCACCTGGAACGACCTTCAACAAATATACGAGGTGCATCTAGAAAAGCATGGAATACCTGGCATAATTGGTAGCTTGGATTGTCGTCAATGGCATTGGTATAATTGTCCAACCGCATGGCGATGTCAACATACACGGGGTGACCAGAAAAGGCCAACTTTGGTTTTACAAGCGGTTGCGTCATACGACCTTTGGGTTTGGTCGGCTTTCTTGGGTGTAGCCGGGTGAATGAACGACATTAATACCTTGGAGTGTTCACCATTGTTAGAGACCAATATTTCTGGAACGATACCAAGGGTCAGTTTTCATGCAAATGGGAACGACTACGAGCATGGCTACTATCTGGGCGATGGTATATACCCAGAGTATTCGAATATTGTTAAAACGTTTTCTAAAATGTTCGATGCGAAAAGACAGTATTTTAAAAAACTACAAGAGTCTTCGCGAAAGGACATCGAGAGGTGTTTTGGGGTTCTACAAGACTACAACAATGATGGCATTTTATCAGAAATCCTTGCCGTATATGGCATAAGGATAGAATACGAATGGCCATGTATGCTTGCATCATTATGCATAATATGATCATAGAGGATGATGGAAATGCGATATGCCAAAACTATTTTCCGGAAGATGTAGTTGAAGGAACCCAAGCAATAATGGAAGAGAGACTTGTAAATGCTCAACTATTGCGATCTAAGGATATTTTTGACCGGCCTTACGACATCAATCAACTGTTACAATTTTGTTGATGTAACATGTTTTTGTTGGGCCTTAGGCCGTTTTGTGAATTTGTTTTGCGTTTCAGTTTGTGCATATGGAGATTACTTTGTACAGGTGTAACGAATGAATGATAACTAAGACATATTATTGTGTTAAATTAACCCGGCTGTGCACTTGGTCGTGACAAGCCTTGGGGGTCTACAATATTCATACTGTCGTCATGCCAGTGATGTTTTCATGTGCACCTGAAGTGTTACGAAGTAAACGGTGGCTGACAGGTTATTGTGTTAAATTGACCCGACTGTGCACTTGGTCGTGACGATCCTTGGAGGTCTACAATGTTTGTATTGTTGTGCCAGCGATGTTTTCGTGTGCACCCAAAGTGATATATACATTTGTAATAAAAATTCATCAAGCAGAAAGCAAAATGTAAAGCAGTCAACACTTCTTGTATTAATGTTTGTGTTGGGCCCGGGGTCGTACATATAAAAGGGAAACTGCATATAAGATATAGTACTTTCTCAGTTGTTGTGCATTCTAGGTCCAGGGGACCACTTTATCATCTAGGGTGCGTAGTTGATACGCCCCTTTCCCTAGAACCTTGTCGATGACGTAAGGTCCTTCCCACTTCAGGGCAAGTTTTCCCGGGCACTCCGCATTGGAGGCTTCATTGTCTCTGAAGACATAATCCTCGGGGTTGAAGGTGCAGATGCACACCTTACTGTTATAGTACTTCTCGAGTTTTGTCTTATATTTCGCTTCATTGATGGCTGCCATCTCCCTTCTTTCTTCTAGGAGGTCTAGATCCATTCTTCGCTCCTCTTCAATATTGACAGCATTCATCGATAACATTCTTGGAGATAGCAAGCCGATCTCTGCAGGTATAACTGCTTCCGAACCATATACCAGGCTAAATAGAGTTTCTCTGTTGCTAGTTTTTGGCATTGTTCGGTGAGCCCATAGAATGTTGGGCAACTCGTGAACCTAACCTCTCCTTTGGGTGCCTAGTCGGGATTTGATGCCATCGACGATACTCTTATTTACAGCTTCCACTTGGTCGTTTCCTTGCAAGTGTGCCACCGAGGAAAAGACGTGCTCAATGTTTAACTCTTTGAACCACTTCTGCAGGTCTTCGGCTGCGAAATTCATACCGTTGTCGGTGATGATCCATAGGGCTAACCCAAACCGACATATGATTTGCTCCCAAATGAACTTTCGCACCACCATTGTCGTTGTCAAAGCCAAAGCCTTCGCCTCTACCCATTTCGTGAAATAGTCGACTACAACTATTATGAACTTTACCGCCTTGGGGGCATCTGGGAATGGGCCGACCATGTCAATCCCCCATTGTTGAAACAGCCATGCCATTGTGACGGGGACTAGGGGATTTTGGGGGCGTAGGGTCTTAGGCGCGTGCCTTTGGCATCCGTTACACTTTCTCAAAACCTTCACTGCATCCAGGTGTATCCCTGACCAGTAGTATCCGACATTCATCCCTTTTGCCACCACCATCCTAGGGCTCGCATGGATTCCACAAATCCCCTCATGCATTTTTCTGATCAGATAATTGGCGTCCTCAGGATCTACGCATCGTGGCAGAGGTCCCAGATAAGATCGTCGGTACAAGATGCCGTCAGACATCTGGTAATGCAATGCTTTGTGTTGTATCTTCCAGACCTCTGTTTTGCTCTCTGGTAGGATCCCTGACTGTAAGTACATGATTATTGGTGATATCCAAGATGATGATCCCATCTGTATGACACTGACTTGGCGTAGAGGAACGGACGGGTTCTTTAGTACTTCGATTCGCACATCTTTTGCCAGATGTTGAAAACTTGTGGAGGCAAGTTTGCTTAAGGCGACTGCTAGTTTGTTCTCACTTCTGTTGATGTGATTAATCTTCAAAGAGTTGAAATGTTGCAACAGTGACTTTGCTTGTTCAAGGTAAAGTGCCATGACGTCGCCCTTCGCATCGTATTGCCCATTGATTTGGCCAGCTACTAACAATGAGTCTACATGCGCCTCAAGATTATTCACTCCCATCTTGATTGCTAAACATAAACCTGCTAGAAAGGCTTCGTATTCTGCTTCATTGTTTGTAATTTTAAACTCCAGGCGAATGGCGTACGTGAACTCATGTTTGTCAGGACTCACTTGCCTTAGTCCTACTCCTGCGCCATCCTCATTGGATGCACCATCTGTATACAACAATCATGGTTCATCAGTAGATTGTTTCTCTGCTTCTCCATTGCCTTGCATTCGCGGTCTTTGTCATCTGGCACCTCTATGAGGAAATCTGCTAACACCTGCCCTTTTATCACCGGTCTAGGCCTGAAAACTACGTTGTGTCCACCCAGCTCAATGGCCCATTTTGCCAATCTTCCAGAAATTCCGGGCCTTGCTAAGATGTTGCCGATTTTGTAGTTTGTCAGGACATGGATGACGTGACCTGAAAAATATCTACGTAGCCGCCTTGAAGCATGGATAAGAGCTAGGACTAGATTTTCCATCATTGAATACCTCGTTTCTGGGTCATTCAAGGTGCGACTGTAAGACCCTAACACGCTTTAACTGAAAAGACGCAGCGGAAATACGTACCATAAAATTTCTTTCTTTACAAAAATAAGGTATAAGTCATGTTTCCTAAAGTACATACTCAATTATCCCCATACAATCTACTTTGTGACCCGATCTTCGATCTTTATTCCTCGTGATAACCGCATGTGATTCGTACAACCTGCACTCACCACATACAATCATAACATTAGTATACAATACATAAACAAGATTCAATCTCGTACACTTCCAATTTCGTTATCTTTCTAACTTTAAGCATTTCATCTGCGTATCCATGTCCTGGTGAGGCTTCAATAATGTACCTGCATTACCTTTCATTCTCAAGGCACACTATTAATAACCTATTACTCAACGTATCTAAATCATGCGTACATACATTCTTACATGCATACATACACATGTGCATGCGTACATGCCTTCCTATATCTATACAAACATGCATACACTCATACGTACCTTCATATATACCAAACACACATCTACATACGCACATACATTACTACGTCTCTACATACGTACATATACACATACGTATCGTCACATACACATAAATGCATATCAACATACGTACATACATTACTACGTCTCTACTTACTTGCATACACTCATACGTGCCTTTATATATACTTAAATACACGTCCACATATGTACATACACTCATACGTACACGTTCAAGATCTTACATACCTCTTATATATCCATACATTAATTACATGGTACTTAGACTTAAATTTATAGCCCATAAACGTCAAAGGAATGATCAAAATCATGTTTGGGAGGCCTGTCGTGGTCCACGGATAACAAACCGAAGCCTACTATACCCAAATCAACTTAGATAGCAAATTTCAGGTATGTGAACATGGGGAGGCTGTCGGCGACGGCCCTAGGGGCGTCCGCGACGGCCCTTGCAAATGCCCGTAGCCCAAAACTTCCGTAGACAGTCAAATAATCCGTCAGCCAAAAACTGACTTTCCAGAGCCCATCGGCGACGCCCCCATACCCGTCGGCGACGCCCTCTAGATTTTGCATTTTTCTGCAGTTCCGTTTCGTCCTCCGTACGCACTAAAACGCGCATAACTTTTGAACCGTTTACCCGTTTAACCTCCCGTTTCTTCCTACATGCTTGTAAATTCACATTCTATCATATGAACTTGAAATCCAACATCCGGTTTAAGGAAAATATTCACTTAAAGCTCTCGGATTTATATACCCGCTTTCACTTATTCGACCCGTTCATGTTTTCATCAAACATCTCATTCCTTTTAGCCCAAAACTTACATGAACCTTATAACCATAATTCTTTTACGTTATCCGGAGTTTCGTACTTGTGGTTTACGCACCCGATACCCGGTATGCGTTAAACTCATTCATTATTACGTAATTGAACATTAGATACTACAATTTCCATCTATGAAATTGTTTATTCATTTACTCGTAATTTCCTACCGAACCTCTTGCCCATTAACCCGCATCACCGTTACTCGGTTAGAATGCTTACGTACAATTTTATTCATTACCCGGTTATCATACCGTCGTCATTACTTATGTAACCATTCCGTATTACAATAAATCATTATTTTGACCCTTATGGTCTACTTAACGAAAATCCTCACTTATATATAATCAAACCTTATTAGACTTCAATTATCATGCATAAATAACTAGTACACAACTTTGCTTAAATAAACTAAGAAGTGATTCCGGAAATCACTTACCTTATGCGTCCATGCTCGTATCCGCTTCCTTGCTTCTTCTTGTCCCGTTAACACCTCGTGCTTGAGCCCGTCTCGACGTGATTCCTTTACTTCCATTTCATCAAAATCACGCCCTTATTAGCATACTCATTTGTACATGTTAACTATCATATAAATCGCATATTTCACACTAAACTTTCATTAGTCATTTCTAACAAACATAACTCATATAATTATGTCCATATCCGTTTAAGCTCATGTAATTCATCATGTCAGTACATTTAACATGTATTGCTATAACATGTACCATACTACTTCCTACAGTCCTACCTTTACGACAACGAGTCAAATCATGTTTCTTATACTTAGTTGACTTTCAAGAGTCAACTATTAACCATATTTAACTATCGACTTATCACCATATACTCGTAACATCATAATCGACTCTACGGACGACACTAGATACATTTTATCATACGCTTGGTGTGCGTACCACCTCTTAAGCATAACGTACAACTAATTCATGCATAAATTCTTCTAAACTCATACATAACCCATCAAATCCTACTACTAATCATCATGTATCATTCCCAAATAAACATCAAACATATCATCATCATATTTCTCATAATTCATCTAACAAGAATTCATCATTCCCACATAATACATCAATCTTTCAACAAGACTTGGACATAGGTGATGATTCTAGTCATCATCTTCACCCTAACTAACGGGTTTCACCCCTAATCATCAAATTAACACAAACCATACGTAACCCATGTTCTATACGATGATTCTAACCCTTGTACATGATCAATTTCATATTAACTCACGGATTTGAACATAACCCACTTCACACATGATCACCAATCTTAGATTTAAGACATACCTTATTATCCCCTCGTGAAGGTGATCATTAATCCGTGTTCCTTCTTGAATTTGAGCTTCGATTCACCCTTCAATTTGGTGATTTAGTTGAGTTTAGGGTTAGAGCTCTTTGGAGCTCCTGAACGTTCGTGAACACACACGAAGTGTGTGTTTGTGTGTGTTGAACTTTCATTTTAATAACTCAACTTCTATCTTGTTCCATTTAACCCCTCATGTTTGCCACTTAACATAACGTGCACTACTTCCATCTTTTAATAATTTTTACCATACATTTAACTAGGTTAAATAGCCTAGTTATTTATTTCATGACGTGTCATATAGGAACACACGGCAAATATAAACATTCGGATTTTGGGGCGTTACAAGTCCACCCACCTTAAATAAGGTTTCGTCCCCGAAACCTTTCTCACTTTCATTTAACACTAATTAACTCTTCTTTACGTCCCATCAACACGACCGCTAGCCCATCTCAATGACGATCCTTTATTTTCAAGAACCCGTCCCAGAGTTCTTATTAGTGTCACTTTCACTAAATAGCACTTGCTTTTAACGCACTTCGTAGCTAGCTGTTCATTCATCATTTTGTTTGCTTGAAGCAATTCCAACTTCCCATTACTAACATTCCTTTATGTTTATTTCAACATTCCTAATGTTTTCATCGACTATACGATCTTACTTCGTAATTTGTACATACTCATATATGCTTAACTCTAACTAGTACATCATAGTAATAGGTAACTATATATTCTCGATTCATAAACTATTCAAACAATTGACTTTTTTTTTTCTAACAACTCCATACTTTCTTTATCATACTTTCACATATCGTTTTCATTTTCATTTCCTTGACCTGTCAATAACGGGTCAATACACATACTCCTTCAACCTGTAATACGATCCGTTCTTCCATCTCATCTCTTTAAAATTACATTCTCTACATGCTCTGTATAACATTTAACTTTTGTTTTCTTAACACAACAAAACTAATATTTCATAGTCACACCTACATGCTTAACTCTAACGTTAACCTTATTCTACGTTTTCTACAGTTACTTGTACCTTGCATACCTTTACGTTACCTTTAAATCATTTCGTTCATTTCACATTACTATTGCTTTCACTTCATGCATTACTTAATTTACATATTTAAATGTGTCATACTAGTTCATATCTATCCAACATGAGTTAAACATCTTACTAACCTCTTTTTCATTTCCCAAACCAACGACCCGCAACCCAGATCGATCATCTTCTCCTCGAGTACTAGCCGTAACAGGCCAGGTTTCATTCATCCGTGTAATGAGCTTCCGCTCGTGCACATACTTTTACCAATGCGATTGGTTTCATCACATCAATAGTTCTAACATTATCATCAACAACATCGGCGGTTAGCACATTTTCATTCAAACATTCATCATACTAGGTGATTACCCACCTATAACTCTTCTACAATTTCCTACGTACATGCTATAACATATCACACATTTTATTTCTTACATGTAATCCTTTCATTCTATTAATCATTTCACCAACTGAAGTACACGCTCGCACTTCCTTCCATTCATGCTTACTTGCAAAGACCTTATTACATCGTTTCGGTATTTCTTACCAAACTTACCCTTCCCGCCCGTACTCAAGTTATTGTCCGGGTCATAGCTCGTCATCATTCTGACTTCCAAGAGTCGATCACTAACACATCTAACACGTAACTTATACAAAACTTCTTTCTTTCATTTTAAAACTTAGGTTTGTGTGCCCATTACGATCATTCTTTTGTTCATTTACTTTACAATTACTCGTAGGACTCGTTTGACATAACTACGGTCAACTATTGACACAATTCTGATGTGGGTAAATTTTATTCTTTATATGTTTTAAATCCGTCCCGTGGATTCAAACGTAACATCCATACCTTTTTATTACTTCTATATTTTGAATCCGTCTAGCGGTTTCTAACCTACCATTCATACCTTTTCTTCCTTCTATGGTTTGAATCCGTCTTGCAGATTCAAACATATCATTCCTGCATTTCATTCCTTGAATCCGTCTTGCGGATTCAAACATTCCATTCATTCCTTGAATCCGTCTCGCGGATTCAAACATTCCATTCATATCTTTCATTCCTTGAATCTGTCTTCCGGATTCAAACACTTTATTCATATTTTGTTGATCCATACTTAATTACGGATTCAACATTCTTCATTCTTATCAGGCATACCTTTCATTCTTACATAGTGCTCTCGATTTCCTGAGAGTCTTACTTCCCATTTCACCCGCACGCCCGCCTGCTACCCAACTCTACCGAACATACCTGTGACAATTATCACAATCTCACGAACGTCATATGTTTCTCGTGCACTGGCCAGGTACCCAATCCACATACTAGTTTCGTGCCTTTGTGATAATTGTCACCTTATGTCCGAAGACTTAGGTTTCGGCGCGTGTATCACTTTCACTACTTCATTACTATACTATCATTGTCCTTCATTTAGAATTTTCCTTCCCTTAATGAGTTTTACCATTACATATACCCACATATTGAATTTACGTACCTGGATTCAAATTTGTCTTATTACCTCTTTGCCTGCCTTAGGATTCATCCTAGAATGCATTCACAGATCATCCTCTTCAAAAAAAATCATGCTTACCTTACACATAACAAGCTGTTAGTTTCCTTTGTATATACATACCTTTTATGCATAATTACATTTACTTCTACCTTTGGATCTTGACCGAGTCTTTGATTGTACGGGTTTCTTATCATAAGAGCACATAGGTCCGAGTTCAAGTACTTACCTTATCGTACTTGATTTCTCTCAAACCAGGGATCTGATACCAACTTGTAAGACCCTAACACGCTTTAACTGAAAAGACGCAGCGGAAATACGTACCATAAATTTTCTTTCATTACAAACGTCTTGACTTACTTGAAAGTTCGTTTTAATATGAATCTTTTACAAAAATAAGGTATAAGTCATGTTTACTAAAGTACATACTCAATTATCCCCGTACAATCTACTTTGTGACCCGATCCTCGATCTCTATTCCTCGTGATAACCGCCTGTGATTCGTACAACCTGCACTCACCACATACAATCATAACATTAGTATACAATACATAAACAAGATTCAATCTCGTACACTTCCCATTTCGTTATCTTTCTAACTTTAAGCATTTCATCTGCGTATCCATGTCCTGGTGAGGCTTCAATAATGTACCTGCATTACCTTTCATTCTCAAGGCACACTATTAATAACCTATTACTCAACGTATCTAAATCACGCGTACATACATTCTTACATGCATACATACACATCTGCATACGTACATGCCTTCCTATATCTCTACAAACATGCATACACTCATACGTACCTTCATATATACCAAACACACATCTACATACGCACATACATTACTACGTCTCTACATACGTACATATACACATACGTATCTTCACATATACATAAATGCATATCAACATACGTACATACATTACTACGTCTCTACTTACTTGCATACACTCATACGTGCCTTTATATATACTTAAATACACGTCTACATATGTACATACACTCATACGTACACGTTCAAGATCTTACATACCTCTTATATATCCATACATTAATTACATAGTACTTAGACTTAAATTTATAGCCCAAAAACGTCAAAGGAATGATCAAAATCATCTTTGGGAGGCCCGTCGTGGTCCACGGATAACAAACCGAAGCCTACTATACCCAAATCAACTTAGATAGCAAATTTCAGGTATTTGAACATGGGGAGGCTATCGGCGACGGCCCTAGGGGCGTCCGCGACGGCCCTTGCAAATGCCCGTAGCCCAAAACTTCCGTAGACAGTCAAATAACCCGTCAGCCAAAAACTGACTTTCCAGAGCCCGTCGGCGACGCCCCCATACCCGTCGGCGACGCCCTCTAGATTTTTCATTTTTCTGCAGTTCCATTTCGTCGTCCGTTCGCACTAAAACGCGCATAACTTTTGAACCGTTTACCCGTTTAACCTCCCGTTTCTTCCTACATGCTTGTAAATTCACATTCTATCATATGAACTTGAAATCCAACATCCGGTTTAAGGAAAATATTCACTTAAAGCTCTCGGCTTTATATACCCGCTTTTACTTATTCGACCCGTTCATGTTTTCATCAAACATCTCATTCCTTTTAGCCCAAAACTTACATGAACCTTATAACCATAATTCTTTTACGTTATCCGGAGTTTCGTACTTGTGGTTTACGCACCCGATACCCGGTATGCGTTAAACTCATTCATTATTACGTAATTAAACATTAGATAGTACAATTTCCATCTATGAAATTGTTTATTCATTTACTCGTAATTTCCTACCGAACCTCTTGCCCATTAACCCGCATCACCGTTACTCGGTTAGAATGCTTACGTACAATTTTATCCATTACCCGGTTATCATACCGTCGTCATTACTTATGTAACCATTCCGTATTACAATAAATCATTATTTTGACCCTTATGGTTTACTTAACGAAAATCCTCACTTATATATAATCAAACCTTATTAGACTTCAATTATCATGCATAAATAACTAGTACACAACTTTGGTTAAATAAACTAAGAAGTGATTCCGAAAATCACTTACCTTATGCGTCCATGCTCGTATCCGCTTCCTTGCTTCTTCTTGACCCGTTAACACCTCGTGCTTGAGCCCGTCTCGACGTGATTCCTTTACTTCCATTTCATCAAAATCACGCCCTTATTAGCATACTTATTTGTACATGTTAACTATCATATAAATCGCATATTTCACACTAAACTTTCATTAGTCATTTCTAACAAACATAACTCATATAATTATGTCCATATCCGTTTAAGCTCATGTAATTCATCGTGTCGGTACATTTAACACGTATTGCTATAACATGTACCATACTACTTCCTACAGTCCTACCTTTACGACAACGAGTCAAATCATGTTTCTTATACTTAGTTGACTTTCAAGAGTCAACTATTAACCATATTTAACTATCGACTTATCACCATATACTCGTAACATCATAATCGACTCTACGGACGACACTAGATACATTTTATCATACGCTTGGTGTGCGTACCACCTCTTAAGCATAACGTACAACTAATTCATGCATAAATTCTTCTAAACTCATACATAACCCATCAAATCCTACTACTAATCATCATGTATCATTCCCAAATAAATATCAAACATATCATCATCATATTTCTCCTAATTCATCTAACAAGAATTCATCATTCCCACATAATACATCAATCTTTCAACAAGACTTGGACATAGGTGATGATTCTAGTCATCATCTTCACCCTAACTAACGGGTTTCACCCCTAATCATCAAATTAACACAAACCATACGTAACCCATGTACTATACGATGATTCTAACCCTTGTACATGATCAATTTCATATTAACTCACGGATTTGAACATAACCCACTTCACACATGATCACCAATCTTAGATTTAAGACATACCTTATGATCCCCTCATGAAGGTGATCACTAATCCGTGTTCCTTCTTGAATTTGAGCTTCGATTCACCCTTCAATTTGGTGATTTAGTTGAGTTTAGGGTTAGAGCTCTTTGGAGCTCCTGAACGTTCGTGAACACATACGAAGTGTGTGTTTGTGTATGTTGAACTTTCATTTTAATAACTCAACTTCTATCTTGTTCCATTTAACCCCTCATGTTTGCCACTTAACATAACGTGCACTACTTCCATCTTTTAATAATTTTTACCATACATTTAACTAGGTTAAATAGCCTAGTTATTTATTTCATGACGTGTCATATAGGAACACACGGCAAATATAAACATTCGGATTTTGGGGCGTTACAGCGACTGACGTAATATACTGGTGTCTGTACCCCCTGTCGGTCGACCAATAGGACTGCTCCTACCGCCTTTTCAGAAGTTGATAGATACATGACCAACGGTTCGTCTTTTGTTGGAGCTGTGAGAGTTGGCAGACGTATTAAAAATTCCTTCATTTCTTTAAACGCAACTTTCGCTTCTGGGGTTCACAGAAATTTGTTCTTCTTGACACAATTTCGTAAAGTCTTGATGAACGAGAAAGACTTTGCAGCGTGATTAGCGAGGAAACAGTTTAGTGCGGCTAAACGTCCTGCAAAAACTTGCATTTCTTTAACCGTTGATGGGGAAGGCATACGCTCAATGTCCTGCACTTTTTCAGGGTTCACTTTAAACCCATATCTTGTGACAATGAAGCCCAAAAACTTTCCTTCCTCTATCCCGAAAGAACATTTAGCTGGATTCAGTTTGATGTTGACGCCGCGGAGTGTATGAAGGTTTTCTGTATATTCTGCAACATTTGGTCTTCTTCCCTGCTCGTGATGACTAGGTTATCCATGTACACTTCAATATGTTTATCAATATCATCTCCGAATGTTTCATTCATCAGCCTCTAGTATGTGGCTCCTACATTGCGTAGACCAAACGGCATCTTGGTGTAGCAATATAAACCCATCAGCGTGCGGAATACTGTCTTGTCTTCATCTTGTATTGCCATCTGGACTTGGTGATATCCTTTGTAACAATCCAGAAAACATTTCCACCGGAAAGATGCTAAAGAATCAATTTTCTCGTCATCTCTGGCAGGGAATACC